>JAFBJR010000587.1:4267166-4517744 GCA_016785285.1 Brachirus orientalis
AGATATTCACATAACTGATTCGCAACTGCCTTTTCTAGTATTTTAGAAATGAAAGGAAGGTTTGATATTGGGCGATAATTGGCTAAAACATCTGGGTCGAGGGTAGCTTTTCTAAGAAGGGGTAACTGCAACTTTAAAAGCTTGGGGTACATATCCAGTTAAAATGGTCCAAGTCTCAGTTAGGCATAATAAATAAATATGATTATCAATGGTTAGATCATTAATTAAAACTGATTTTGAGGAGAGTGATCTTATATTTAATAGTCCACATTTAAGAGTGGTATTGTATGATTCTGTTTTATTATTGGTGTTGCTATATTTCTAGATAAGAGCGCGGCTCCATCCAAAGTGGGATGGACACCATCTCTCCGCATGAGACCAGGTTTTCCCCAGAAAGAAAACCAGTTATCTATAAAAGTAATGTTGTTTACTTTAATAGATAACTTTTTTAGTAATGTTGATATCTCTATACCTTCCTCAGATTATGCCACACACTCCATTTTTTTCCTAATTATGCAGTGATCAGATGATTTAAAAAGTTGCTCTCAGCTCCTGTAGCTCTCTGCATATCAATATTTAACAGAAACAGAATTAAGTTTTTCAGAAGCTGGTCAGAGCTTGTGAGACTCTGACCTCAGCATGTCAATGTCTCTTGACTAAACTCTTGTGGGAGGACGTTATTTCTCTGTGAAATCAAAGTCCAGCAGGGATACACTCTTCTCCTGCCACTTTGTATTTGCAACATTCCTGTTGTGCAATGTTATTGCCTTGAACATTAAAATGATAGTTCAAGTTTTGTGTATCGTGGTTATTAAGTCACCACTGCCTAAGCTGTGTGCTCCCCTGCTGGTGTTCCTTTCCCATTAATCAGCATTACATAGGCTTTGTTGTGCTCACTGAAAACATGGCTGCGAGGGAGTACCCATCGTTTGAAACGAAAGCTCATTTACAGCCAGGGATTTTCTGAGGGGAAGTTGCCATGTGCTGTAGTTCAACTTTATGAAGGCTAACTTGAAAACCACTAGGGCGGGAATTTCCAGAGCAAACAAAAAGAAGGAAGCTATTATGATGTCCTGGTTCTACAGCGAAGACAGGGAAGTGGTCTGCTGTCCACCAAAGAAAGATGTCTTTACATGAGCTCTTGTTTTGGTGAGAACACATCCGATGGTTGATCTTGTTACTTGACAAGTAACAAGTACAAGTAATGTTGTACTTACAAGTAAAGACAAGTACTTGTTACTTCAATTGTTGGATGAAAACATCCAACAGTTAATAGTTTTTTTTAATTATATTAAAAAAGTATATTATAATCCATTTGTTGATTCATTCAATTTGTGTGTAACCTTGTTAAAATATAATATGTGGATATGTATACACATACACACACACACACTACCAGGCAAAAGTTTGGACAAACCTTCTCATTTAAAGGTTTTTCCTTATTTTCATGTCTGTTTACATCGTAGATTCTCATTGAAGGCATCAAAACTATGAATGGACACACGAAATTATGTAGTAAACAAATAAATGTGAAACAACCCAAAACATGTTTTATATTTTAGATTCCTCAAAGTAGCCACCCTTTGCTTTGATTACTGCTTTGCACACTCTTTTCTCTCGATGACCTTCATGAGGTCGTCACCTGAAATGGTTTTCCAACAGTCTTGATGGTGTTCCCACAAATGCTGAGCACTTGTTGGTCCTTTTGCCTTCACTCTGCGGTCCATCCCATCCCAAACCATCTTTGTGGAGGCCAGGTCATCTGGCGCAGCACTCCATCACTCTCCGTCTTGGTCAAATAGCCCTTATACAGCCTGGAGGTGTGTTTGAGGTCATTGTCCTGTTGAAAAATAAATGATGGTTCATATCAGTTTCGTTGTAGCACTTGATGGTTTTTGCGACTGCATTTGGGGACACAAGTTTTTGCAATTTTCCGGACTGACTGACCTTTATGTCTTAAAGTAATGATGGACTGTCATTTCTCTTTATTAGCTGATTGGTTCTTGCCATAAAATTAATTCTAATTCAGTTGGCAAATAGTGCTGTCAGCTGTGTACCAACCTGACTCCTGCACAACACAACGGATGGTCCCAACCCCACCTTAAGAAGGCAGGAAATTCTACAAATGAACCCTGACAAGGCACACCTGTGAAGTGAAAACCATTTCAGGTGACTACATCATGAAGGTCATTGAGAGAAGGCCAAAAGTTTGCAGCGCTGTCAACAAAGCAAAGGGTGGCTACTTTGAGGAATCTAAAATATAAAACATATTTAGAGTTATTTCACACTTTTTTGTTTACTACATAATTCCATATGTGTTCATTCATAGTTTTGATGCCTTCAGTGAGAATGTACAATGTAAATAGTCATAAAAATAAAGAAAAAAAACATTAGATGAGATGGTGTGTCTAAACTTTTGACTGGTAGTATATGTATATATACTGTATATTTATATTTCTTGGGTATTGATTGGTGATATGAACTGTATGAAGCCGGGGGTCATTGGTTCTGAAGTGCAATAATACTGCTTCCTGACAGTACAAAAATGATCAAAATCAAGTGTTATTTTGTAAACGTGTGCTTTTCTTCTTAAGGGACCTGCTGTAATCTGACATGTTACTCAGCTCCTTCATTTCTTAGACAGGAAAGTGTTAAAACTAACAAAGGTGTGTATTAGACTATTGGGATAGAATGACTAAGAAAATATTATTCATGTGATGTTTACATTAGCAAGGTCAACATTTCAGAAATTATATGCACAAATGTAGTTTTTCAGGTTTTATGTTTATGCCTCTAATAATTTTGTAGACGAGGCCACCTGCTGCACAGCTCTGTCATAAATGTTTCCGTTTATACATTTTTGGCCACAATTTACTCAATTATATTAAAGATACATAAAATTACCCATGAAACAAAATGGTGTTAACATCAATTTTATTGATTAATTTAACTAGTCTCCTTATAATAATACTGGTAACCTCCTTTTGGCTCCTTTTGCATCATCAGCCTGTGGAGGTCTGTTCATGTGATCATATGTTCGGCCACTGCGAGCTTGGACCTCACGGACCTACAGCTGTCTCCTTCGTCCATGGTGAAATAAAACGCACTGCGCCACGCTGCGGCGCATTTAAAGGTGAGGAGAGGAGCTCATTTGATTGGTGAAGACCCAGTCACGCCTTCTCTCCTTCTCTTTGCTACTTGCTGGTAGGAGAGATGGAGGTGGGACAGAGGAGTACTTGCGCCTGGCTGCACACCCTGTGCTGTGCATAAAACTTGCAAATGCGCCTGGACACACCCCCTTGACACACCTGCGCTGTGCCTGGCCTGGTCTACGAAATTAGAGCCCAAATGCACCTTTAGCGCAACCTTTTGGCACGAAATTGTCACTGCACCAAGCTGAATCTGTCTACACCTCCCCCTTTGGCACAGCCACACCCATCTCTGCTTGCCTCGGTCTACCAAATTGCCAAATTCGCTGTGCACGGTGTTGCACCAGACAAAATGACCACTGCGCGGGCTGCGCCTCCTTGTGCTGCGCCACGAAATTAGAGCCCGCAATCCAAAAGTGTAGCAAATATTTAACATGTTCACAGAGCAGAACGGAGCAGTGTAACGTGAGTAAACCAGAGAGTTTGAATGAATGAACTCTGACTCACAGGGAAGTGCGTTGTGAATAAATGCACATATACACTCTTTACTGGCAACTGTCCAGAAATGATTCGTCAGAGTTCTGTGTTGAAAATAGCAACTCAACACAAGTTAGAGTGTTTAGAGTTTTACTTTGTACTTGTCTGTTCACTTTGTCTTCTTTATGTAGATTAAAATATGACATTTTTGCATGTTTAGTGAATATAATGATGTAACTACATCCAAAGCATACATTACACTGCAAAAAATAGCCCCAAGTAGAAATAAGCCAAAAGTTCTTAAATTTAATTTCTTGTTTAAAAAAAAACAAGATATTGCCAGTGCTTGGCTAGAATACTTGTAAATCCAGCTACTCTAATGTCCCTTAAAACTACACAAAACTGTCCTAAATGTAGGAAAGTTGTACTTATCACAAGCACCACAAGGATATTCTGTCATGTAAAAATTGTAAGTGTGTAAGGATAGTTATTCTATCTTCTTTATATCTGCTAAATAAAAATTATTTCACTACGTTGAAATGTCCAATAACAATGAAATAAATTAATCTAGGGTGCTCCCCAAGAAAACCAAGCTTTATTTAGAGTGTATCCTCTATCCTGTGAATACACGCAGTAGACTTGTGTCAAAGAGTATGTGATCTCTCCATATCTTCCACTGCCATGTTCTCCCAGCTGTGATCACGTGTCCCATGAAGCAGCACGCCTTGAGACAAGTGAAATCAATGAGTCACGCTCTCTGCCGCGCTGATACCAGGAAACCTTGTTTTTCTTGCCTGGTGTGATTCAGGAAGTGAACAGCTGTAAAGTTTATTTCACTTTTAGATCATCTATCAGTGCGTGGAGTCATGGAGCTGAAGCCGCGGCTCGCCCTGTTGCTGCTCTGTTGCTTTCCTCTGCAAACCCTACAACAAGGTACTGCACCACACTGAGCCGTCAGACAGGAAACATGATGACAAAACATGATGTTAATCACAGGCTCACTGACTGTTCAGTGTTGACATTTTATCCACACTCTGCATTAGACAGTATTGAGCTATGAAATATTGTCATGAAATCATGGATTTTGTAAATGTCTTGTCTTGTTCTGTTTTTCAAGATAGAAAAAATGACCACAGTGTGTGAACAAACTTAACCATTGACCATCTGTGTTTTAATACAAAATGATTCATTTCCTGACATTTCACTTTTCAAATTCCAAACTACAACATTCCAGTGTATGTTTGCATGTATGAGACAGATTGCACTTTCTTAACAGGATGATTAGTTGTACTGGTCACAGAGCCTGTTCTTTTTGTTTTTTATTTTTGAACTCGTGTCATCAGCTGTTCTGGGTTTTGCTGTGCTGGCTGACTGGGGTGGCTTCCCTCTCCCTCCATACTACACTCCTCACGAGGAGGCTGTTGCTGCAGAGATGGAAACACTGGCCCGCACTGAAAGAGTGGACTTTGTCCTCAGCCTGGGCGATCACTTCTACTTCAGTGGTGTCAAGAATGTGGAGGACTCGCGCTTTAAGGTATGAGCTAACAGCAAACACAGAGAGGGAGGGAGATGCAGGTCTGTGACGGTCATCAGGTCACAGTCTGCTGACACTGTCAGCAGACTGTGACCTGATCATAAAAAGGAAAAAAGGACCAAGAAAAAAAAATTTATTTCACAAAAAAAACAAAAAACAAAAAAAAACACCAGTCATCAAACTAAGCTGAAAATACATAAATGATAGGAAAAAACATAAATCCAAAAAGACAAATGACAAGCTCATAAGACTATGTGACGTGACGGGTTACCCACAAAACTAGAGACACGCTGACAAGGAGGAACAGGAAATCCTGGTATAAGTATTACCCAGCAGATTAGGAGAGCTGTGCCAAGAAGTCCCCGCCACACCTGTCAACCAGCCTCCTACAAACATAAGCAGAGACTCTACAGGAAGTAAAGCAGTTACAACAATAAAACAGGAAGGAGCAACCCAGACCAGACATGACTCTGGTCTGGGTTGCTCCCTCTCCTAGGTCGCTGGTGGTGACTGGCTTCAGGAGAGACATAGAAGGGTGGATAGATCTTGAGGGAGGCCGGGAGCTTCAAAAGAACTGCCGCGGGGTTGATGACCCGATCCACCTCAAAGGGACCAAGGAATCAAGGTGCCAGCTTCCTGGATTCCACCTGGAGTAGGAGATCCAGAGAAGAGAGCCAGACCCTGTCGCCAGGGTGGTAGTTTGGTGCCGGAACCCAATGACGGTCAGCCAGGCGTTGGTTCTGGAGGGTAGAGCGAGTGAGACCAACTCTGGCAAGGTGGGCCCGAAGGGAAGGGACCGCGACCTCCTCCTCCTGTGAGGAAAACAGTGGGGGCTGGAAACCATAACTGGCCATGAATGGAGTCATACCTGTAGAGGAGTTGATGAGTGAGTTGTGCACGTATTCTATCCAGGGCAGGTGTGTACTCTTGGAAGCCGGGTGACGAGTGGTAACACAGTGGAGGGCAGCTTCAAGGTCCTGGTTGACCCTCTCAGATTGTCCGTTAGTCTGAGGGTGGTACCCAGAAGACAGGCTGGGAGTCGCACCCACTGCTTTGCAGAAAGCCTGCCAAACCTGGGAGGAGAACTGTGGACCACGGTCAGAGAAAATGTCAATGGAGATGCCATGCAGGCGGAAAACATTATCGACGAGAAGATCAGCAGCCTCTAGAGCTGAGGGGAGTTTAGGTAAAGGAATGAAATGAACACTTTTGGAAAAGCGATCTCCAACAGTGAAGATTGCCATGAGTCCATTTGAAGGAGGAAGTCCAGTAATAAGTCCACTGAAATGTGTGACCAAGGGCGGCTTGGGACAGGAAGTGGACGCAGGAAACCAGACGGAGGGCGTTGAAAAGCCTTTCCTTTGGCAGATATAGTGCAGGCAGTGACAAACTCCCAGACATCACTCATCATAGAGGGCCACAAGAACCTCTGCCGCAGGAAATGAATAGTCCTTGACACCCCGGGATGGCAAGCCAGCTTTGAGGAAGGACCTCACTGGAGGACCTGAGAGCGTGTTGCCTCTCGGACAACACGCTCAATGTCCCAGGAAGTGGCACCAATGAAACAGGAAGGGGGCAGGATAGGGTCGTCACCTGCAACATAATGTATTATTTTGATTTCAATTTGACTCAAATAGCATTACTCTTTTAGATGGATTCTAACTTTCTTAGATTCTCTGATTAATGATTCATGTACTACTATATGACTTTATTGTTTTGTGTATATTTTTATAGTTTTTTGTATGTGAAATAGGATGGGCCACTTTGCCAAAATGGAAAAAATTTAAAACCCAGAGAGATGTTTTACTGTTGCAAATTTTCAATTTGAATATGGTTGCTGAAATAAATATTTCATGAAGATTCATGGTGCTTCCTTTTTTTCACCTAGGCCAAATGCATCAGTTTATTTCAGCTGGTTATTCAGAGATCCAGACAACAACATTATCTGATATGACTGTATAATTTGAAGCACTATTTATGTTTTTTATGATAAATAAGTACATTACAGTACAGTAATAGGTCTAGTGACGCCCCTGGGTGGACCGGGTCGTGCAGACGGGAAAGGGCATCTGGCTTCAGGTTCCAAGACCCCAGGCGGTAGGAAAGGGTGAACCAGAATCTTCCCAGGAACAGTGACCATCTGGCCTGTTTCTGAAATTTTCCTCTGCTGCTGGTGAAGAATGAAATAGAGACATCTAGGGCTGCAACGATTCCTCAAGTAACTTGAGTAACTCGATTACATTAAAAATGATCGAGGAACTTCCTCTGCCTCGAATCCTCGTTTAATTACATTTAAAGCTCACGTTTCGCACGGTTTCTTTTTAGTGTGATACAACGTGCTTACGTCACGGGCTATGCATCCCCTACAAAGCGGAGGAAGACGGAAGCAGGCTTTGGATAACGTGTGGACAGTTTAGCCGTACAGAACGGCAGACGCCGGGACCGAAAACAGTGAATACAGCGAAAACGAGCAAACGCAGCAAAGCAAAAGTAATAGGAGGAATAGGATAAATTTACGTTTTATCCGATTACTCGGTGGATCGATGGAATATTTGGTAGAATACTCGATTTCCAAAATATTCGATAGCTGCAGCAATAGAGACATCTGTCGGCCGACAAGGTTTTTATTTTCATTGCAAAGAAAAGGTCAATCAACGAGCGAGCAGTCAAAGATGAAGAAAGACCCCGAATATGGGGAGACCTAAACATTTATATCTGAGGAACACCTTTTCACATCTGCTGCAGGGGTTGGCCCCTCCAGGAAGGGTTTTTCACACTCTATGTCTATTGCAGCCATTGGCGCCAACCCCCCCGTTGGTGAGTTTTACACCTGAGGTATCCTGCAGGATCTTGTATTTAGGTGCAAAGTTGAGTCTAGACATCACAGTCTACAAAGACAAAAGGACCTGGTATCTTATGCAAAGAAAGGGGAGGTTGGGCGTCTCTAGTGGCTGAAACAAAGAAGTTGAATTTACTATTACAGGCCTGACGAGAGTTCAATCGTTTGTCTGAACGGAGGTAGGTAAGTTTTTTGTGATCCGTCCACACGATGAAGGGATGTTCTGCTCCTTCCAGCCAGTCTCTCCACTCCTGCAATGCAGTCACCACAGCCAACAGCTCCTTATTGCCAATATAATAATTCAGTTCTGCTTGAGTCAACTTACGCGAGTAGAAAGTGCAGGGGTGAAGTTTCTGATCCAGCGAGTCTCTCTGTGACAGAACCGCCCCAATGCTGGAGTCTGAGGCGTCGACCTCCATGATGAATTGGAGCTTGGGGTCCGGATGGGTGAGGACCGGAGCTGTGGTGAAAAGCCGTTTAAGTTCTGCAAACGCCGAATCTGCCTCTGGTGTCCACAGGAAAGGTAAAGAGGTAAAGGTTAATCTGGTGAGGGGAGAGTCAACTTTACTGTATCCCCGGATAAACCGACGGTAGAAGTTTGCGAACCCCAGGAATTGCTGCAGCTGCTTACATGACCTAGGTGTTGGCCACTTTACAACTGCTTCTATCTTCTTAGGGTCTGGTTTGAGTTGCCCCTCCACCAGGATGTACCCTAGGAAAGTCACTGAGGATGCATTAAATTCACATAGTAAACTTAGTAAAGATAGTAGCCTTACACAGGGGTTCGAAAGAGGGTCGATGAGTGGCAGAGTATATTTATTCTTTATGGTAATGTCGTTAAGTCCTTGGTAGTCAATGCATGGTCGAAGGTATTTGCCTTTTTTTGCTACAAAGAAAAACCCCGCTGCAAGAGGTGAGGACGACGGCCGGATTAGACCAGAGGCTAGGGATTCTGAAATATATCTTTCCATCGTCTCCCTCTCAGGGCAGGAAATATTATAAAGTTTGCTGGAGGGAAACTTGATGGGACCAGAAAGGAGATCAATCGGACAGTCATAGGGTTGGTGGGGAGGGAGAGAGAGAGCTTTGGCATTACTGAATATCTCATCTAGGTCATGGTACAGTGGAGGAATGAGGGAGAGATCTGGGGGTGAGTCGGAGGTGAGTGTGGGGTGAGTTACAGGCCTGGCTGAACGTAAACAGTGAGAATGGCAAAAAGTGTTCCAACTAATCACCGAAGCTGATGTCCAATCAGGGTGAGGGTTGTAAAGCTCCTCTGCCGCTCACCTGGAGTTAGCCGGGTCGTGTCGATGGATTGGGCCCCTGGGGGCGGAGAATCTGTGGATGAGGGAGAACAGGCGGCAGACCTGGGTGGAGCAAGCTGGGGATGTGCTTGTGTAGGTGCCCTCACTTCCCTACGTCTCTCAGGGATTCTATTGTCTATACGAATAGTCAGGCTGATTAGTGACTCCAGGGAATCAGACTCATCATGAGTGGCTAACACATTCTTTAAATCATCGTTTAGCCCCCGATAAAAAGCAGTCTTAAGAGCGGGCTCATTCCAGCCACTCTCTGCAGCTACAATGCGGAAGTCTATGGTGATTGTCTACCTTGAATGATTGTCAGGAGCTTCCTGGCAGTCTTAATCCCTTTAAATGGAGTGTCAAACACACGAGTCATTTCAGTGAATAGAGAGTCACATGAGTCCAAAACAGAGGAGTTAGATTCCCAGAGGGCATTTAGCCATTGAGTTCCCTTACACCTAACCAGGTTATGTTACATAGGCTATACGGGAGCGATCAGAAAAGAATGAGTAAGGCTGCTGGTCGAAGACTAGCTTACACTGACGGAGAAAGCGTGTACATGCACCAACCTCCCCCCAGTTGTTCTCCGGAGTGGGTATCTGCGGCTCCTGGTGTGGAGAAGAGACGGTCGTCGAGGCAGGTGGTTGATTCCGGTCCGGAGGTATGGCAGGAAGTGACTGTGAACTGACGGAAGTGGACGGTGGCTTACCAAGCTGCCGGGAAAGATGAGTGATGTCGGCTGTGAGCGTCCGGATGGCGTCCATAACGTCGTTGAGGACCTGAATTCACTCAGCTACTTTACGATAAAATTACGAGAACTATATAATTAGAATAATTTTGATTCCTGTATACTGAATAATCCAATATATGTGAGACTATATATATATCCTAGGCTGTGAGTCTTAGGAGGAAATGGTGATGTTATCAGGTTTGTTTTTTTGGCATCTTACTTTCCTTATAGTCAGTTACAGTTCTGAAACATGTACGTGTGTAATATCCAATACTGTCTGTTAGAATAGTAAATGCTTTTCTGTGAAAATGTTTCTCTAAATCTAAAGACAGTTGTAGACAAATCAGGAGAGAAAAATGCAGATTTCTAAATGCAGTGTACTGTTGTGGTGTCTTGATGTCTTCCTTGTTTTGTTCAACGCCAGGAAATGACTTGTTGCTGTCACACTCCAACCTCATCTTGACAGGCGTAACATTGTTTGAAAGAGTATGCCTATATTCAAGATTTATAAGATCAAACCTCACTCAGGGATGAGGGGCGACAGCTTCCTCCAACCTATCAAACATGCACAAAGTCACAGTCTATGCTCCCAGGCCTTTGATAACTTCACTATTCTCTCAGAACACACACAGCTCAGCTCATTATTATCATGCTTTCGCAATCATGTTATAGCAGGATCTAAAGCTTTCCAGCCTGATTCTACTTGGGGATTTTTTAATGGCAATAAAAAAAATGTCTTTTTCTATTAATCTATCATGTAGAGAATAAATAAATGAAGACACGCACATGTGCATACATGTTCATATTCACACCTGCATGCACACATACACAATCCAAAGAATTTACCATATTCCATCAGTTTTAAACTATAATTAAAGACAGTCCAACCTCCTCTCTTTAATCATGTTGTTTATTTATTTTTATTTAATTGGTTTGGTTTGTGTTTTTCCCTAAAAGAAGTGTTTTACTCAAATGTTGGATCTCTCTCTGTATCTAATTGTTTCATCGTATGTCAGTTCCAATCTGATCTTTTTTAAGATTAACACCTACTTTCTCAATGACATAAGTATAAAACATCTGAAAACCTCTAATCCAATCAAGTACCATGTTAGATCTTGTGTTTCATCTGCTGCTTATTTATTGTTCACGGTGCAGTTTCCTGTCCACAGCACACATTTGAAAGTGTCTTCTCTCAGCCCTCTCTGCTGCCCATCCCATGGTACTTGGTCGGAGGAAACCATGACCACAAGGGCAACATTTCAGCTCAGATGGCTTACTCTAATATTTCCCTCCGATGGTGAGTGAACAGTACCCACATGGATGAAAAGAAATATTTCAAACCCAACCAACATATAACTTAGCTGTTAGTCTAGTTTTCATACGGTAAATAAGTGATTCGAAATCAAGTAATCCGAGAGAGAACTCCACCTCTGCACATCCTCTACTCTCTGTTTACATCTCTGTCAGCTTTGACGGCAGACTTTGACCAATCACAAGGCAGATCAGCGAGAGGGGGGGCCCTCCTATTGGCTGTGCAGCTGCACAAACACATTCCTTCAGTGGACAGGTTGCTATGCTGGCATTGGTACAACCGCATGCCTACACTGCAAAGAAAGACAGTAAAGCAAATCTATTGATGCCAGCTTCCATTAAACACAATAGAAGAGGAAGAGGAAGAGAAGTACAACTGTAGAGGAAGAAATACATCCTCTCTCAGAGCATCTGTCATATATGAAGCACATGCATCTGTCCATCTGTCTGGTGCTGCAGTGAGCCTAATAATGTTAGTGTTTAATAACCTTCAGATGAGACTTAACAATCAGATGCTTCTATAGAGATCCTGCTGACTGCAGCTTTGAGATCATTTGATCTCATGTTCATGCTCTCATGTTTTAATGTCCTTCAAATATTTATCCAGGTGTGGATCTTTTTTTTTAACCTGTAAAATTATCATTTTTATCTAAAAAGTGTCACCTCACAGGACTTCCTAAAGCTTTTCTATACATTTTTTTTCGTTCAGCTTCTCCCTTTCTAGCGGTTACCACAGCAGATGATCTGCATATTTGATTTGGCAAAAATTTCCTTCCTGACACAACCAAACTATTTATCCAGGCTTGGGACTGGCACTAAGAGTACAGTGGATGTAGCCCCCAGTCAATTTAGGGTGTCCGATTAACAATGAACAACGAGGACTGGGTACCTTGCTCAGGGGTACCCCAGCCCTTCACCTGGTGGGGATTTAAACAAACAACCCTCCAGCTACAAGTCTATTTCTTTTCCGCTTGGCTTTTTTATAAAGAAAATCCAAAAACAAGACATGATAGTATTGTTACAAAATTGGTCCAATAATTGCACCTTTTCTTTGTAGTGCCTTAAAGATTTTTAAATTAACTGAAAGGAAACATGGATGCTTTTATCCCCACAACAATAAATAAAACTAAAACAAAAATCCTTGGGAAAATCTCATTTTTCATTCAGGACTTCTGTACTCGATTCATCCAATCTTATCTAACGATGACCCATTTTGTGTGTGTAGGAATTACCCTGCTCTCTATTATGACCTCCACTTCACTGTCCCACACACAAATGTGTCAGTGAGCATCCTGATGATCGATACAGTGGTGCTATGTGGAAACACCTACGACCGAACACAGCCTTCAGGGGCAGAAGATCAACAAGCAGCAAACCAGCAGTGGAACTGGATCAGGTCCAAACTGGCCAGCAGCAGCAGGTGAGTCACTTCATCCACCACATATGCTCACTGAAGTCAGACACAGTAAGAAGAAGTCTCGCACATTTATGTGGGTTGATAGCCAGTAACAAATGATGTCAAAAATAAATGAATAAACCACATAAATAATACAGACAGTTACAACTGTATAGCACATTTCATACACAACTCCGTGTGCTTTGTATAAAAACAAATTAATGGCCAAAAATTGGAAACATTAAAAAACACACTCTGAACAAACCCTAATGAACAGAGTACAGAAAAAAGGAAACAGAAAGCTGGGCTAAAATAGAGCATAGAATATGAAAGTGTAGCATAAAACAATAATTTACTTTAAAATCGCTGAAAGCATTTACAGTGCAAGAGAAAGATAACATTTAACATGCTTTTAAAAAAGCTCACTCATAAGCATGTAATAATAGAAATGTTTTTTCACATAAATATTCTCATTGGGTGCTGATTTTGTTGGTAGCTTGTTCCATCTGAGTGCAGCATAATGTGATGCATCACAGCTATAACATTATACAATAAACTATTAAACTATAATGTGAATATGTTATTGGGAAAATCCATGGGGTCAAGGAAATTGGGAAATTTAGAAATTGAATTTATGTCTAAGTGTCTAACTGATGCAGTTACAATAACACTACATCCAATGGGAATGGACTCACTTTACCTTCTTTACAGCCCTTTGCATTTTAAAATCCTTTTTCTTAGAGTCTGCATTTGTATCACTCTTTTATCCAGCCCTAAACAGAATTGAAGATTAAAGCAAGTGTTAATTTAATTTTAGTTTTCCTGTTTAGTTTATTATATATATATATATATATATATGCATTTTTTTCTGTGTGTTACTGTCAGTAGGCTTTCTAATAATGACACCTCTATCCAATTATTCCGAATCCTTGAAGAGAACTCTTCATTATATGAGTTGCGAGAATTTGTGTGCAAATTAAGAATAGGAAGGGTAAGACTGGACATCCCTAAATGATGCCCCCATTTCAGGTCAAAGAGTTATGCCAGATTTCATCTTAAAGATAAACTGATTGTATCAAAGGCCAAGAGGAGGATAAATTCTCCAGGCACCAGATTCGAAATTCAAGTATGTCCACAACTCTAACGTTATTAGAGATACAGAATGTCTCTTTTTCATAAAGCCCAGTTGTACCTCATCAATCATCTATAATTATATCAAGAAATTCTGTAATTCTTCTGACAAATATCAATAAAACCTTGATTTAGGCTATGAGGAAGAACATTATTCTGTATACATTTTCAGAAAGTTTGAAATAAAAGTGTGCCTATTTGGTTGGACAATGATGTGTAAAGTTGTGCAGTTGCAGTATACCATCAGTACCAGGAGCTTTAATCAACCCCCTCCACAACAAGAGGGCTGTCACATCAATTTTTGTCCCTCATGTCAATAGTTCTTCAGTGCTGAAGGGAATTTAAAAGTAAACCTGTAGCCTCCTCATTACATTGATAATGGTCGAGATTTATGTAGAACTTGCAGCAGAAGCTAGAAATCAATTTGGTAACATTAGTAATAACACCATCAATATATAATTATTGGTGTCAGGTTTTTGAGCAAAAAATAAGCAGAATTTGGTCTCATCTTCACGACCACTTTGGCTGGATGTTGTAAAACCCCCTCAGCCTAAAAGCAATGTAACTCATTAAACATATTTTAAAGTTGTAACAGATTGAGCCTGTCCTCTTCTGAGATCTCATCAGCGGGCCTCTGTCCAAATGAAAAAAACAAAGGAAAGAATTTCCTCAACCCAAATGAAAGTTCCCATGATTTCCCTCTTGATTTTGATCTGAACAGTTTCATGCTCTAACAGGGAAGTGTTTTGTTTCCAGTAGGAGGATTTATGTGTTGCGTTATCAGATCCAAATAGATGGAGGTTTCGCTAAATATTAGTCATGCTTTTTTTATTGAAAAAAAAACTGATATAAGTCTAAAATCAATGTGAGATTGCCTACAATCTGACATTGTCTTATCAACACATAAATGCTTTCAAGTTTGTGTTAAAAGAGGAAGGTTGTCGTGGAGGCTCATCCATCAAATCCAGTATCTAAAAGTCATATTAAAGTCTGCTACACATTTAAAGAAGAGAGTCTATATAACATCCAGGCACTCTTAATCTGTGTTTCCTACCCATTAGTGTCCTGTGGAAACAAACAGTAACAGTAGAAAGTCACAATGTCTCAACCCAAGAATGAAAAAGAAACCAAATCCTGTAAATGAGTCACATTACTTAATTATTCCTTCCTGAAATGTATCACATTTTTTACAATAAAATGTTAATTTTATAATGTAAAACATATAATGTCTTTACAGTTAATAATCACAATGAAACATATTGTGTTATAACATGATAGTGATCTGTTTTTATTTTTGCTGGAGTAGCAATAATATGCTGCCTTAAGAAACAGAAACACTAGATGGAAAGAAATTAAGGGCAGATTAAAGATTAAAGAAAATATAGGGCAGATTAGTTGTCATCTCATTGGTCAGATGTATGTCTAACATCTGGTGTTTGTTAACATTTGGTGCTATTGATGTTGATCCCTGTCACTCTACTAGTGGTTGGCAACCTTAATCTAGATATATATAGTATTGTGGAGAACCATTTACCATACAGTATGTCCTAAACTGTATATGGTGTATATGCACAATATAAAGTATGTACTTTATATATTTTGTTGTAGTGATTAAGCCAGTCTGCATATGTGGAGACAGTTGTTTTCCTTTGTTTTGACAGCTTGTATGAATGTCAGGTCAGACTACGTCTTGGTGGCTGGTCATTATCCCGTGTGGTCGATTGGAAATCATGGACCGACATCGTGTCTGGTCAAAAGACTGAGGCCTCTGCTCAAGAAGTACAAAGTCACTGTGTACCTGAGCGGCCATGACCACAACCAACAGGTATTTACTGTACTCACCTAAAATATCATATATGAAATCAAACAAGTGATAAAACACAATCCTTACATCACCAAAGATCTATCATCAAGAACACTAAATATATATAAGAAGTTTCACATTTGTGAAAAAGATGTGACACTTTAGATACAGTATCCATCACAAAATTCCCTCCTGCTTCATGAGTCCAAATCTGTCGTTCTATTAAACCAGACATGTGAGCTCCAACAGAACCTTGGAGAACTCTCCTTTACAACCCCAGTTCCAAAAAGTTGGGACGCTGTGTATAATGTAAATAAAAACAGAATGCAATGAGCAGAGCACATTGCATTCTGTTGGAATGCAATGTGCTACATTGAACAATTTGAGAAAAATGTTCAATGTAAATTGTGAAGACTTTGAAGATACTACCATCTACAGTGTACAATATCATCAAAAGATTCAGAGATTCAGGAGGAATCTCTGTGAGCAAGGGAGAAGGGCAAAGGTCAAAACTGGATGTTTGTTATCTTTGGGCCCTGAGTAGGTATTGCATTAAAAACAGGCATAATTCTTTAGTAAAAATCAGTGCATGGGCTCAGGAACACTTCCAGAATCACTGTCTGTGACCATAGACAGTCCAAAGTTAAAGCTGTATCATGGAACATCATCCAGAAACGCTGCTGTCTTCTCTGGACCAAACCTCATTTAAAATGGTCTGAGGTAAAATAGAAAACACAACTTCTTTTTGTCAGATGAATCCAAATTTGAAATTCTTTCCTTCTGGAAACTATGGACGACAGTTCAAAAGCCTGCATCTCTGATGGCATGGAGCTGCATTAGTGCCTATGGTGTGGGGCAGCTTACACATCTGGAAAGGCACCATCAATGCTGAAAAGTACATAGAGGTTTTAGAGCAACATGTGCTCCTATCGAGACAACGTCTCTTTCAAGACAACACTAAACCACATACTGCATCCATCACAGCAGCATGGCTTCACAGGAGAAGAGTCCGGGTGGTGAACTGTCTGCAGTCCAGAACTTTCACCAATAGAAAACATTTGGAGTATCCTGAAACTAAAAAAACTGGCATCAGACAAGAATGGGACAACATTCCTTTCCTAAAATTCCAGCAACTGGTCTCCTGTTTGCAGACAGTTGTTAAAAGAAGAGGGGATGCTACACAATGGTAAACGTTGCTGCCATCAAATACAAAATGAGCTAATAGTTTTCATGAAATGGTAAAATGTCTGTTTCAACATGTGATATGTTGTTTATGTTTGCAAATCTTTGCAAAAAAATGGGATTTGCAAATCATGGTAATATCAGACAATCTCTAACTGTAATGAAAGTAAAGTGGAATAGTTTGGGCACAATTATGGTGTAAAGCAACAAAAAAAAATTCATCCTAAGAAATATGATGGAGGCCATTATGTTGCCGGTGATGCAACTTAATGACCCAAAACACTGAAGTAAGTCCACTTTAGAATGGCTTCAACCAAAGAGACCTCTGTCAATGTTAAATGAGTAATAAATCATAACAATTGTTCATTGGTTTGTGTTCTTTGATCAAGCACATTGTGTTTTTTGATTTACATGACGAACAGATCACATTTCGTGACAAATTAACGAAGAAAATTCCAAAGGTTTCACAGACGTTTTCTTGTCACCGTTGATGCCATTAATGGTGTTCGTCTCTCCTCCTTCAACAGTTTATCCGAGAGGATGATGGGAGCTCATATGTAGTCAGTGGGAGTGGTGTTGTCAGTGACCCTGTCACTACTCACAGGGACAGTGTTCCTTACTCCTGGCAGCTCTACTCCAGTCCTGTCAATCACACAGTAGGAGCTGTGACTTACTTCCAGGTCAGTGAGCAGAAGATGACAGTGAGTTTTCTGCAGACAGATGGGAAATGTGCATTCCTGGCAGAAATACCAAAAAATAGATTGTAACAGTGAAATTACAGACTGAGGATGTGTATTATTGTGTCTGAACGTGGAGCATGTGAGCTCATATCTGTCCTCTGTTAGGCCACATCTGTCTTTGTTGTTGCTTAAATGAAGGCTCAGATTTGGGACTCTTGCTCCTCCTACCTTTTATTAACATCTGAGATTATTTCATATTCTCTTAGTACGAGTATGAGTGAATTATCTGTATCTATAATAATACACTCATATATTCTTGTGCCCTATGCCTTTGAATGCAGGACTACAACAATTTCCCTGTATAACAAAAGAAATTGAATTTGCCTTTAGCTTTCTATACAGAAAGTTTGATATTTGAAATATTTACCTACCCATATTGGCAGATAAAACAATTGTTTTAAAAAAATTATGCATAATATTGTTGCCCTGTGCTGTTTTGTCTGTATTATTTTCACTCTTCTTTTTCCCTGATGGTAATTATTGTTGTGATTATCCACTTAATTTATGATGCTGGTAAGTGACTTGGTCTTGGCTCAGTCTTGCTTGTAAAAAATACAGTATTTCAATCTCAATGTGAGTGTGAAGTTAAATAAAAATGAAATACAATACTTAACATTGTGCTACATAAAGTTCACTAGTTCTAACACAAATTTACTGTTAAACTTAATATTAGTTGATTGATGTGAAGTTAAAATTGTTCTATCAGTTTTATATCAAACTATTGTCTGTAAAACTGTATTTTATGCAACTTTCCTGTGTGGAATGTCATTGCCCAAACTTGTGATCACTAAAAATTAAACTTAAAAACTAAAATGTTTTGAGTGGATGTAATATATTTAAAAAAAAAAATGCATTTGCATTTTCATTGTATTTGTAACAAAACATAAAACTTATTGTGAACACATGTTTTCAATTCACACTATAATGAATTACAAATATTTCACAATTTATTTATTCATAAATTGTTTGTAAATTTCATAAAAACCAAATGCATCATTTAACAGAACTGAGTACAAACTGGTGATTGCTTTAAAAATATGTATTTTGAATAGTTGAAGTTATAAAATGATCTATAACAATCTGATGTATAAAACATCTAACAACAGCATCATATACACATACGCGTTAATCTCCAGCAGACAATAAATAAAGCATCATGTACAAAAATAAAATATACAACATCTTACTTTTCCATCATTTGTTTCTTTCAGTAGTTTCTAAAAAAATCTCATTGTGACAGTGATTTCAAGTTAGAAGGGACACAGAGAAATGTAATAAATAAGATTACATTGGGTAGTGTTTTCTATAGTCATTAAATAGCACAGGGAATGCAATATTACAGCGTCAGTGTGATAACTGTATCCAGGAGTGTTCACTTCTTTTCTACAGACTCTCTATTTGCAGCATAGAATTGAATGTGTTTAAAATAGTCAGTGCCAGTTTCACAGAAACCAGAGGCAGAGTGGATTCCAGTGTGTGACAGTTGAAAGTTGGACTGACGTATTGCACTCCAACTCACCATACAGGACCGTGTCCCAATTCAGTTGTACCGCTCGTTCAGACAGTAATGTGTGCTGTAACACATATTATGCTACACATTCTGCAGTGGAACTCCTTCTTTTCCACTCTTCAGAGCTTTCTTCCTGCGCTTGCAGCACACCACGGTGACAGCGATGATTATCCCAGTCAGTAGCAGGATGAGGAAGATGGCAGAAGCAATCACAGTGACTGAATACACTGTGGAAGACAACACAACACAGAGGTTTACTTTACATTGCATTTACTCTACTTGCATGAAACCAAAAGGACACTGCATGGATAAAAGGAACGACATTTGTGCCTCAAGTCGTTCAAGATGCAGCAGGAGCTGATGTGTCGTAATATAAAATATTAATACTGTATGTGGTGAAAGCTATTAGTATTATATTTCCTTTCTGTTTTCACAAAACCCTGTCCCAGTGACCAAGAGAATAACATAATGAAAATGAGACTCATAGAGGGTCAATATTAATGGGGATGGTGTCATTTTTTCTAATATAATTACACTGTGGAATCAGTTCACAGAATTGCACTGTTCTGATGTGTTTGCTGCCAGAAAAGCCAGTTAGACCATTAGGCTGGTGACTCGCTGATAGAGAGGGTCATCTTCCAACTGGAACTCTACTAATCCATAGTATATGCTAATGTGACAGCTTTGTGTGAACAGGCATGAGAGATGTGTAAAAAAAAAAAAGTGCTGAATGTAAATGAGCTATATAAATGAGTGAATGGAAAAAGCTCTCATATAATTGCTCTGAGTGACCATTAAGACAAGAAAGGTGCTGAAAAATATAGACTGGGTAACATTTATATTTAAGATATGTGATGAGACGCAACAGTAAAGCAGATAAGTGACAAGTGCTGTGGCTGATCATTGCTTATTGCAGGCCTGTGTTGAAATTATTTATTGTTGATTATTGTTTTGGTGATTTCAATCTATGTTACTGTTAAAAGTACGTTGACCTGCCACGACATTTAAAGTTACCCGTGATTCGGCTGCTCTGCATGAAAACCTCTGTATAAGCCAGCCCACAATGATACGATGACCTATTTCCTCCTCAAGAGGGTGCTGTTGGTTTTCTAAAAGTATCTTAATAGCTGTCGCTCCAGAGAGTATGAGACCGACTCTCACGCGTGGTGCTGAGAGAGGAAAGCAGGGATTCCACTGTGGTCATCCAAGATTAAGGTGAACTTTCTTCTGCTTTCTAACAATAGTTATAAATGTGCACAATAAAACTAAATCACAACCACCATGAGATGCTGTCTGTTAACTAAAAGTTAGGGTTAGTGTTACGAATTGCAAGAACCGACATGCCCACTGGACTTGTTAAGACCAGGGTGTGTCTGGTAATGGGTAGAATCCTACAACACCTGACGCTTCCTTGATCAGAAGGAATACTCAAGAAATCCATGGACTTAACTCAACAAAGAGTCTTTACACACCAACCCCAGACATGAACAACTGTCTTAAAATGTTTGGATTACAGAGCAATAAGTAGAAGGTATAATGGAACATATTAGTAAAACTGTGCTTCTGTTATAATATTATATGCTTGTGTACTGGCAGAAGGGCAGTAGTACAAGTGAATGACGTAATTAAGCTACACTATGTCTCAACATGACTGTGCATGAAAAATAGTTATTATTACAGTTATTACTCTACACAGTCAAAAATCATGGGCTTTACACTAAAGTGAGATTCAATAACGCTCCAAGGAAAACAGCAACAGCAACAACAAAAGGCAAATCCCAGATAAACAAATAATAAATAAGGGCAGCATCCATGCTAATGTCCACTTTTTTTTCAATCCTAATTACACACATTGTAACACAAACACAAAATTAACCTTACATGGCTTACAATAGTGGTACATGAAAAACCACGGGGCTGCTGGGAAATGTAGCTCAGGCAAGATAACAGGGAGATTTCTCACCAACTCGAAATATGCTCTGACAACATGCTCTGCCTCTGCATGACAGGAAATCACCATGTCACAGCATGATTGATCATTACCAGTTAATGTCTAACCCTACACTTAACCCCAATTCAAAACTTAGCTCTTCTGCCTCATTAGGACCAGAGGACTACTGGTCCTGACAAGGTCAGTGTGGACACCACAAAAGGTCTTTTAGAGGTGACAAATACACACACACACACAAAATCTAATACACAATACACTCCCATTTCACATTAACATAATCATTTGAATGGGATTCAGTTACTGCAAGTCAGCGCATCAGAGGATTAATATTGAAGAAAAATGAATGAAAACCCAGTTACTATCTCAAAATACCGGCTGACTTTGGACTGCTGCAGTAGCAGTGTCCTTACACTCACTGCTCATTTATTCATGAACGTATTGTATAAATGAACCAGAGTGATTTCCGTGCCCTCAGCCTCTCTCAGACTCAGGGCAGCTGACCTTCAAGGATGGACTGGTCATCATCTTTGGAGCACTGGGTGTGGCTCAGCTCTCCCAGCTGCTTGTCAACACTGCGGCTGGGGATGTAGGCCTGGATGTTAAAGCAGTAGCTCTCCCCCCGGTCAAGGTCAGTCAACTCGATGATATTGGTCTTTGAGTTATAGACTTTCTGCACACAACACAAAACAGAAACATGCACTAGGTATGCGTGTAATGTCTGATTTATGCACGTTTGTGGTTGATACTATCACATCTGCTCTGCTCACCTTGCCAGTGCTCTTGTTTCTCCTGTAGGTGACTCTATAGAGCAGCTGGTCAGAGAAGATATCTCTGATGTTCAGCTGTTGTCCGTCTTTAAACAGGGAAGTGAGTGGGTCAGTCACGTACAGCGTGGTTTTCTTTTTGTCTTCGCTCACCTCCACCTTGAAGTCTGGTTTGCCTATTTCAGCTGAGGAGGAAGGAGAGAGAGTTTATCTGTACTGGAGTCGAGATATGACATATTGAAGTGACCAGACAAAATCTCCCCACACGTTTGACCCATTAAAAGGGGTAGTACAGGTTTTTGTAAGTGTGTCCACTGTATCCAGAACTAGCCTGGAACTTGCTGCATGCTCTTTCTGTAAACATGGCTACCACCAGAGACCAACAAAACCCGCTTAATATGTTGACTTTATTTTTGAAACTGAAGTTTGTGATGCTTTGTGAACCACCCACTACCAAAGTACTGCACATACATAAAATCAGTCATCATTCAGATTTACCTCAGTGACACAACATCAAACAAGTCAGCAGTAGACCAGCAACTGTGACCCTGTGAGCTAAAAACACTAGCTGTGGTGTTAGAGAATATCTCATTGATTTAAATGGGCATGGGTTTTATTAGGTTATCAGCAATGGGGACATGTAGTACCTAACAAAAAACTTGAACTACCCATTTAACACAAATTACTGTTTAACCACAAAAGGCTTATTATGGCAGTTTTGTCATTTTCTTCACATGGTGATAAGGCTGAGTGATAAGATGTTTTTCAGATGTTGTGCACATGTGCATTAATTATTTAGTAGCAAATAATGAGCACAAGTGACATGTTTGTCGCTCATAGTGTCTCATCACACGGGACAGTCAGTGAATATGAGCTTATCATTGTCTGTCACAGGCACGTTTACATTACTACTCATCAGAGATGGAGTTGGTGCTGCAGACCCAACTAACCTGGCATTTAATGCTCACCCTTTCACACTTAAGACAGAGGCTACATGTTAATTGGCTTTTTTCTTTACAACATTTAACTTGTTACTAACTACACCCGTCTTGACTGGTTTGACTGTTCCAACAAATAAACTATATCCTAGACCTGGACATGAGCTGTTACTATTTATTCTTGTTGATCACTGCTTTAATAAAACTCACCTATTCATTAATGGCATTTCAGCATATATAATTCCCCAAGAGCCTTCAGCATGTGTACAGTCAGTTCTCAGAGCACCTATTTTTAGGCTTACAGAGAGAGTTGTGGAAACACTGAGCTCACACACTGTAATGTCCTATGGACAACCCTGAGCACCAGTGCACAAAATAAGAGAGAACAGTTTAACAAAATTATGAAGAAACTTTATGATGATTTTAAAAAAAAAATGTCTCAGAACTCACTGTCTTGGTAGGGACAGAATCGTGGTGAGCTTGTGTATGGGAACTCAGTAAGGTCAGAGTTGACCCCGAGTGGCGGTTCAGACAGGACATCAGCTGTGTAGCAGGCTTTAAGGTCAGTCAGAAAGCTGGACAGGTCACACAGAGTGGCAGAGGATCGGATACAGTGAGGGCTCCTTTGTTTGTCCCTACCAAGCCTGCAACAGTTAAAACAAGGAAATGAAAGATGGATGATAAACCAAGTTCGAACCAAAGTCAATGTCTTTTATATATTACACATATGAGCTGGTTAGTTGTCATCTTCCTCTAGTGTATGTAAAGATAACACTTTTAAGAGTGTCATTATTCAGACATGCCTCTAACGTGTTGTCCATTTCATGGATAATAGTGTTTCAGTTTGAAGAAGAAAATTAATGATCCTATTAATTTTGTTATGGTTTTCACTTAGGGTTTTACAATCGGCATCATCAGCCTCAGGCAATGTACTCAACACTAATGCACCACAGTGCATAGTGTAATATAATATACTGTATGTGCTACCAGAGTTAATTGTTGCTCCCTTTCCATTTCTTTTTCTTCTTCTATTCTTTAATGCTGTCTTGACTTCCTAGATAGATAGATAGATAGATAGATAGATAGATAGATAGATAGATAGATAGATAGATAGATAGATAGAAAGAACTTTATTAATCCCTTGGGAGTTCCCTTCGGGAAATTACGGCTCCAGCAGCAGTACAGCACTAAAAACAGCAGGGACACCACAAGGACATACATGTACAGGACACAAACATATATTTCTATTATTAGATTTATAAATACTAAGGTATAGCTCTATGGTATGTACATATACGTATAAGCAGGACAGGTGTAATTATAAAGCAGTAGTAGGACAGCTATATAAGTGAATAATTTAAATATATAACAGTTTAAATAGTTAAAAATAAACAGTTTAAATATAATATGTAAATAAGTAAATATATAAATATAATATATAAATAAATATATAATAATATATAGTATTAGTTATAATAGTAAATAGTTTGAACAGGGCATCTTTGTTTTGGTGAAGGCAATATACAATATATAGTAATAGTGTATGAAGTGTAATATAGTACCTCATTAATATGCATAGTGGTAGAAGAGATAAAATAAATATTGCACATATTATTGTTGTGATTATTGCACAGACTCCCTTCCCTGCCGGTCTTTGCTCCCTCTCCTCCCTCCCAGCAATTGGTTTGAATTATTTAAAAAAAACACCACGTTTGGTTGGACTACATTTCGGCACGTTAGTCGGAGGCACCTTAGACACCTGTAACTTTTATTTGAACTAAATTCAATTAAAACATGATTAAGAATTGCACAGCACCACTTTTTCATGTGGTATTATAACAATACTCAGCCATTAACAACATTTGTGTTGTGAATTTACCCGCAGCATTTTCAAAAACACAATTCTTTAACTGTTTAACTAACTAACATACAAGACATTGTGTGTTACTCCTTTTTCATTAACTTTTTTCATTCAGTACTAAATGAAGTAGCTATGTGATGTTTAGTTTTTGGGTAGTATCAGATTTCATATTCCTAGATTTTTGATAGCTGATCCTGAGATTTTGACCATTATCAGAACGGATCATCATCATCATCATCTTCTTATCCCTAAACAAAAATATGAATGAAAGGAACCTTAGAAAAACAAAACAAAAAAAAAACAATCCAGTATATACATAGTTCTTTCATGGATCACAGAGGCCTATGTGACGTTTACATACCTTTGTGGTTGAAGATCTCATCTAGTAAAAGCTTTTACCGAATCAATAATGGCTGCTTATCATGCTGTGGATGCTGCAATGACTCATTCGCTCAAGGTCACACAGCAGTTAAGTCAAGACAGCATACGCTTCTGTCCGCTCACTAACAAGCTGAATGTGAATGTTAATTACAGTAGGGATGAATGTAGGTACTTACGCAGAGAACTCCACAGTGTAGGCGTAATCGGCTGATGGTTTTGGTTCCCAGGCCAAAATTGTTTTGAAGTTGGTGGATTTCCAGGTGACATTCTGTGCTCGGGGATAGGAGCCTGTGAAATGAAACATTCTTTAAACACAATTCAAATTCTGACATTGGGAGGTAAAGTTCAACGAAATGAAAGTCAACATTTGACTCTGTATCAGCTGGGATTGGCTCCAGCTCCCCCACAAACCTCAACAATGGAGACTAAATGAGCGACAGAATGAATAAATAAATGAATGAATGAATACACTTAATACAGAATTAAAAGTATTAAAAAAAAACACATTTCTGAATGCACGATTTACAGCAGTCAGAAACAATGAAAACCAAGGAATTTCAGACACAGCACTTAATTTTCCTCTGGAGCCGAGCTGTTTTTAAAGAAAGATGATGAGTAGATCACTTTACGCTTATCACTGTTAATAAAAGACCCTTGCTCATATATTTTTAAGGACTGACTGTTCAGTGTCTACAACAAACATTTTGGTAAACATTGGCTTTATTATTTTTGCGATTACAAACACGACAAGTGTTACAGCCAAAAGAACACACAAGTGCGGCGCTGTTTTGACACCATCAGTCTGAAGTGTCCAGGGTTTGTCTGTACGGACCATTTTAAAGGTTTCAGTGGCATTAGGTGTTGCTTTCTGTTGGCAGAGTGGGCAAACAGAGCACACCCAGTTGTGCAATCGAAAATCCTTCAAGTCTTCATGGCCGACAAGTAGACAGGACAGACTGTTGTTTTTTTTTATTAAAAAGAACAATTACATGCAAACACAAAAATAAAGGTTTGTTATTCTCATAATAAAAAGTAATGTAAGTATTTGTTACATGATGTTTAAGCTACTATAAACTTTCACTTTACGTTCAAGTATTGCAGGTTAGTTCCAACTGCATGAAAACAAACGTAAAGCAGAATAAATCACTGACTTACATATGATTTATTATATTTTTCTAAAAATACTATACACAACAAATGGTATGGAATTTATCTCAACATTGAAAATAAACATATTATGTAACATTATTAGTTTATCACTGTTTATCATAATATGATTATAACTGTTTATACTCTTTAAAGTGAATTTACTTTATGTGCCTGTTTATTATAATGTCTAATTATTCTATGTATTCTTTTATTATTATATTACTCCTTTTAATGCACTTTAACCTGAAGTGATCCGCTTCTCAGCAGTGTAATCGGCCTGTATTTAACAGGCCTTTTCAAATATTGATGCACAATGTACCTACATTATCTGAATATAAAATGCAAACGATACAGGGGAAAACTAATTGATATTAACACATTTATATAGATAAGTTTCCCCCATTATAAGATTAATAAAGGCCTTAGCCATAAAACACTTGAGCGTCAAAGGCAGATTTTTCCCTTCCAATAACCTTTATTGGTCTGTCCCTGAGGCCAACTTCACTATAAATCTACGACCTATTATAATTCACAACTTTACGTACTATTAATTTGGTAATGTTTTTTTTTTTTTTTTTACTTTTTACGACGCATTTACGTTGAAGTTGCCGCGACCATTCGCACGTACAACACGGCCAAGCACTTTGACCACAGGCTTTGTGACATTTCACAGCAGGAAATGAAGAAGGAGCAGAGACTTACCTGAGGCCGAGTGTGTGCCCAGCAATAAAAGCAGGAGCGGCAACATCTCTCTCTCGTTCCGGCTTGACTGTCGGCTGCTGCTGTGGTCGTACACCGCGGTTCTACTGACTCTTTCGCCACGAGCCACTGATTTTTAACGACGTGACCGCTCGGATGCTTGACCATATAAGGAGCGTCCGATTGTGACGTCACCCACTGGCAGAGCCACTGTACTATGGATTCAACGAGAGTGTGAGCTGATCCTGCTGAGCTCATTCAACTGTCACGCTATTCATTCAACTGACTGAGTATTTTTTATTAGGCGGAGTAATAGTAGTGGCAGTAGCAGTATTGATAATAATTATTTAAACATAATATTATTTTTCAGTGTCCAGCTGTTATTTTAGGATTATTATGTTTTTTTTTTAAATCAGTGCTTTCCATAGCAGGGGTCCAGCTGCAGCAGTTGCAAGGGGTCGCAGAGAAAAGCTATGTTTTTAACACAAGGACACAGGAGGATTTCAAAAACTTTAGTAACAAAATGACTCATCTGAACTATATTACTCAAGCAGTGCAGAGACAGCCTGTGTGCTGTGATGTCAAACTGATGATTTTCTCTATGGATTTTGGTGCTTTGGTTTAGCAACATAAAATTCGGCCTACAAACAGAAAAGGTTTTCTGATGCTGACGAAAAGCTACAAACACAATCTTAAAATATCATTGACTTCACCAACATATAGTAGATTCGGAGATGAGCCTATCATTAAGTAAAATCTGTTGCTTCTTTTTTTTTTTAATAAACAATGTTTGACTTTCAACAGTTCAACATATTTGTATTGTAAAAATAAAATAAAATAGTAACACAAATATATATATATATACAAAACACTATCCATTCCTTGCTCAAACATCAACCAGGCCAGTCTTGCAATCTGACTCTACCCGATAAGGTTCCACTTACACCAAGCTGGATGCAGATACACTGTTGATAAATATGGCCACATATAATGGTAACAAAAACGTATCCAATTCAAAGTGGTACAGTGGTATCTTTCAATCACCTGCAAGATACAATCAAAAATAGGAGTCATTTATGTGTTAATTTTGGATGTATGTGGCAGTTGCAGGAAGTATTGACCCTTCAGCACTCAGCAACAAGAAACCACACTTGAATAATAAAAAAAAATTCTCTAATGGGTCGGGCCATAAATATCTCCCTGTACCACATTATGGCAGTTGGTGGTTTACCTTTAATCTAGTTTATCAAAAATATATTTCTGGCTAATAATTTTAATTTATCACATAGTTTAAATTGTAAATGGTAAGACTAACCTGCTTTGAGGGGAGACCAAGAATGAAAAAAGATTCTCTTAACCCTTACCTTGAAAATGCCACCCTGTTCCTGTGAAATTGCGCTTCAAAAACTTTTGATACATTTACACTACCAGATTCACCACATTCAAATTTTTTGCAATTTTCTGCACTGACTGTCCTTCAGTTCTTAAAGTAATGATGGACTGTCATTTCTCTTTACTTAGCTGATTGGTTCTTGCCATAATATGAATTCTAACAGCTGTCAGTAAGGCTGTCAGCTCTGCACCAACCTGGCTGAGAAGTGCGTGTGCACTTTTACAATGTAAATATTCATGAAAATAAAGAAAAATAAGGTGTGTCCCAACTTTGGACTGGTAGTGTACATTGTTAAAACCAGACAGCTTTTGTTTCTTGTGACCGTGCTGCCAGCCATATTTTCACTGAGAGCAACCATTGGTGTCTTATGCTGGTTCATGTTGCGGGAACTGGGGGCACGCAGAGTGTAATCAGCACTTGTCCATACCTCATACAACCAACTAAAACTATGACTGCAACAAAGCTATTCGTAGTTTTATTCTATTAAAATGCACTTAGTCACTGCTATGAAATCAGTTTTGCAATAGTTTTTCTTCCTACTCTCTTATTTCTCTTTATTGATTTATTGCATTTTCGCACAGTCTTGTCTTTTTTCTGTTTTTTAATCAATGAGTGCCACATTATTTACCCTAATAACTCAGCTGGTAGGATTTTTTTTTTATTCTAGGTTAATGAAATTATCAATCAGGTTGTAAAAGGTATTGACACAGACATTGCTAACTGTGGTGTAGATGCCCCCGACACAGATTTTACCACATAACAAGAGACTCGCCTAGTAAAATGTACTTGCATGAGTCTATAATATCTTACCAATAGTAATAGTAATTGTAATACATTTCCTTGAACCAAAGTCTATAGAGAAAATCAGAGTTTAAATCTTGGAACAAAAGAATGGGTGACCCACTACTGCCTCCATTAGTAGGTTCAAAGGTATAATTTTGTGACTTTGGTGTTTGAAGTGGTTCACTCAGATGTATATAAGTGAAACAAGCTTCTAAAACAACATAGCCTTAGAACAACTCTTGTGTCCCTGTAAGCTAAACATGCTGATGGAATATGGTGCAGGAGAGTGAAACAGTTTTCACTCTCTCACTTATTTTCTACCGCTTTATCCTCCACTGAGGGTCGCGGGGGGCACTGGTGCCTAACTCCAGCAGACATAGGGCGAGAGGCACACGGGTACACCCTGGACAGTACATCACAGGGCCACATAGAGACAGACAACCATTCGCTCTCACATTCACACCTATGGGCAATTTAGAGTGTCCAATTAACCTAATCTGCATGTTTTTGGACTGTGGGAGGAAGCTGGAGTACCCGGTGAGAACCCACGCACCATGAGGAGAACATGCAAACTCCTTGCAGAAGAGTGACAAAGACATTCTTTAGATATCATAGACTTAATAGATGGGCATACATTTTATTGTCAAGCGGCTAAAATTTGAATTTCCTTGTGTCCCTGCTTATAGGCATCTTTACAGTGAGAGTGAGCATCTACTGTATGTCTCAGGTTGGTTCCCTGTGCCAAAGACCTGCAGAGTGCAGTCTATTGTCTATGTGTCAATACTTCATACATCCACACTTAAAAAAATCGGTCATCATTTCTATTTTTAAACAAATTTCAAAAATATCTGATGTACAAAAACTAAGTGGACTGCTAGTATTTGGTAAAACCAAGATCCTCCATTGTTATTCATCTCAAAATGAATTTCACTGATCTCAAAGAGATCCTTAAAAATGAACAAAAGTTGTATGATTTCGGTGATATGATGACCACAAGCATTACATTACAGCATGGCGACAGCAAAGGTCTGGTCAGATCAGGCCGTGGTGACAGTCAAGTCAAGTCAAGTCAATTTTATTTCTATAGCTCAGCATCACAAACACAATTTGCCTCAAAGGGCTTTACAGTCTGTACAGCATGTGACACCCTCTAGCCTTAGACCCTCACATCGAGGAAAAACGCCACAAAAAACCCTTTTAAGGGAAAAAATGGGAGAAACCTCAGGAAGAGCCACAGAGGAGGGATCCCTCTTCCAGGACGGACAGATGTGCAGTCGGTGTCACGTGTACAGAGACAAGTTCAGCAGTTACAAGTTACAAACAACGCATCAAAAATTCACAGAGAGAAAAGACAAGAAAGACAGAGACCAGGATGATTCAAGAATCAGTAACATTAAGAACAATTATCATCATCATCTCATTCAGGGTGTGACATGTGCTGTCGAGGAGGGATCCCTCTTCCAGGACGGACAGACGTGCAGTCGGTGTCACGTGTGCAGAGACAAGTTCAGCAGTTACAAGTTACAAACAACGCATCAAAAATTCACAGAGAGAAAAGACAAGAAAGACAGAGACTAGGATGATACAAGAATCAGTAACATTAAGAACAATTATCATCATCATCTCATTCAGGGTGTGACATACGCTGCCACCATCTGGGGTTGGTGTGTAGACTGACCTCTTTCTATCTATAGACAGCAGATTTTGGCTCACAGATGCCGTAGCTTAGTTCATTAGTCAGGACTTCCACTCTTCAAACAGACCAGAAGGTGAACTATACATCTATTTATAGACTCACCTAAGTGGGACACTACATTTCCAGACACACAGATGAGATCAAGAATCAGTATATACTGTGGCAGGAAGTGTTCAGAGGTACAACTGTTATTTCTAAGACATTTAAATGCGACACTTAAATGTTAAACTGAAAACTTTTACCATATATTTTATGTGCGAAGGTAGTGCAGCTGCTGCATTGCCATATTAAAATAATACAGCAGTGTTTTTTCGTTGGTTTTTTTGTTGTTGTTTTTGGAGATGGCTGAGAAAATGTCTGGCACCATGCCAGAGCTCCCTCTACCCTCACCCCATCATCATTGTCCCCCAGCCCACTGTCGTGCCAATGAGGGGCCCGGCCGGAACACTTTCACTGGGGCTCTGAATACTAAGGAGCCTCTGATGGGAAGCGCTGAATGCAACTGCATGAGCTCACCAGTTCTTTGGAAAGACTTATGCTTCTAGTGTATGCATGTGGGCAGACACACAGCCACAGTCACACACACACACATTACATTTTGCCTTACTTTAGGATTTGATAATACTTCTAGGAAAATAATGATAGGAAATTAATCTATAAATGATTAATCTAAATGATTAATCTAAATGATTTTTAACTATAATAGAGGGAGTGAAAACATAAAAGTAGAGCAAAAGCTGAAAAAACACTTCTTTTGGGTTTGAATTGGTTTTTCCATTGTCCCTAATAATGTCTACTAACATGAGAAGCTACAACAGCATAAAATCAGAGTTTAGTGTTCTGTGTTTATAATGGATTAGATTATAGATTGATGGAACCAGGAAAAAGGTAGATGTTCCCAGGCCCTGGAAACCATGGAAATTGTATTTATTCAAGTAGAAGTAAGTTATATATTTTATATAAAAGCAAATACAACTGCAGTTATCTGAAGTTATTTTTGTTCTGTGGTTCATTACTTAATGGAGCAGCATACAGTAGAGTGCAGCAGCATGAGATTGTTGGTCTTTTTGTCTATTGTATTAGACTCTGTATTGTATTAGTCAAGGTTAACTGAGTGCCTGCTGGATTTCTGCTTTAATGACATTCCCACATCTATTCCTGTCAGGAAGATTAGGAGCCATACAATCTGTGGAGGTGCAAACACTTCATTCTGTCAGTGGTGTTAATTAAACCCTCAGTGGCCAGTGACTAGTGCACACGTTTTCAATTCAAATCACAACATACATTATGTGGATGCTCTGTACATAGTAAGGACGAACCTTTTACAATATTACAGAGAGAAAAGTAACCCAACAGTTCACACAATGGACAAGCGCCAGGCAGCACTTCAAGCACACTAGTTCAGACAGCACAAAGCTTTCTGCATAATGGTTTCCATGGCAGCCTCCTTTTTTCCAAAACTTACAAATATTTCTCACAGTATAAGAAGTCCCTGTTACTACCGACCAATGGAAATCTGTCAAGTGGATAACCCACACTTACTGGAACATTCAGTATATTTATACTACGGGTACATTCGAAGTTACAATACTGTGTTTGTCTGATTAAAACTGGACTTTTAACATACCGTACATGTAAACATGATGACAATCTCAAATCATACTAAATTGAATTAAATTGGACTAAAACATTTAGATAAGACACTTGAGAGTCAAATTACTATTGGATATATATATGTTCAACTGGACCTAATGTAGATGCTCTACACATGTGCAAAGAAGGAGAGAGAGAGAGAGAGAGAAACAAGAGAGAAAAACATAGTGAAATGCTGTGTCAGTGCTGATTGGTTGACCTGTGGGGAAAAAAAATCATGGCATGCAAATCAAGTGATCTGAGAGAGACCACTTGATTTGCTGGCAAAATAGCAAAAAAAAAAAAAAAAAAAAAAAAAAAAAAAAAAACACAAGAAATGGCACAGAGGAAAGGGGTTTAAATACTTAGACAAGAAAATGACACGGTTGGTAACAAATGGTAATAAAGGTGAGAACACATGACAAGTGGCAAGATAAGATAAGATGAAAGAAGAAGAATATTACTTTTTTAAGAGATGCCTATGTAAATGATAATTTTGCCTCTTCTCAAAAACTGTAGCAGAAATTTCATTTTAATTTTCAACTTTTATTTCATGAGCAGAAACCTCTTCACAATGCTTTGAATGAAGAACCTATTTATTTATAATTCTCTGCTTGGTACTGGAAGTTTTAGTGTGTGTGTGGGACAATACATGTATATTATCACCAATGATTATGTCCATCACTGATACAATCATTTTCACAAAGTTGGGTGGCAAGTCAGGATGACTTGTTCTCTTTAGAATTAGATGTCTTTTTAAATAACAGTGTACCATCTTCTCTTCTGTTTATACGGAAAAGGAAATTTCTTCCTTCTTGGAGGAAGGGACGTTTCTAAGACAAAGGCCTGCGAGCCTGGGCGTCATCAAGCACTTCCTGTTTTCCTGGCTTGTTAGTTATGTCTATTGCTTCAACCAGTACTTTCTGCCACAGTGTATGGATATGTTAGTATTGCATACTGTGCATATGAGTTTGTAGGTCACTGCTCTGATAAGGAGTGGCCAGGCAAGGTTGGAGTTAAAGCAGCACAAACAATGGTTTGGACATGTACAATACATAAAGTAACATCCACTGACCATATTTGTTCTCGTGGTGGTGGAGGGCATTGACCCAAAATCAGAAGTTCCATAGTGCCAATACAGGTGATGTTGATGTAACATCAAAATAATCTTGTGTGAAGGCTGAAATCCTAAATTTTGCTGAATTCAAGTACTAAAAATTTAAAATGTGTGTGCAGTGGGAGAAAGTGTTCAAACAGTCAAAAACATTCCACCCTGAGGAGAATGATTGATGACGCAGGAGGAGGATGTTGATGTTACAGACGGGATCAGCTTCAGTTGGTGCATGTAATTAACTCGCTTTCTTCAGACGAACTTGAGATGGCAGTTTTAAAGTCTTCATTAAATGATCTTGTTTATTATTACTGGGTTCTAGGTTTTTCGGATGGGACATGCATGCTAGGAGTCAGGCAGCAGCAAGTGGCTACAGTTATCCTTGTTATCAGCTTAGATAACTGATAAGATAAAACACTGGGTTTGCATTCCTGTCATGGTCCACAGCTTGGACATTAAAGGGCAGCTACTCACACAGTGAAAGCAACCTTCTCTTCAAGTTTAATAAAACGTGTGAAATACAGATTGGTCATGGGAGTAAGAAAACTCACAACTCACTCAGTCAAAAAATAAAACTCACTCAAAAAATAATACTATGAATTATTAATGGATTTACAACAATAACTTTTGTCAGTGGCGTATGCCTCCATACACATGATGTGTGTATTCAATTGCATATTCCATATGGCTTTAGTTTATCATAAGAATCACTTTAGTGGAGATGCCGTGCTAGCCAGAGGGCCACTGCTTCTATAGAAACTATCAAACCTACACTACCAGCCATTTGTTTTGTCACAAAAGAGAGGATTTCCTCCGTCTTTGTGATTCTTTCTTCAGCAGAGACTCATTTTCTTACACCAGCTTTCCAAAGCCATGACCCTGTGGCTAGTGTGGTGCTGATGTGCCACAAGATTAGTAGTTCCACATTTGTGAAGCCCAAACCAAATTATAACTTCACCAGATGCTCCACTTTGCTCTGCTTGTCACAGACTGATTATCTGAGATTATCTGAGATTCTGCTTAAAAATCCAACCCCAATTCCAACGAAGTTCATGCGTTGTAAAAAACAGAATATAATGATTTGCAAATCCTTTCCGACTTACTGTTTATTCAGTTAATTACATTTCAAAGCCAATATAGTATTTATTAAATATTTTACATTCAAACTGGTAAAGTTTATTGTTTTTTGCAAATATTCACTCATTTGAATTTGCTGCCTGCAACAAAAGACTGGAAAAGTTGAGGAATGCTCAAAGAACATCCATTTGGAACATTCCACAAGTGAACTGGTGATAGTGTTGGTTCGTCCACTTGGACAAAATGGTCTATTTTGTCAAAATGGTCCATAGCGAAATGAAACTTGCAAGGGTCCAAACTCACAGTGGCCGAATACAGTATATGATTACGCAAACAGACCTCCATGGGCTGATGATGCAAAAGGAGCCAAAAGGAGGTTACCACTATTGTTAATCAGGTTTGCCCTGACATACTGAGAACCGTTGCCCAGTGTAAACAACGTTTCAATGATGTAAGAAGGGCCAAACAAAAGCTCTCTGAGCACCGGAGACATCAGAAGCACCTGTGCGTACAGGACGCATTGCCAAGCTCATGGTCTGGCCCTTGTCACTAGTGTTTGCATGTGAAATGAACTTGATGTAACACAGTGGTAAACATGCCCCTGTCCCAGCTTTTTTGGAATGTGTTGCAGGCATCAAATTCAAAATGAGTGAATATTTGCAAAAAAAACAATAATGTTTATCACTTTAGAGATTAAATATATTTTGTTTGTAATGTATCAAATTAAATGTAGGCCAAAAAGAACTGGAGTATAAGGACTTATTTCACTTTATCTTAAGACCACAGATGCATATAGACATGAAAAAAAATAATAACAAAAAATCCCACTTTATTCCAATGAGCGTCAGTTTTCAGGGGTATTGGCTGAATGTAGCATGTTGTGCCAGAGATGGAGTATGAAGTATGTACTTGGCACATCCAATATTCAGACTGCAAACAAACATTAACAGCTGACTGCAGAACAAAACCCCCAATTATTAGCATAGTTAAGGACAGTTTCTGTTAAAGTCCGAGTTGGCCAAGAGGCTTTTTTCTTCTGTAGTCCTTGAACAGATGTCACAGTGTACTCATGTGTGCAGAACAATGATAATGTAGACTGACATCAATGTTGATTGAAAAACGAAAAATGAACATTATTCAGGACACCCAATACAGGCAACATTTGTCATTTAAACATGAATCACTGAAACTCACAAGGCACAAACTGTGCTACACAGTAAAGGTGTCCATTTCTCTTGTAGTTGTTAGAAAGAATAACCTCTGCCAGGCCATTAAAAAAACATTTGATTCATATAAACTGAAAAATTACATTGCCTAATCCTTGTTGACCAGCAGGTTTAGTGGGGTGGTGGTGGTGAAAAGATGGGAAGAGTGAGTGTTTCACAAGTCTCTTCAAAGCCAGTCAGGAAAACCTTAACAGAGGCATTCCTGAGAAGGCTGACACAGAAGGAAGAGAAAAAATAGCAAGCTGTGTCAAAATCTGTTATTGTGCTCTGGCTCAATCTCCTCTCATGTAACTGGCAGGCGAGGAGAAGGGATTCTGTAGGGGGCAGTCAGACGTCTGAATGGCTGTGTGAATATATGTGGGTTTGATGTCCTGAAATTTCAACTCAGACATCAGCTAAAAAAATGTTATGAGAGGGAATGAAAATTGTTTGGAAACGAAAATTCTTAAAAAGGACAGTCAGTGGAAAATCACATTTCTGATTTTTTTTTTGGTGTGTACCCGTGTCCTTCGCCTTTGTGCTCAAGCAAGTGGTAGCTGGCCAATCACAAGAGACTCAGTGTTCTGGGGGGCGGGCATTAGAGTGCCTGTTCAGAGGCTGGAAGAGAGCAGCAATAAAGTGGCTTCATCTGAAAAGTCTATGGGGTTTTTGACCATAAATATTAATTTATTTATCTAAATAATCTCAATTTTTGGTTCAAAAAGACCATTCGATGTGACCTGTAAGTTTGCATGACCTGGTTAAATGTCACATAAAGGTGTTGACTGTTCGACTAAAGGGTTTGTTTTAACTTAAAAAAAAATATAATAATAACATGTTAAGTTTTTGCCATTTTTTATTAATAGCAATGGCCAATTATCATTTGTTATTTGGCCAATTATTACATATCACACATTTTTGTTTTCAGAAAACTAAATGTTTTTAAGTCAGCAAAAAGTTTTTTTAAAATCCAAAAGTGATTTTTTTATTGACTACCTGTTTCATTTAATATGTATTCATTTATCTTTTTTTAAAAAAAAACTAAAATAATGTATAGAATTGCTTAGATATAAGATGTAGATTGGAGAGATAGACCATTAATGTCGTTTAATAGCTGTTTACTGAAATAAAGACATTTCTTGTGTTTTTTATATTTTGGCAAAAAAGCCATGTTGGTTGAACCCTTGCTGAAAGATCAGGATGAACCCCACCTCTCACCCAAAGTCAGCTGGGATGAGCTCCTAATGCCCTACCACTTATAATATTTGGTCAAAGTGCTTCATGTGTTTTAATGTGCTTTTATCAATTTTATATTTGGCATATGAGGAAAAAGTGATGATGGTTGATGATGATGTTAGCAGGAGCATTACCTGTGTATATAGAGAAAGTAGGGGAAGGATTTATTTAGCTTAGCTTGTGACTGTCTTCTGGTTTGGATTAAATACCCAATTTCGACTGTAAAATTCTACTGGAGTTATGTTTGTTTTTCTTCTGGCTCATTCCGGACAGAATGCAGGTTTCCACAGATCTGGGTGACCTTTGGTAAGCGGGTAATAATAATAATAATAATAATAATAATAATAATAATAATAATAATAATAATAATAATAATAATAATAATAATAATAATAATAATAATAATAATAATAATAATAATAATAATAATAATAATAATAATAATAATAATAATAATAATAATAATAATAATAATAATAATAATAATAATAATAATAATAATAATAATAATAATAATAATAATAATAATAATAATAATAATAATAATAATAATAATAATAATAATAATAATAATAATAATAATAATAATAATAATAATAATAATAATAATAATAATAATAATAATAATAATAATAATAATAATAATAATAATAATAATAATAATAATAATAATAATAATAATAATAATAATAATAATAATAATAATAATAATAATAATAATAATAATAATAATAATAATAATAATAATAATAATAATAATAATAATAATAATAATAATAATAATAATAATAATAATAATAATAATAATAATAATAATAATAATAATAATAATAATAATAATAATAATAATAATAATAATAATAATAATAATAATAATAATAATAATAATAATAATAATAATAATAATAATAATAATAATAATAATAATAATAATAATAATAATAATAATAATAATAATAATAATAATAATAATAATAATAATAATAATAATAATAATAATAATAATTATTATTATTATTATTATTATTATTATTATTATAATTATTATTATAATAAATAATTATACCTACAGAGATTGTGTTTAACAAATTTAAATTTAACCAGGAATTGTGCAGAATTAGTCACTGGAAACACAAACGTGATGTTTGCTGATGGAGAAGTTGGGAGTGGCAGAGAAGTATGACTTTGACTTTAAGAAAACTTTAATTATGAAACAGTTTTTCAACTACAATTTATCAATCATAATAACAACTTAAATCACACACACACACACAGAGAAGTATGTGAGGGTGGTGCAGGACATGCATGAGGACAGTGAGACAGTGGCGAGGTTTGCAGCTGGAGTGAAAGATGGGTTTCAAGTTGGAGATGGGTTTACATCAGGGATCAGCTCTGAGCCCTTTGTTGTTTGCAATAGGGGTTGGATATTGTTAGATAATATTGTAATCTGAGTATAGGGGACAGGTGGAAGAGAGCCTGGAGAGGTGGAGGTCTGCACTAGAGAGAAGAGGACCGAAGGTTAGTAGAAGCAAGACAGATGTGTGACAGAAGAATACAAGATGGTAGTGAGGACACCTATGGCCTGGAGACACTGTCCAAATGACAGCAGGTGCAGCTGGAGGTGGCGGAGCTGAAGATGCTGAGATTTTTGTTGGAGTGACGAGGATGGACAGGATTAGAAATGAGCATATTCAAGCGACAGCTCCGGTTAAAAGGTTAGGAAATAAAGTTAGAGTCAAGGCTGAGATGGTTTGGTGACATGCAGAAGAGGGATAGTGATTATATTGGACAAATGATTTTGAAGATGGAGCCGCTGGGCAGGAGAAAAAGAGGAAGACTACAAAAGATTCAGGTGTTTTGTGGAGGAGGGCAACATCCAGGACCGGAATTTTAAAGGAAGGAGTCACTGCAAACACAGCTTCACACAAAGTGTCTATTGGACATTAATTAATGTTAAGAACACAAAGAAAAAAAAAAGTAAATTTTAAAATACCAGTGCATCTGTAACATTTGAGATCACTTATATAAACAGAATAGGGCAGTGCTTCAGAAATCAAGAAGGACATAATAAGTCAGTTAAATCAAACTACTGCGATCTTTAAGTGTGGCATGAGAGAAACAGATGAAGACAAACAAGCTATGTTTGTTCTGAATGGAAACTTCATGTGTTTATGGTTGTTAATAAAGCACAGTTCTGTCAAGCTCAGTCTGCTGATGGCTTGTAGATTTTCTGCATACACATAATGACTCAGTTAGGAGCAGCTACTGCAGTGTAATAGCTCCGAGGACAGTCAGCCATCTCCCACGCTGGAAGTAATTTGTGGGAGTAGCTGAACCATGGTTAGAGCCCGCGTTGCTATGTTTTCCTTTGACTTTGTTTACCTGTGCTCTGAGACCAGAGTTCACTCAGATAGTAGCTCTGTCTCTGTGTGTCCTAATTTGCTTCAGCTTTGTGCGACTGCTGACTGTGTGTGATATGAACATAGATTTTCTGGCGGTGTCACAAAACTGAAATTCTGATCATGCTGTTTTCTTCGTCTGGTCATGATATATTTTGTCATAAATGAGAAATGAATAATTGTGACATCAACACTTACAGTGACTGAGTTACTCACTGGCCACCAACAGGTAGTTAACATTGTACAATGTTGTATGTTGTTTAATTTATTCAGTTTGGTTATTCTATGATATCTAAATTTTTTTTTTGACGACTTTTAATTCATGTCAATTTTATTTATAGAGCCCAGCATTACAAACACAATTTGCCTCTAAGGGATTTTATGTTTTACAGTTTTCTTCTGTAAAACATAGGATGAGTTTTTACATATTAGATGTTCCACCTTTCAGGCCATAAGACTGACTGAGTACAAAAAGCAGCAGGAATAAAATCCTTCCATGGAGAGTTTTGTCACTCAGCTGTCATATTGACAATGCTGGAACAATGCTAAGGCCAGATATGCTGCTGAGTTTTAGAAACCACTTAGCAACAACTGGCATTATGGTGCAAACCCATAGAGATTGGGTGCTGAGGATTTCTTAGTCGGACCCTCTGAGGGGCCTACAGCAAGCTGAGCATCGCAGGGGCTAGAAAGCTAAAGGCATCCAGCTGGTCAACAAGGCAGCAGAGGTTACATCTAGGTGGCTGTGGAGCCAGTGAGAAGAGCTTTGGGTAGGTTTGTGCTATCTGGACACAAGTTAGAGCTTGATCAGGGCCAGCTAGGCGAGGATGTATGATGATGAAAGACCCAAAACATCAGATGACCCCAGGAAACATCACTGAAGGTATGTCCAGATGTGTTGAGACCATGTATGTAATCTTTGGAATTATGTCTCTGGAGTTTTCACATAGCGGGTGTCCCACCTCTCGGGCCACAAGACACCGGGAAACTGCTGTGTTTCGCTTAGAAGGCCTCCGGGCAGTTGCAATGATTCAGCCACAAGTTTATTTTGTGTGCACGCATGTGTGCGCGCGTGTGTGTGAGAATGAACATACAAAAACAAAACCTACAACATACCAGCCACATCTGGTGTTGTGGCAGATGTGTTATTTTATACTTATTATTTTGAAAACAAACACAGGTAAAACCATTATAAACCCAGATTACTGAACCTTTTGGTATCAGCCAAATGGACAAAGAAAAAAGTTTTTCAGTGTTTTCACTGATACAAACTCTTTTTGTAGAACAAAAAAATTGCAGAAGAAAACTTTGCCGCTGACCCACTAACAGCAACAGGTTTTATGAAGTCAGCCTTTCTCATATTATTACAGTAAACTAAAAACATACTCAGAAAAGGCATCGTTTTCCTGCCACCTCAGTTTGCCAACTATTCTACTTGTGTAGTACTATGCACTAATTACTGGAAGAGTCATTTGTTCAGGATGACTACATTGTTCGTGTACTGAACGTTCTGTACAGAGGCCAGAGGATGGCACAGCTTTTGGCCTTTTGGTCAGGAAAGCTTAGGTGTTAGGAACATAATTTACAAGATTAGTACCTCACTTTAACACGTTAACTGTGTAACTGTGTAGACAGTGAATTTCCACTTTCCTTCACTGGGTCGGGGATCAAAGCCTCAGCTTGTCCAGGAATGTGGAGAAGGATGTTTGGTGTGCTGGTATGCGTGCGGTTGTTCACGTGTTGTAACATGACTGTCTACACTGTGTTCGATGAAAGCGTGAACGATATCAGATCAAGAGATGATCTGTGTTTAGGACTGGGTTTTGCAGTGGCTTCAGCAGAATATTAATATATCCTTCCTGGGACAATGATGAGAAAGAGGCGAGGCTTCTCCGGGAATCTAGAATGACCTTTTCTACTCAAGTGATGACACACTGTACCTTTATAAGCGGACCAAGTGGTTGCCAGTCTGATGGCCTCAACTGATAAACAATAATCCTGTTACAACACGAAACAGTCAGAACAAGTCAGAAACAAAAACAGTCTACATTAACAAAGACGACTCAGCAACTTCAAGTCTATGAGAGGCTTTTTAGGCCATATACTGTACTTCTACTATTATAATAATAATAATGATATGACTATCATAATGTTCATAATGAAACCTTACTGCAACATACAATCTTTCATAAACAATCAGTTTCTTTTACATTCTACTATACTCTCTTACATAACAGTAATACTCACTCAGCAGTGGTGTAGTCTACATGGTACACAGGTATATGGCATATACCCACTACAAAGGGCATGGATTTCTGTAAAACCACTTTAAAAATGTGCAAAGACTGGCAGAGATGGGCAGAGTGAGCTTGTTAAAGATTAATATATTACCAGGGCTTTTTTATTCAATGTGAATGCTCCTTCTCTCCATATTACAAATCCACAATTTATGAAAAGTCTTTTTTAACTAGATATTTATGATATGGGCGGAAAGCAAAAGTGGAAATGAAAACACTGCAATTATCTATGGACAAAGAGGAAATAGCCCTGCCAAAACCTCTTCATTATAATTGGACTTGCCAGCTTAAATAATTTATAATTGGATACATATTTTCAAAACTTCATGTTGACTCCTGCTGCTGGGACCCACACTCCCTCTTACGTATCTTGTAAAGTGATATCTGATGTAAAAAAGACTGTGATGGTATTGGACACATTTAGAACATGGTATGCTATTGAGGTATGAATTGACTGGCCATAAGCCCTTCATCAGCCCTTCAGCCAATAATCAATTAGAATTTCTTTCTACGAGGAGATTGGTTTGAATCAGAGGCACTTATGTCCTTTCAGCAGCTTCAGGATGAATTTGAAATCTCTTTTTGCATACTTACAGATGAGGAATCTTATATTTTATATATTTTTTGTGAGTTTTCTGATGATAAATATGTCGGGAGTCATCTTGTTAGCTTTTTACTAAATCCAAATATTTAAAAAAAATGTATTTCCTTGTTTTACCAGAAGCGTCAATCCCTGGATCAGTATAGCATATATAATATCAACAGTACATGTTAAAAAAAAAAGACCAAGCCAGGAAGAATGGTCTGAGATATTTTCATTGTCAAACATGCACATGCACACATTGTACAATATTCTCTAAAATAAAAAAATCATACTTTATTACACACAAACTAAATGTCACAACTACTTTCCATTTCAATGAAACTCTCTCTCACATAACACATAATTGTGTTTTACCATTGTTTGTTTCATGCACAAATATTCTCAATCGCATTTACAATTATTACATTTTACATGTGCTATTTTTTTACTCAAACTCACCCTTGCTATGGTTTACAGAAAAGTATTTTAACAGCTTTTTTTTTGCAGTAGTTCGAGCTGGGGAGTTCACACTTAATATGTTTGGCAACACTTTGTAGTCAGACTAGAAACTGTCAATACATATTTCACACTACTATGAAACAGGCCAATATACTATGATACCATATAAGCTGCTGCTTAGATTGCCTCCTTGTTTGGAAGCAACTCCGTTATTAAGGCATGGAGTATCCCACTAACATTTTCATTGACATCTGCCCAAACATGTTGATGGGAACTGGCTATAATGCTCAGAATATGAAACATCAGAGAGTTTTTTTATGATTTTATGTAGTCTGATTTTATGTCCTCTGTCACTAAAGTCCTAAAATGCATGTATTATTAATCATTGATGTAGATTTTAAGGTATTATGATTGAATTTCTACCTTGTTAATGATTCACCGATTCTTGACATGTAGGTGAAGTATAACCACTTGTTTCTTCTAAAGCAAGAGAAAATTAATATTTTCCATAGGATGAGCTGTTTTGTCTGCCACCATACTGCATATGGGTTATCATGACCACACATCTGGAAACAAACTTGTCTTTGGTGTGATGTCGGACTGATGATACAGACACAGATATCACCTGCACATGTTGGCAGTGGGTGCGTCGCATTTGCCTGAGCGTCTCTTTAAATCACTTATCTTTATTGACCGTTCACTTTGAGCATGTGGTGAATTGCTATGAAACCACTTCTGCTTAGTCTGTCTGTGAACTCATGACACAGCGGATATGACTAAGAAAATTGTTCATTTGTGGAAAATAACACGCAGTGCGGGGTTCACCAGTCGTGCTGATCCAAAAATAACCAGCTAATGATGTTTGGTAAAAGAGTTTGGCTCATCAGACAGATCACAACTTAATGTGTGTCTTATTTTTCAATGAACAGTGGACAGCTGTACTAGAATCCCAGTGTTACTTTTCTTCATTAGCTCAGACTCGACAGATAAAAAGGTAGCAAGTTGTGCAAGTAAACTTAAACTGCTACTTTATTCAGCACTGTTACATGCTTTTGCCATATGTTTCCATCCTGTGCTTAAACCACCAGGGCTGTAAAATCCTGCTTGTCTGTAAAAGTAATTACAATACTCTAGCTCCAGTTTGAGATGGGAAGTGGAACTGACTGAGAGTTTGCCTCACTCTGTTTTTGGGGATATTGTGGTTTTGATACATGCCAAGACAGTGATGCGCAGTAGCAGATCGTAAGGCTTTTGACTTCCCATAAATGCTGCTATACACATAAGAGTGAAATCCTTACAGTGTGTGTATTTCAGTCTATGTTAAACCTACGGGTTTACCCCCCCCCCTTCACACACACACACACCATCGAACTGGTCCAATCATTACCTCAACTGCTGAAGATGGATGCTAAAGCCTGTGGATGATTGTTTCACTTTTTCCCTCTGGCTTTAACATGGAAATGCCATCTAAGAGCAACCCATGGCCTGCAAGACAATAAACATTCCTTAGACTTTTTTTCCCAGGAACATTTTACTCTATTACATATGTTCTCAGGATTCTAACCAGATAGTATTTTTCAATTCATAACTCTAATAAAATAATGTGCACTGCAGTTATTTGTAAAGTTTTTTTTTTTTTTATGTGTTAGATTTCCATTTTTAAAACCACCATGCACAGGTACATCACATTGTAGCTACTGAAAGCTACTATTATTTATTACAATAGTAATAATAAGTAATAGTAAGTACTGTCTGTTTTAGTTATCCTGATGACCATGCTTCCAATTTATGCTGTTAATCATATTCTAACAATATTCTTTTATACAACAGAATTCTAACCTATCACTGTAAGTGTATGAGAAGGTAAACTGGTAAGGTAACTGCAGTTAAAAAGTACTATATAAAAGTATAATAATATATGAGCTCCCAGCTCCCCCACGACCCTCATGTGGAGGATAAAGCAGTAGAAGGTGAGTAAGTGAGTGAGTTTAACGTTACTAGCATTTATTCTGAATAAACAGAAGTAATCATGACTGATTGGCTCATTGAAGCCACTACCAAAATAATCTTTAGTTGCAGCCCTACTGCTGACTGTAGTAACTTCTGGGCAGGCACGTCTCTGGTCAGCCAGCACACAGATGGGACATGTTTCTATGTCTTGCTCCTGCTTCATCACTGAAGAACACAAAATGCTATTGTTTTTATCACTGACAGTAGTATTATTGTCATCATTATTATGCTCTGATTAAAGTTGATATCAGTATAGTTTCTTATCAATAATCTCTGCTGTTGCTTGTATAAATGACACTGTAGTTCTATAAACATGACATAACTGACTCTAAACTTGATACAACTGTTGTATATTTGCTCCTGGTCTCTCTCTTCTGTCTCTCCCTCACCTCCCTCTTTTTCTTTCTCTCCCCCCTTTCTGTCCCCCACCTCTCCTCTGTCCCCCACTTTCCTCTCATCACATCTTTGAGTCTGGTTCTGTCAGAGATTTCTTCCTGTTAAAAGGGAGTTTTTTCTCTACACTGATGCCTAGTGTTTGCTCATTGTGTGAACTGTTGGGTTTCTCTTCTCTCTGTAATCTTGTGAAGGTGTCAGCCTTACCATGTACAGTGCCTTGAGATAATATATGTTATGATTTGGGGCTATACAAATAAAACAGAATTGATTTGAAAATGTTTATGGTGCAAATGAAAGGCAAATGGGACAGAGAGAGAGAGAGAGAGAGAGAGAGAGAGAGAGAGAGAGAGAGAGAGAGAGAGAGAGAGAGAGAGCAGTAATGTATAAATATGTGAAGTATGAAATCTATTAAAAACTCCCACTGCATCAGGCTAATCATCTGGGATAACAACAATGCTGTCCAAGTTTAAATAAAGTTGAGTGTTTGTTATCTCTGGCTTCTCAAGGACTGCAGAGGACAGCGGAGGTCTCAGTCCAGCTGAGAGATTCACTTCTTCCCTGCTCCCTTTGAGTCCCTCTGAAAGAGTGAAAACACTCACAGGTCTACTAATAACAGGCCCCACATTTACAGCAACACAAAGAAGAACAACAGCAATAGTTCAGCAACAATATGAGCTGAACACGAATGAGGAATCATACTCATCCTGAACTCTTGCAGACTGAGTTAATACGCATACACACACACACATCACTAAGGTCGGCAAGAGGGAGCATGCATCCATACCCGGTTAAGTCGAGCCACAGTTGTAGATCGAGTGTGCTGCTCAAGTGACCACTGTCCTTGTCCCAGTATACAAGCACTAGTGGTGAAATGATTTTTGCTGCACTAGAGGCTACTGCTCCCTACACACTACCCCCACCTTTCAGCTTGTTAATATTAGGCAGTCACCAGTTTAGCGACTTTAAGAAATGTGCTTTAGCAACACTTCAGTTGGACTGTTTACATACTTTTTAAAAGTCCAGCTTTAGTCAGACTAGCACAATTTTTTTCCCCTACTGTTATGTAACTCTACTATACTCATCTTAACTTCTCATGAGTTAACACATGATGATTCATGTTCCTTTTGAACTTTCTAAAAGATGGGGTTAACACAATGAGGTCACTAAGAATAATGTAATGATTTAAGTGTACCTTTCACATACTGTATATAGTGTAACATTTGCCAGAAAGTACAGAAATAAAACAATACAGAGATATGCTGAAAATTATTTTATTTTCCGTATTAAAATTATCATATAATTACGTTTGAAAAGTGTTGGCTAAAGTGCATTATAATAATTAGCAAATCTCCATGCTATATAAAGTTTCCTTTTGCATTATCTCCAGAGAACAACTGTTCTCAGGATGGAGGCCGCTATTTCATACTAAAACAAATAATGAAAAGGTGGTTAAAATGTGACCACAGTTATGGTTAAGGTTGGCGTAAGTCTCCAGGAAATGAATGTTATTCAATGCAATGTCCTCTGAAGTCATGGAAACTAGTGTGCGTGTGCGCACAGCAGTCATTCCTTCCTTACTGCAAGCTGGACATAAAGGTGGTACCAGCTGTGTCAGTCAGCTCACCTGTGACCGCTTTTCTGAGCCATCTCCACACCTGCTCCCTCTTGTGGCTGACTGTGAACCACACCCACCTCCACAGAGGTCATGTTTCAATGAGAAGGTCATGGGTTGCCACTGTGGCTGTACTGAGAGTGTGTGAATGACAAAACTGAGAGTGAAGTGCTTCAGGTGGCCATCAGACTATATATATTCAGACTATTGTGAGTATTAAAAGTCAAAGTTTCCTTTTAGAAATATATCATACATTGTTTTAAGTGTGTTTATTGGGTCTAGAGTTCTGGTAGCTGACGTCCCACAACCAAGGCAAAACCCGTCTAGCAGGAATCAACACTGTTCACCTGTATAGACGTACAGTATATACTAGACAACATATAAATTGGGCAATATGTCACACAACTTGTCTCTTTGCTGGCTGTTTTCATCATAAAAAGGAAGATGGTGGAAAGATGTTGTGTCCTGGGATGGAGACAGACTAAAGGAAGAGCATTTTACAGATCCAGAGAGACGGTGGAGGTCAATCACTGCTATAAATCGTTCTCACAGTGAGGAAAAGAAGATGGAGTGATGGGAACAAACACAAGCAACTGAGTTTGTGATTAACTCTTAGTAAATCATGCACCTGCACAACCAGGCTCTTGTAAACTTCTTGAGACTCTGTGGAGTAAGATGAAGAGAAAAATACGTTGAAGATGTCAGGATACTGCAGGTATGGTATAATGTCCTCTCTGGCTGTTTCCAAACTCGACAAATAGCATGGCAGGGGCATTATATATTGAATCCATCACTGATCACATTGACATTGACTTTGTCAAACAATCCATTCCACGATTCCATTTCCATGAGCCTGTCCAGGAAGTGGCCACATGCTCTCGCTGGTAATATGGCTCCATCCCTTAGTGCAAATGAGAGCTCAGTGTTTGAAATCCTTCATTCAGATTTACATTCATATCTGGTAGCCAAGTCACAGCTGATAACAACCCATCTAGAAGTGAACTGTATCATCGTCTCTAAAGGTCTGCAACTGCTCTGTTTTTGGGAATCACTATGGCTGACAGGCATATACAAAGCAGAATTGATGCATATAATTAAAACAGAATAGTATGGATGTGGCCTCAATTGTGAGGCTATAATCAGAGCCTAAAGGACATACAGAAGAATTGCTCTCTATTAAATCACCTAATCAACACAGGTTCGAAATGTTATTACGATATTAATATGATAACTGATCAATAATGCTGATCTTGACATTGTATTTATTCTATTTTTATTTTTATGACTTCACCTGCTGACAGTTGATGTGTGTATTTTTGTTACTTTTCACCCTCCTGTGAGAACATTTCATCGTGTAATCCAAAAATGGGGAACACTGTTGCGTTGCACAACAGAACTACTCCATTCTTCATGTTTTTTATCATGCAATACCTCTTAGACACAGACTGCCCCTGGCGGGAGTCACTGAACCTCCTGAAATATTTGAAACAGTTTCAGCAGCGTGTCAGCAGGATGCCATTAGCTTCACAGCACCCCGGCCCCTACACTTAGAGAGTTTCACATAGCGTTTCCTGTAATCTGGCATAGTTGTCATAGCCAGCACTGTTGTTCCAGCTGTATGATTACTAAATGAACTGTGAGACTGCAGAGTTCACATAGTGGGGAAGCAGGGAGCTGTGATATGTGGACCACAGCATGTCTTATCTGGGCTGTCCAGTCATTTGGATCAGTCTGTGACTGTCTGAAGTGGAAACATGCAAAAATGGTATATGGCCATTCTCATATTTTTATCTCAAACATCTAAATACCTCACTAAAAATAACCAGAGCTGTACTGCAGTCAGTCTCATCTCATGGTGAGATGTTTTTTTCTGCTCTTAGCTGAACTGTATCTGTCTTGTTTCCTGATATAGAGTTATGGTGATATTGTTCAAATCCTGCTAGATCTCTTTTTCCTCAATGTGGTCTATGTCTTTGCAGTTTCCGGCCCAGTTCCCATAATATGTCTCTCCTTAAGAACTTTCTGTGACCATGATTCCTCCGTTTAGATTCGACATTTTATATACACTACCAGTCGAAAGTTTGGACATACCTTTGGGCCACATTAAATGAGAAGGTGTGTCCAAAAAGAACAAAAGAGCAGGTAGTCTTCAAACTGTGAGGTTGACAGTTTGATCCTTCTTATGAATTGTTTTATAGACAACATAAAAGAACCAACTATCAGTCAAGTATCTTGTGTCTTTCTGGAGGAGATTGAGGCTGGGGAGATTACACAGAGATCAGGTTTAGGACCAACCTAAACCCAGCTCAAATATGCCAACTGTTGGACTTCTGCCTGAAAGCCACCTCTTTTCAATACAACATGAATTTCTACAGGCTGAAACATGGATGTTTTATGGGCCCCGAGTATTTCCTATTGTTGCCAACCTCTACATCAAGAATAGAGAGCATAAAGCCCCAAATTCTTCCAGAGGAAATAAAAACCCATAAAAACCCATGAAACATCAAACTCATCAGGAAATGCGTCATCGACAACAACTTGCCTGTGGACTGTGAGATTCACAAAGAATTAGACAGGAGCCTTCACATCAGAGTCAACAGGAAGCCAACACACACACCGACCAGCACATTTACTTTTACTTACACCATTTACAGTAACACAACTCAACTGTTATGTCAGATGGCAGGTTAGCTGAGGCTAACAGTTGAGCTACAGCAACAAATCCACTAATGATATGCAGTATGTAGTGCACCCAGTGCAACCACTGTACAGCATCTTAACAAAAGGTTTCCAAACTTCCTCGTGTTTTCATTCATACTCTAACCTGTCACTTTACTAGCTCTGTGTTGCTCTTGTCTGACATAGAACAAATCACTTCCTGTCTACATGAGAATATGGGAACGCGGCCAGGAGGCCCAAAATGTAAATACCGCTATTCTTAGAAACACAGAAAGAATTATGTGGAACTAGTTGGCTTACTTAGCACTGAGTCAACACATTACAAATGTACAAAGGTTTTAACTCCACACAAGATATTTAAATGTTTTGTATATGTATACACACACACACACACACACATATATATATATATATATATATATTTAATAAGCCCATGCTTTTAAACCCATGACCTATTCATTGTAAATGTGATGTTGGTTATATTACCACTGTAATTACACTGTAATTACAATGTATGTGATTCTCTTTATTTCTTCTGTTACTCATCATCAGTCTCTGCACTTGCACAGCAGAAACTGTTTCCATAAGGTTGAAGCACAAATGAAACAAGTTTACTTTCACTGTAGCTGGTCTGGCCTGGCATCTGCACTTGCACATTCTTTGGAGATGTGTCATCTGGCACCAAGCAACACACAAAGTAGGGATCAGAGCCACTCAGCTGGAAACAGCAATGCCACTTTTATCTGTGGTTCAGGCTGCATTACTGTAGACAGCATCTCTGCAGCCTTTTTCAGGTTTGGAGTTTAGCTGTTAGCAGAAAGTTGTCCTGTCTCATTCTAAAGGCAAAACATTTAATTCAAATTCAAAATAGTTGTTATTGCAGCCTTTCCTCTCCCACATGAAGTCAACAAAATAAAAGCTCAGCTGTATTTATGTATATAACAAATGGATATAAGGTTTATTTTAAAGCAAATATATTACCTATAAATATTTTTTTTCTTTAAAATACAATGCCAACAAATAATATAGCCAATAAAATGTGACAACCACTTAGCTAAAGAAACAAAAATACATTGATATTTTTTTACCCAGAATCACAGGCTTTGTGCGAGATAGTTAAACTAAAAGGACAAGGCAAATATTCAGTAATATTACCTTCTGTACTTTCCAAGCCAGAGTAGTCATGAAAAAGGACAAACTAATACAATCTAAACAAAATGAAGTAAAACAAAAGAGCTGTCTGTGGAGGCACAAAATGCTTGTTATAATTTTGAATGATGCTCACAGATTTCAATCACTACAGGACCAGGATCTGGACATAATAAAAAGAAACGTATGCAATACTTTTAAAAAAAAATACAATGGGTATGACTGTGGAACCTGTTTGTAAAACTGAAATTTGTGAAACCAGATGACCTTACTAAAAAAAAAGGGTTATTAAGGGCATTGCTAATGATTGGTCAGTCCTGATTAACCACATTCCCATTAGTCAAAAGTCAAACCTTAGTTTAAACTGGATTTTGACCAGTGGGAACGGGGTATGAGAAAGATTTTATTGTAATTTTGATAATTTCCCACTTCACAACCCTTTTTGTTATTGTGTTATGATGACTCTGACATGTGCCATGACCCATTTCAGGCCTCTCATAAATATTACAGACACACACACAAAAAAAGGCCTGTTGAATGTTTCATAGCTTTGTGAATTGCAGGACTTTACCCTGAACTGAGTCAACAGTGGATTCAGACTGTGGGCCATATTCTTCAGTGTGGGAATGCCTCTCCCTTTGGCACTGTCCTGCTACCTCCTTTCATGGTCATGAGAATGTACAGGAGGAGAGACGATAGTGGCAGGATGATATTCTATCATCTCACACAATTTAATCTCTCTATTGTTTATCAGTTTATGGTTACTTTTGTAGCAACCATGCATTGCCCTCCTGTCCATAGTGGGAGAGGATGCCTCATTGTGGCTCTCTGATGTTTCTGTAAAAATACACTTAAAAATTATATTCATTCATCTATTTTTGTTGTTTTCAGCAGTTTTTAGGGAAAGAGGATGTTGCACCCCATAAACCCTGTAACTGCTTAGGTTTTTGATGTGGGATTATATTGCTGGCAGCACTGCTCTGTGACCCCTGCACTGAGAACCAGCCCAAGACATTGGTGCTCAATCTCACTGGCAACATGAACAAACAAATTGTTTCTTCACAAAGGCCCAACAGAAAAAAATTATACCAGTTTAAATGCCTGCTTTATATCACCATTTGACAACATTTCCCAACAGGAAATTGAAGTTTTTGACATTCTCAAACAAAAAAGTCCATAGAAAAGGTTGACTACTTTGTACCACAGCACACAGGAGCTTTTGATCCACTGCTGCATCCATCACACCTTTCTAAACATTTCTTATGTCACACATTTGGTGTTTGAAATTCTTTGTTCAGAGGCTTTGTTACCTCAGTGACTCAATTTTACCAAACAAGGCAGTCAACAAGCAGGTCCTGTGTCCATTTTCTTATCAAAATGACACATATAGTGTAAGTGAATATGTTCTAGGGGTAGTCAATTAAAATCCAGGGAGGTCCTAACAGAGAAAACACCCTCCAGCTAAAGTCCATACATCTATAATAAGTGTAGTGTAGTTGTACGGTATATTTTAATATCTGCTGTTTGTAGTCAAGAAGAAATTAAAATCAAATTAAATTAAGTACAATTATAGGCTGGAAAAGCTGTACCTGTTAAAATAAAAAGGCTGGAAATAAGTCGAGGTCCACGTCCATAAAGGATGCAGACTGAGGTCCAGAGTGGGGTCTACTAGTCTATACAAATAAAATTAGGTCAGATTTAACCTCCCTCAAACTTATTCTGTATAAATACTGTCATGAATTAAGTTACACTGGAAGTTCAGAGTAGACAGGTACTCTGCATGCTTTGCAGTGTATTTATGTTTCATTTCATGTTTCATACCTCTTTTGCTGAGTTTGCTGTTGTTATTTCCCAAGGCAGTCATTTCTGTGATCAGCTGTTCATCATTCATTCATGCTATATTTATTCTTTATGACATTGTCCATTTGAGATCCAGAATACATATTGTCAAGAGCACTGCATATTTGCCATAAAAGGCCCACATTTGATGAAGGATATTTGGGCCACTTTAGGCTCACATCCCTTTTGTCTGTGCCAGATGAAAAACAAGCAGAGCCACATCATAACCAGAAGTGGCCCAAATCCAGATGATATGATACTAAAACAATGTAAGACTTCTGAGTTATCCTATCATATACAGTATTGCAGCTGTATTTTACAACTGTGTTAAAATGCTATTGTAATGTATGCCCTCCGCCTCCATATAACTGCCCAGTCTTCACTGTACCATCAAATCCAGCATTCTTTATCCCTATATCATCAACCACCATCAGCACCACTGTTGGGATTCCAGGGAGATTTATTGAGCTGCTGCCCAGGCTTCATGCCCTCCATCTTAATATCTTCCATCTAAGCATCAAAGACTCTAAAAAAGCTTGACCTCACCAGGTCATCATACTGTATTACAACATTTAATTTTCAGTCACATGTCTCTCTTGACTGAAAAACCATTCATCCAGGTCCAGACAGAAATGTGAGCCATGTTTTGTCTGCATGTCTTATCATAAATCAGAGACAAACAGGAGGGATCACAGCTATTATAGCTCCATCAAAAGTAAAGTCATAACTTCATACAACTCCAAAGATGTCAAAAGCGCATGTTGTATCATATGAAAAAAACAGGAAGCGAAACAAGGGGAAATGTCGGGGGAAACGTCTGACACGTAAGAATCTCTAAGTTTAGTCAGTCTGTACTGCTGGGCTTTGTTTATGGCTGGTCATTTTCTCAGTGATGTGGTCTAATGGAATGCTCATGTTTAGTTCACTCAATAGAAATGTAAACATAGAAATATATCCAAATCGGATTTACACTGTGGAACTCTAACTCTACAAAACGTGAAACATTCCCCTTAGAGAATCTTCCACCAGAAGTTTTTTTTAATATTTATATATAATTATAAAATTTAACATAAAATTATCACAATATATACATACATGTGCCACAATTTACCCACTGCTGAACACTAAATCGTTATGTACAGCTGAACTGAGTTTTACAGTATAGCTAATCATTAGATGACTACTAGGACTGTCTGATTATATTTTATTGATTTATTTTCTTGGTTTATTTTTGTGTTTCATTTGTAGTTCTGGCATCTGTCTGTTTTCGTGTGATCAATATGTTTCTGTTTTCTCACATATTTTGGATCTCAATAATGTGACTCCTCATTCACAGACAGCAGCACAAGCCATAAGTGTTCACAGAACTGCAGTCAGTAACTGGTCAGAATAAAATGAGTGCTCACCTCACATGCTGGAGTCGCAAACATTTCTGTTGTGAGATGATGATAATGTTTTTACTCTCTCACTCATCTTCTACCACTTTATGCTCCACTTGAGGGTTGCAGGGGGCGCTGGTGGAGGGTTGGACAGGTCGCCAGTCCATCACAGGACCACATAGAGGTTTTTGGGGAGGGGGGGGTGTTATTTGCTCCAGGTTCTCCAGTTTCCTACCACGTTCCAATCACAGGGAGAACATGCAAACTCCGAGAACATGCAGGAAGACCCTTGTTCCACAAACCTAGTTGTTTTCGCTGCAAAGGCATGAGTGCTAACCAGCCACTTCATCCTACCGTTAGTTATGTTACCACAATTCCCATATATGTCATGGATGTCAAATCTAACATACTTCCAATATTATACAGAATGAATGTTACAGGAGAGGATTATTAGATTGATGTGGGCAGTATCTTAATAGTTGATGGAGATAATAATTGATTATCTTCATTTACAGAGTCTGTAACTACTTCAAACTTATTATTTGATGCAGCCCTTGACCCTTGAACCTTTTTAAAGAGGAAGGTTGGAAGGTGCGTTCCTCAGCCTCCCAGGTAAGGTCTTTTCAGGGGTCCATTGGATAGTTGAGGTGGAGGAGTCTATGGTCATGGGTTGTGGGTAATGACCGAAAGAATGAGATCGCTGATACAAGCGGCCGAAATTAGTTTCCTCCGCAGGGTGTCTGGGCTCTCCTTAGCGACAGAGTGAGAAGCTCAGTCATCCGGGAGGGGCTCAGAGTAGAGCCGCTGCTCCTCCGCATTGAGAGGAGCCAGATGAGGTGGCTGGGGCATCTGGTTAGGATGCCTCCTGGACGCCTCCCAGGTGAGGTGTTCCGGACACGCTGGAGAGACTATGTCTCTCGGCTGGCATGGGAACGCCTCGGGATTCCCCCAGAAGAGCTGGACAAAGTCTGGGAAGTCTGGGCTTCTCTGCTTAAGCTGCTGCCCCCGCGACCCGACCTCAGATAAGCGGCAGAAGATGAATGGATGGATGGCTCTTGACAAAATGATTGGTATTATGGGTATTACATAACATTGCTGTTATGTAATTATAGTTCACAACTACACCGACCATGTGGTCGGTGTAGTTGTGAACATCACCTCACAGCATGGAGGTCAGTAGCTCATGTCCCAGTTTGACTGAGGGCCTTTCTCATTCTGTGGAGTGTGTATGTTCTCTATGTGTATTCCAGCTTCCTCCCACAGTCCAAAGACATGCAGAGTGAGGATAGGTTATTTGATACTACACCACCACTTTCAAAGTAGCAGATCATGAATGAATGTAAGTACCTGACCAGAGTCAATGTAATGATTATACTACTGTATGTACTGAAAATGGTGATGCTTTCTCTGAATCAGTTCATCTAAGGAAAGAGCAGCTGTTTTAGGGAAATGTGCAGCCTGCAGAGACTGCATTAATGACACTGTTCAGAGTGAAAGCTCATTTTTATGGACTTATTCCATATTTCACTTCCTCTCAACTGATATTGTTGTATTACTTGTTTAAGAATTTCACTCCAGTCTTGCATCAAGTCAGAATTTCACAGGTCATTTCTAGAGCAAGATATCTGATTCACAATTAGGTGGAAAAAAGGCCATGTGAGGAAATGCTCACATGGATGTGGCTCAGTGGTGCTGATCTCATGGAAAATCTAAATAATCACTGGGAGAATTAACTTTACAAGTAAATATTATGGGTATATAATTGCATTTTTCTCATTTTTCTCACAACCTTAAACAGAACTGTTCCTTAGATCAGTTTCTTCAGAGCATGATTTTTATCAGGCTTTATTTTCATTAGTGAGCTCTACCTCTCATCTCGATCTCATTCTGTATAATGAAGGGATTTATTTGTCTTTCCCTGTAGAGCATTGGAAAATGCTGTTACTTTAAATGCTGCCACCTGCTGGATAATCATGTGAAGTACACAGCAACACACACAACTGGTTGTGCAGTTCTTTTTATGTCTCTCACTGACTGCCATACAGCAAACTCAAACTAATTTTAGTTCAGGGGCCATATACAACGCAATTTCATCTCAAGTGGGCTGGAACAGAAAATAATAGCAAAATATACTATAAACAATAAGAACTCCAAATGTTTCCCTTTGTTTTACATTTAAAGAAGTATCTTTTAACTATGAACAACCTGAAATTTTGTGAGAAAAATAAGTTTTTTGTGAGAAAAATAAGTTTTTTGTGAGAAAAATTAGTATTATGCCCAAGTTAATCTTTGTTGTGGAAAAAAAATGTATTTAGATTTCTGATGAGGAAAATAAAGGCTGGATCCAAAAAAGTAAAATGTTAAAGAGTTGCTACAGAGCCACACAGATGAACGGCACTCAGACGCAGATCATGATGGCTTTGAGGTACACAGAAAGTTACAAGGTTCTTATAGCTGGCAGGGTAGCTTATTGATCAGTTGATCAGTCTGCAGGCTTGCAGGGTATCATATTTATGATGCATTTCTTTGTTGGAAAAAAGGGAGGCAGAGTGAGAAAAAGGAAGGAAGGGACAGAAGGGTGCAGAATAGGCATTAGGAAGTCGAGGTCACAGATTAAGTTGTGCTTATGGAGCAGGAGAAAAATAGAGTCAACAAAGTAAGTGCAAAGGAATCACAAGGCCAACACGACCATAGACCTTGAGCATCAAAGAGAAGTTTGGTAACTCATAGACTGGGTTCAGCAGAAGAATGCTTTAAATCGTGAGTTAAAATGTGGGAGTAAGCAAAAGCACCAATAAGTTATGAACAACTGTTCACAAGAGGAAAAATAGCTGATGTTCAGAAAGTGAAATATTATTGTCCATTACACCATTTACACATTTACAGATCACAGTGGATCGACCAAAGCACAAAACATGTAGTCACAGGCATCTGGAACTGAAAAATATAGCATTTCACAACATGATTAGATTCACACATGCGTCCTGCGGGCTAGAATGGACCCTCCAGTGGGCCGGTTCTGGTAGCTTTGCACCAGTCAAATTTTGTGATCATTGGAGTTTGGATTGGAATGATGTGACTCAAAGTTGGTCTCATATATTAGCAAACTGTAAATGAGTTCAACTCACACAAAATATGCATGCAAAGCACAAGTGTGTCTTAAATAAACCTGTAGTAACTGCTCTTCATCACAGCAGATAAACTGCAAACACGGTTCCCATATTTTCTGGATGTGTTCCAACAAAGTGATACATAAAGTGAGAAATAATTATACTGTATGGTCATTATAGCATTACTAAAACAACAAATCTAATGGTGGCCTATGATTTTTTTATTTTTATTTTTATACAGTACAAAAATTAATTACAGTGTTTAGACTTATGAATGATTAAATTCAGGAAACATGAGAAACAGTTTTAGTTTTACTCTGAAATTCTCACTTCCCACTGAAAGTATCACTGCAGAGAGATACTTGTGTCAAAACCAGTTTCTTTTCCCACTTTTAAGGAATTAATCAAGTGGAGGCACATTTATCTTTTATCATTGTTAGAGAAATGATTTATTCTGAAGACGATACAGTGAATGTCTCCCTGTCCCATAAAATGATTCACTCATTATTATTACTGCTGGTGACCACGAACGTGAATAATGAATTAGTCAGGCTATGAAGGTTGAAACTTTACAAACGTATCAGACCCACCTAACCGATACGTGTCTTTTAATGTCATCATTACTCAGTGTACTTCTTGTTATTGTCTTTGAATAGAGAGATTTAGTGCTTCCTGTTTTCAACAGTCACCTGTTTATTTTTGCTGAATGACAGGGAAATGTTCAAAGTCCTTAAGCCACATATTTTCTAAGAATCTGTGTGACTCTGGCTTCTCACACTCAGCACAGACACCAGCTGTTTGAACCAGACTAAAGCTGATGAGTAAACATACAGTATGTTGATGGGAACCAAAAATGGTGTTATTGTGATATTTTTCTCTCCCAAAACACTGAGGAGAGCAGACAGTACAAGACAATGTTCCATTAATGCCTCTATTCTCACACAGCAGACAGAGAGATGCCCTTTGACCATCTGACAGTCAAGATATAGAGACATAAAATGTATGTAAAATGTATTCCAGGAAGTGATCAATCGTCTGTGTTTCAGAAATGCTGTGATAGGTCACTAGTGTGTTGATGATCATGATGATGATAACTTTATTTATACATTAATTTTCTTAAAAATGTTACAAAGTGCCGAAATCTTTGGTAAATGGCGGAGGAAAGAAAAGAAACCCAACAGTTTATACAATGAGCGAGCACTTGGTGTCAGCAGAGAGAAAAAGAAGAAGTCTCAGGGACAGAGGAGAGGGAGGGCCAGGGAAGAGACAGAAGCGATGGACAGGGAGCAGATGTATGAGATCAAGTGAGAAAAAAATTAAGTATTTACATTTTAGTTATTAAATGAATACATTAGAACAAATAAGAATAACAACATCTCTATCCAAATATGCACAACTCAATTATTCCTGGAGGCTTCTGATAAAACACACACACACACACGTTTGCGCTTTTATCAAAGTGAGGACCCTCATAGACATAATACATTCCCTAGCCCCTTACCCTAACCTTAACCTAAACCCAATTCTAACCCTAACCATAAAACCAGGTCCTAACCCTGAAAAGGCCATTTTTAGGGGTGAAAAAGTGAGGACCAGCCAAAATGTCCTCACTCTGTGGGTGTTTATGCAATTTTTGGTCCTCACTCTGCAGCAAGTACAAGAATACACACATATACACACACACACACAAGGTTGCAAGATTTAATTTGTCTGAGGTCACTGGGGAGAGAGTTCCAGAGCGTTGGGGCTCTATAAACCCAATTCTAACCCTAACCCTAAAACCAGGTCCTAACCCTGAAAAGGCCATTTTTAGGGGTGAAAAAGTGAGGACCAGACAAAATGTCCTCACTCTGTGGGTGTTTATGCAATTTTTGGTCCTCACTCTGCAGCAAGTACAAGAATACACACATATACACACACACACACAAGGTTGCAAGATTTAATTTGTCTGAGGTCACTGGGGAGAGAGTTCCAGAGCGTTGGGGCTCTAATAGCAGAGGGTCGATCTCCTCTTTTCATAAATTTAGATTTTGGATAACAAGGAGCTGTCGACCAGCTGATCTCAGTGGTGGGACAGGGACATCAATTTAAAAGTTCAAAGATATAGCTAGGAGCAAGGTCATTTAAGGCTTTGAGAATGAGTCATTTTTAAATGTGATGTGCTCATATTTGGTGGTTGTGGTGTCTCCAGCTGGAGACAATAGAGGAAAGCCTACCACAGTATAATCCATTAGAAAAATCACACTGAATCAATTTGTGGAGATCAGGGGTGGATTAAAAAAACCCTTGTTTTTTTCAATGGGGTGGAGGCAAACATTTGCTTTATTTATTCATTAAGGTATTTGCACAGAGAGAAATGCAGTGAACTGATAAAGTCCAAATACATATATTTTATTTACATTAAGAGAGAGGATTTAGGGCTGTCTCAATGTGTGAGGGCCCTCTAGAAGCCATTTTGAACACCATAAGAACAATAACTGAGCCAGCATCCTTGCAGAGTTTGCCAGAGCAAGTGACCCACAGGTCATAGCTTGTGTGAAATAAACCACTCAGTAACCTGAAATCATTACAAGCCAGAATACACATTTGATGGCAGTGATCCATCACTGTTATCTCATGGAATCTTTGGTGATGTTGTAAAATGTGTCTTCAATTTTTATAAATACAGCCAGTAGAAAGATGTGTTACCAGGTAGATTTGAACAGCATGGCTTCCTGCCAACATTGCATTATTTCGATTCCAACTGTTGCATGAAAAGTTTGTGTGATGTCAGCTACCAGAGCTCTATAATAAAGTAATTTGAGACACTCTATTATGTTAAGAAGTGATTAAAAAAGGCAGTATTTGTCATTTAAAACATGCAACACATGAGTCACAATACAAGACATAGCAAACTGTACTACACATTTAAAACCTAATTAGAATACAAAACAGAAGCACAAGAGAAAATGCAAGCATAGAATGTAAAATATATTAAAAAAGACTGATACAACAAAGCACAGTAAAAAAAAATGCATGCAGGCAAATGAAAGAAGACATGTGAACTATATGTAAAGAAGAAAAGTAGATCATTTTATATAACTTGCACATGTTCATATTCAGTATTTATTCATTTGAATATGCAGTCCTTAAAGAGGACATTCACTGGAAAATCAAATTTCTGATGTTTTTTGGTGTGTCCCTGTGCCCCTCTCATATTTAAACATCACTAAAGTGTCACAATAAACCCTTCAGCCACTTTTGAGAAAAAAGGGCTTCAAGTGGTTTTGAAAAGTCTAGTTTAGTTACGTAACTAGCACATTTGTGGTGCAATGAAACCTCCCCCAACAGCTACTCCTGGTCATGGGCGTGAACATTCAACCTGAAGAAGAAGAGTGAAAATGTGTGTATTTTTGTGTTGTTTTGCGAGTGTCTCAGGTTAGCCCATACATAAACTACTGTACGGCAGGCAGAGATCGTGTGTGCTTTCTGTTTGTCTTGGCTCGCTTTTTTAAAAGCGAACCGCTGCATGAGCTGTGAGAAAAGCTGTGTGCATAGGGAACAACTTATACTAAGATGGTTAATTTTGCAAGTAAATTAAACCACACAGACACTCCTGCGGTTCGGGGGCGAACAGAGCAGCAATTAGTCTGCTTGTAGCTGGCCAATCACATGCGAGTGGGAATACGCTTGGTAGCTGGCCAATCACAAGAGACTCAGTGTTCTGGGGGGCGGGCATTAGCTTCGAAACAGAGCGCCTGTTCAAATGCTGTCAGAGATGAGCAATAAACTGGCTTAATCTGAAGAGACTATGAGGTTTTTGACCATAAATATTATTTAGTTTATCTAAGTAGACATCAGTAATCTTGATTTTTGGTTCAAAAAGACCATTCTATGTGTCCTTTAAGTGTTTTTACATTGTTGTTTTACAAAACAACAATGTAAAAACATTGTTAGTGATACTAATCATGTTTTAAATAGTGAATTTGGAATCAGACTGAAAGACTCTTTTATGCACTAGTTCATCCTACAGCATAATGAAGGACTGAATCATGACTGAATCATTAAGGACAAAAGAATAATGACCCCTGTTATCTACCTGATCCACTGACCATGCAGGTGCTCAGCATGTTTTTTTTAAGGTTGAGATTGTTTTCATGTCCAACAACTACAGGTCTCGCTGTCTGTTTCTATGTAACGCCGTTATCCTTCAGTGCTTTGCTGTTGCTCATAGATGCTCTCATAATTCCTGTCAGTACAGAATGTGAGTGGGTGGGAGGCAGTGGACGTGTGATGAAGGCCTCTTCAGAGATGCAGACAGCCTCAGTGCAGATGATACATTTAATTTCCATTCATTAGAGGCTTGATGGAGAACGTAGCATGGTCATGTGACAGGGTAATATACAGTTGGCCGGTGAAGTCATCTCTTCCTGTTTGTCTTTTTCTTTTGGGAGTGAAGTCTTTTGTTGACTGTATATTTGTTTCTTTGTGTGCATAAAATTAAAATGGAAGCAATAAAACTGAAAGATTAATACATAAGAATAATAATTATGTTTGAGTTCTTAGATTAACAAAGTACAAACAGGCATCAGTGCAGATACATTTCCCTCTCAGGCAAGTCAGTTGTTAATGACCACAAGAATTCATGATGCATGATTCATTGTACTTGTATTTTAACTTAAACACTTGAGTACATTTCAAAAAAATTACTTTTGGTAAGTAAAAGTTTTACTCATTGTGCTCTCTCTCTCTCTCTCTCTCTCTCTCTCTCTCTCTCTCTCTCTCTCTCTCTAACACACACATATCAATATATAAGTAGTATGTCAGGGTCTGGTTCTCATGGCTTTTATTTTGGTTGCTTTGCTGGTATTTCCTGTGTTCGGTTTCCTGTGCTTTGTACTGCAGACGACTGGCAGGGCAGCTGGACGGAGTTCCAAGTGCGCACCTGCAACTCATCCTCTCATCAGCCTGTAGAGTTATAACCCCTGGTGTCTCGTTCCACAATCCCCCCCGGATTATAATTAATTTGATATAATGTAATCTAATTTAATCTAATTTAACTGATCCACATCTGTTCCATTGTGGTAGAGATCACAGTTTGTCTCTGACTCAGTTTGCTGATATTCACTTTTGAAATGGGAGGCCATAACCAGAGATATATCATGTTGTTGTCAGTTCAGCCAGGAATCTGCCTGAGATAAGCTCTCCCCTTGTCCATCCAACAGCTCACTGAGATTTGCTCTTTCACATAGGTGTGAAAGAACAAACATTGAGTTGTCTTTCAAGGCTGTTTTTCTCCATGTGTACCACTTTACATTCACTGTCATCCAGTCTCTTCCTTTCTATGTTGGAAATGATCACTGTTGTTAGGCTGCCCAACTGGTGTGTTTAAAAGAGCTCTATCTTTAGACTGGAGCAGCTAAAACTCTCCACCACCATGGTCGTCATGGAAACGAGAGTGCCAGCCTGACACCTCTTGAACAGCACTAGTGTGTTTATTATGAGGTGAATAATGATTAAACTATAAAAATGGCTGAATGAGTGAAATAATCTCAGTGGGAACTTCTCTCAGGGTCTCCATCTTTGTGCTCTGATGCTGTCTTTAGATCAGAACCCCATCCTAGATGAGGATCCTAAATCAATTCCATGACAAATGGACATCTTCTGAAAAAGATCGTGCAAATACGTGTTCACTCTCAAATATACCATAATTTTATATACATAATGGCCATCAACAAAATGTATTGAAATAACTGTTTTGCCTTTGACAAGGTAGGATTGTAAAACATTCATGACCTGAGCATCGAAAGAAAACCTAAAACTTGAATGATGTAAATGCTAGTCATAGCAAATTTGTTCATTAACAGTTCTTGAGTGTTTATATATTTGATAGTTTAGTTTAGTTTAGTTCATGTCTTTGTGTAAAGCTTAGTCAGGTGGTCAGAGGTTCTCACTGTATTTCACTTCATTGGTAAAAAGAAGCAGTATTGGCTGAAATAGGATTGAAAAAATGACACTTTAAATTTGATTTAAAAACATGTGAGATGGGTTTAAGAGCCTTTGGGGCAGCAGTGGAAAAAAAGAATCTGTCAACTTTGGATTGGAAGTGAGAGATGGAGACTGTTTATAGCTGTTGAGAAGATGATCTAAGTGACCTTGTGCTGAATGCAGAGTTATGACATCTGAGATATATTGAGCAGTTAAAGCAACACCATGTAATATTTCACCCTTCAATTAATATCTCTAAAAATACTGTATTTTGAACTTATTGTCTACTTATAACAGTTTGATTAGCATCCTTGTCAGAGCCTGAGATGGTCTCCATCACCTGTACTATGTAACTTTTTGGTTCAGGTCACTCTAAGAAGCAAAGTGAAACCAACATCACTGCTTCGACTGTTTACTGCATACGTCACAGTGCGAGGGTTTGGGGGAGAAAGTTATACAGGAGTTGTTCTTTCACTGGAAAACGAAGAGACAGCACAGATACAAAAGAGTTTGAAGATTTTGTCAGAGGAGTCAAAGAAAAAATGTGAGAGTGATAGGATAAGATGCCAGACAAGGGTGAATATTGGTTCTGCCTCCACTTGCTGGCATCAGCTGAGAGATGCCGAGGGATGTTGGAGTGATAGTGACCTGGTCTTGTTACTGTTGGACTAGTAAATAGACATTGTTTGCCAATAAACTAAACATGTCAGGTGGTGTTATTGAAGTCACGCTGTTCCCTGTTCATGTTTGATATTTACGTGGTGGAGCCTTTTTTCCCCTAGCTGCTAGTTATGCTTGTTGAAGACATGGCTAGAGTTCTCCAGTATTGTTGGTTTGTCAGTAAATGCACATGTTACCACGGAGTATGTTTAAAGACAGTTGCATCAGACAATACTGTTTTCCACCTTTAGGGGTATACCTAAAGGGCAAAAACTACATTGTGTCACTTTAAACCCGACTGCATTAAAGACAAACAGTAGGACTGAATTTTCTGTATGTGTAACCAGTGTATCCATTGTTGAATGGGAGTGATATTTTGTTTTTGTTTTTTTATAGGTAAATACAGGCAGATGTGACATGAAGGAAAAAAACACCATATTGTAGTGAACAGACAAGAGTTTCTCTAGAACCAACCTGGGGTTCACATGGTCTTAGTTTGTGAGGTTATATATATATATATATGCAAAGGACATTGTTTGTCCAGAATGGAAAAAGGTGTGGTGGTGCAGCAGGGGGAGGTGTCGATAGATTCAGCTAGGCTCAGTGACATAAGGCTGCACTGAAGGTTCACTGAAAGCTCACTAGCTCCAACCTGGTCTACTCACAGTGCAAGGTGAAGCACACCCGGTCTAGTGTTAATTTGGCTGACTGGCACACAGTGTACACGCATCACCAAAACCTCACAGGCAGGTTTACAAAATATCAGACACATATCAGTGCAATAAATAATGCAATTAACAACCACTATTTAATGTAACTATCTGAATCAGCACATTGGAGCCATGGCAAATACACACGGTTCCACACATCTCGTGCAGCGGTTCACTTGTAAACAGCGTCACATGAAGCCGAGACGAACAGAAAAGTTGAATACACACCCACTTCCCCTGCTGCAGTCAGTAGTTAGCGTAGGAACATTTATGCTAACCCTGAGCTGAAAGACACTCACAGACACAACAAATACACACGGTTCCATACAACTCATTCATGTTTCTAAACAGCGTGACATGGAGAAGAGACAAACAGAAAAGGTGATTACACACGCTGCCTTTCAAATGCAGTTATAATTACTCATCGTTAGCTATTGCTTTATGTGACAAGAAGCGGTCAAGCTCATAGAGACATTATTACTTCATTTGGAAATACTTACATTGCCTTCAGGAAATCCATTATGGATTGTGGGAACTGTTTCCTACTTGAGATGACATTTTGAGATGAGTCCAGTTGTATTGCCCAAAGTTTGTATAACAATTCACTTCGAAGTGACTGTTATAAACAGACAGCATTTCAAGCAGCTTAGCAGGGATATTACTATCAAAAATAAAAGATATCCACTCTGCTCTTTGTTCCTCATTAGAAGGGAGTCTATGAAGCGTCTGGTGTTGTTTTTGACAACCAACAACAGAGCAACAATGAAGTGAACCTTTCTTCTGAGACATGTTGCTCTCAACAGATACAATAGTTGTAATGGTGGAAGTGATTCAGCTTCTTCTTCTTCTTCACGTGTGGTGTGTGGTAGTGAGAGGAGAGGAGAGCTAAATTCATATAAATAATATCCTTTTTCTTTTTTTTCTAACTGTTTGTGTAGTGTATGGTCATTGTTATCATTATTTGATATTTGTTTGTAGTTTAGTGTTGTGTTAGTGTGTGTTTTTTACTTTTGAGTTTTCTACCGTGTTTTCACAGTGCGACGGTGGAACAGGTACTGTTGTCGGTGGGAGATCAGGTTGGACATGACAACATCAGCTATGCCTCCCGCATGAATAAAGCAGTGGTCGCGTTCCTGAAAGATCAGAGCTCTGTGTCTCAGCTCGTGGAGAGCGGCCTTGTCCTCGGTGAGGAATATCCACAGGTGTCCCCTCTGGCTGTTCCTTCTACACGGATCACGGTGTCAGGAGTCCCTCCATTTGTTTCCAATGAGGCGCTAGGGAAAGAACTGATGCGGTTCGGTAAGTTTGCCAGTGGGTTCCGATCAGTGGGTCGGGGCTGTAAAGACCAGAAACTTAAGCATGTTCAGTCTTTTAGAAGACAAGTTCTTATGTTTCTAGACTCGCCGACTCAATCACTTGATGTTTCTTTTAGAGTTAAACATGAGGACGGACATTATATGGTGTATGCCAGCTCTGGTACCATGAAGTGTTTCAAGTGTGGTGATGTGCGCCTGCGCTGGCTCCGCGGTTGCGGTCCCTGCTGCAGCTGTGGTGCCTGCCGCGCCTGCGCTGGCTCCGCGGTTGCGGTCCCTGCTACAGCTGTGGTGCCTGCCACGCCTGCGCTGGCCGCTGGCTCCGCGGCTGCGGTGGCCGTTTTTTTCGTGGCTGCGGATCTTGAGATAGAGAATTCGTTAGAGTTCTCTATCTCAAGTTGGAGACTGGAGACTAACTAGTTGGAGACTGGAGTCCTTTGACAGAATGCTCAGCAGGAAGAGCAGTAGTTGAGGACAGGAGGTGACGTCAGCTGCTGAGAGTCAAAAAGAGGCTGAGCTTGTAAAGGTGACCTTGGCAATAACAGTGTGTTGGATATGGAGTGTGACTATGATTCTGATTGTGTCTATGCAGCTGACAGCGCATCTCAGAATGCAGACTTGTACTCCCTCAAGGAGATTAGCCATTTTTTAGATGACAATTTGGCAAGTCAGACAGTGTTTTTGGCTATTTTCCGGACGGTAGAAAGTTTATTTTGATGTACTGGATGAAAAGAAACGCTTTTGTTTAAAGAAATAGCAGGGGGGTTAGTCAGTGCAGCCAGGTTAGACAGGGTTTACCTGTCAGCTGATTTTACATATCAAGCTGCCAAGTGTTTTACCCTTCCTGTAGGTTTTACTGATCATCATGCAGCCTGCATGGAGTTTCCAAGTGCTTCTGGCATTTTAATGTTAAACTTTTACTAGACTGTGTTTTTTGCCAAAATTTTAAGCTGTTCTGGATATACTGGAGGTATGGTGGGAGGTTGGTAAAAGCCACATCAGGGTTTTCAGTCAGCAGTATTCGGCTTTTTCCACAATCAGAGATCACAGACTTGGAGAGAGCTTCTGCTCAGCAAACCAGCCTCTTACAAGCTAAAACGCAGCAGCTAAACACCTTCCTGCAGGAGAGAGCCAACGGAGCACTGGTCCGCGCTCGTTTTACACAGTTAAACAGCATGGATGCACCGTCTAAGTTCTTCTTCAACCTGGAGAGGTCGGTGGCACAGAGGAAGCAGATGGTGTGTCTCCAGCTGCCTGATGGGATGTTGACATCAGATCAGGCTGAGATCAGGAGACAAGTGGTGGCTGTTTATACGGACTTGTTTGGGGATGAACGCTGTGAAACAAATGCTGTTGCTGAGCTATTCCAAGACCTTCCACAGTTGAGTACAGAGCAGTGCTGTACCCTGGGCTCAGAAATCACTCTAGAGGAACTATACGCTGCTGTGTCCCAAATGGCTACTGGAAAAGCTCCTGGCATTGATGGCATACCAGTTGACTTTTTTAAACACTTCTGGACAGATCTGGGACCTGATTTGCTAGATGTTTTTAAAGAATCTTTTAGTAAAGGTTCTTTGCCAGCTTCCTGCCGGCGTGCTGTGATTTCCCTACTACCAAAGAAAGGTGATCTCACTTCCTTAAAGAACTGGAGACCAGTTGCTCTACTTTGTACTGACTATAAGATCCTGTCTAAGTTTTTATCCAAAAGACTGAAGGTTTTTATTGACTTGTTGATTGGAGCAGATCAGGTTTATTGTGTCCCTGGAAGATCCATGATGGACAATTTGTTTTTAATGAGAGACAGTTTTGATGTTTGCAACATTTATGACATGAATGTGGGTATCTGTACAGTGACGCTTGTTGTGTGATAAAGGTGGCGGGAGGTCTTAGCAGTCCGATCCCAGTTAGGAGGGGCATTAGGCAGGGCTTCCCTATTTCAGGCCAGCTCTACAGTGTGGCCATTGAACCACTCCTCCATAGATTGAAGTCTGGGGGACGTGTTGGGGGAAGAGTGGAGCTTGCCTGGTGGGGCAGTGGAGTTCAGAACTCCCCCCGGATCTTCCGGCGAACCTCAGTTGGGGAACATTAGGGATATGGAAAAAAGAACTGGGAGGGAGTGCTGGTAAAGGTTGAAGCTAAGTTGTCTAAGTGAAAATGGCTGCTCCCCCAGCTGTCCTATAGCTGTCCTATACAGTGAGGACTCGGTTTATCGAGGAACCGGGAGGACACCACCCGTGCTACTTGCTCAAACACTGAACATCAGGTCCTCCAGACTGTTAAATAAGGCTGTTGGGGAGGTGTTGCTGTCACTGACTGCTCCACTGGGAGCCTTTGTCGAGGACCGGGCATTGGTTGACCAGTGGATCACGGGGGCGGAATATGTGCTGTCAGACTTGCTGTGGGAGAGTGGAGAGAGAAGAGTGGCCTCCTTCTCTCCATGAAGACTCCGGTTCTGGGCAGCTTCATCTCCTGTGGGAAAAAACAGCTGTACCTCAGCTGTGTGAAGGTGCTAAACGTTGGGTCTCTGTCAGGCTTGAGAGAGTCCAAATGGACTGAGGTTTTTGGTGCAGACTCTTTCCCGAAAGGCTGCTGGCAGCTCCTGTATAAACCTCCTGTTGAAAAACGGATGGCTGACCTCCAGTGGAGGATCATACATGGAGCTATAGCTACTAACAGATACAGAGCTTACCTGGATCCCAACACTGGGGAGGGATGTCCTTTTTGTGGACAGGTAGAAACTCTAGAACACCTGGTGGTTTCATGTCCTCGTCTGACAGAACTATTTAAGATGTTGAGTGGGTGGATAGAGGCACTGGGAGAGGTTTTTTCTGCTTCACTGTTTGTTTTTGGGCTCAGGTACACTGTTAGAAAAAGACAGATAAATGTCCTCATAAATGTCCTGTTAGCATCTGCTAAATTGGCAATTTGGAAGAGCCGTAAGAACCAGGTGTCAGGCGTGGGCTGGACAGAGCCGGTGCTCTGTCTGAAGGCTCTGGTCTCAGCCAGGCTCAGGATAGAGCACCAGTTCTACAGACTGACCTGTAACCTGGGAGCTTTTACGGATGTGTGGGGCATCAGGCAGGTCCTGTGCTCAGTGAGGGAGGATGGATCACTACAGCTCAGTTTTTAGTTCTGTCTGTGTGTGTATGTGCGTATGTGTGTGTGATGATATAATTGTGCGTGTGAATTGAGTTGTTATTATGATTGATAAATTGTAGTTGAAAAACTGTTTCATAATTAAAGTTTTCTTAAAGTCAAAGTCTTCTTCAATGAATGGCAAATGTGCTAGTTACGTAACTAAAGTCGACTTTTCAAAACCGCTTGCTGGAGCTCAGGTAAACAGTGAAGCCCTTCTTTAGTTGAAGTGTTTATTGTGACACTTTAGTGATGTTTAGATACGGGATGGACATGGGGACACACCAAAAAACATCAGATATTTGATTTTTCAGTGAATGTCCTCTTTAAAGGCTTATCAGACACCAAAACCCTATCCTTACAGCAGTATTTTCCAAGCTTTTTCATTTTTAATTCAAGAAAAATAAACAAAATAGTCTTTAATAAATGACAAGGTACAAACACAAAAGGCAAAATCCAAACAAGGAGAGGAAGGCAAGAAGAAGAAGAAGAAAAAAAATCTCAAACAATCCAAACAGTAATAGGAACAGCAGGAAAAGTGGACGAAAGTAAACTGACATATGCTGTAGCGAGTGGGGATCACAGTGAATAAATTTTCTAGGGTCCACAGCAGACTCAGCAGCAAGTTAATTAATCGTATTCTAAGTCTAATCTAATTAAGTGATAAGTTATTTTTTAAACATCATTTTTCATCCAGCCAATGCACGTTCTCCTGCCAGGAAACATATTTTGCTGAGGGATACTGAGGCTTTTATTTTCAATAATATAATAGTAATTGACAACCCCAGTTGCAAAAAATTGGGAATGATGTGTAAAATATAAACAGAATAGAATGGTTCCAAGTAGAACATAAACAACATATCAGATGCTGAAATACTTTTTTATTTTTGCTCATTTTGAATGTGGTGGCAGCAACACATCTAAAAAAGTTAGAACTGAGGCTGGCAAAAATGGCACAAATCAAACACAAGTGGAGGACCATTTGACAACTAATTAGGTTAATTGGCAACAGGCTGGTAACACGACTGGGTATAAAAGGACTATTTCTCTCAGATTTAAAGACAGGCAGAGGTTCACCAATATGCAACAAACTGTCTAAAAACTATGCAACAATTTCAGAAAAATGTTCCTCAATGTAAAATAGATCCCACCATCTACAGTGTATAATATCATCAAAAGCAATAATTGCATTAGTGCCTATAGTGTGGGCAGCTTACACATCTGGAAAAGCACCATCAATGCTGAAAAGTACATAGAGGTTTTAGAGCAACATATGTTCCCATCTCGACAACCACTCTTTCAGGGAAGGCCCACATACTGCATCCATCACAACAGCATGACTTCACAGGAGAAGAGTCGCGGTGTTGAACTGACCTGCCTGGAGTCCAGACCTTTCACCAATAGAAAACATTTGGCGCATTATAAAATGAAGAGTACGGCAACAAAGGCCCAGGACTGTTGAGCAGCTAGAATCCTGCTTTAGAAAAGAATGGGAAAATATTCATTTCCTAAAACTCCAGCAACTGGTCTCCTCACTTTACAGACATTTACAGACAGTTGTTAAAAGAAGAGGGGATGCTACACAATGGTAAACATCACCCTGTTCCAACTTTTTTGAGATGCCATCAAAGTAAGCTAATATTTTTCATGAAATGGTAAAACGTCTCTGAGCTTGCAATTCTATGCCGTTTATTTTTCATTGTCTTTGATGCTGAACTCAGTAATCAGTAATAAGATTTAATCGAACATCACATTGTGGTGTGCTCACTTCAGCAACAGCACATTAGCAGAGGTATTTTAGGCTCACGCTGTGGCTCTGTGAGTGAGATGGTGCAGAGAGTGAGTGAGTGAGTGAGAGAGCAAGAGAGAGTGAGTGCAAGAGAGGGAGGGGAGAGAACGAGAGAGAGAGAGAGTTGAATCTGTCTCAGCCTACACAATCTCTCGACACAACCCCAGGCTCAGTAATGTGGAAAACACTGTGAGAGTGAGCTGTTCTTTCTCTCACACACTCTGTACAATCACCTGCTTGAAGACACACAGTAGGTGAGTAAACGTCTCCATCATTGTTACTGTTTGCATCTGACCCTGTTCCACTTCGGGCATCCGCCCGAAGCTGTGGGTTTTTAAATGTATATACATTTTGTCATTTAGAGGAATAGTACATCAGATCAGCACTTTGTTGTAAACTGCTTCTCTGTCTATATGCTTTCAAATGCTGTTTTTCCTGGAGGGAAGTGGTTGTCACTGGTGAGGAGATAAAGTGAGCTGTAAAGGGTCTCGGAACTCTGTAATCTTTTAATTCCTTTAAGCTGTCGATTGCTTGCGGCTTCTCCGCAGGGTCTGGCTCTAAGTAACAGTTACTTTTACTCACGGGTGGACATAAACGTGGAAAGAGCAGCTCGGGAAGCTAAAAAATCTTGACTTCACTCCATGTTGTCTTTTCACACTCTTAAAAAAATGACATGTAAAATACAGAAATGATGAGAAGCTGGTGTGCATGTTCAGAATGTGGGTGAATGTACACACACACACACACACACACATACTCCCACATACATATGTCTCATACTGTTTCCCTCCCATCCATCCCTGTCAGATCAACATTTCAGCACATATAGCAGAGCTGTGAAGTAAAGAGACAATGAATGAGCAAGCTCTTCTTCACATCTTCATCACAGTCAGAAATCACACAGCTGTCATCTTTACATAAAGGAAACCCCTCACAGAGAACTAGTTGTGATGTATTTTTACCACACAAAGAAACTGATGTTTGTGTCAGGTGGGTTGAGAGCAAATGTTGATAAGTGTGCAGATGTTCATTACTTTCATGTGTGTGTGAAATGCAAAGCTTCAGTCAGCACGTAGTGTCAGGTCGTTTCTTTCTGCCTCCTGTCTCCAGGCTCCAGGGTGTCGGCATCACTAAAAAAAGAGTGACTAGTTAAGGTTTATACACAGTTTATTCAAACATAAGCTTTTGGACTCTCAGTCCTTTGTCCTCTAACCAGATGAGCAGGTGTTCATGGTGCCCATATTTCTTACATGACAGATGAGCAATCTCTCCATTTCTGCAGCTCAAACTGATATGTGTTGTATTGCATAAATGTACAACTTTTGAAGGTTTCTTTGCAGCATAGGGAATGAATTGTCAGTGTTGTAATGCAGTCTTTACTCCAAAGAGATCTGTATCTGAAGTAGATGCAACAGCCAAGAGGAGCGCCTGCTCTCTCTCTCTCAATTGTCCTGTGATTGGTCCTGTTTTGGTCAAACCCACTCACGATGCTACAGATTCAGCTGTAAAGACCTGGGCACAGCAGAGACATTTTTCTTTTGATTTATTCACGCATTAGTAATAGTCTTTGAATCTGTATCAAATCAATGCAGCTTTCGTATCAGTGACAGAATTTTGGACCAATGTCCTTTTTTTTCCAAGTTGTCCTTCTTAAATGTACTAATCAGTCAGAATGTGTGTTGATAATGACGTGACATTAAGTTCCTCTTTTGTGTTCACTGTGTCTTTTTGTTTATCTCGCTTGAAGTAAAGTGACTGAGCACCAGCTAGTCGTCAGTAGATGCTAACACCACCTTGTGATGCACTTTTTTTGGGCCTCAAAATCTATTTGCTTAATTGAAGTGGGCTCAGTGTGAATGTGAACTATGCACCTTCCAGTTATTCACAATTTAATGTCATTTCTTTACATCACTGTTAATGCGCTCTGAACAGAACTGTCTGTTACAGAAACATTGTTCATATCAAAAAATTCTGCCAACTGTACCTTTCAGACAATGTGATTCTAGCTACTCTATAATTAAGAAGCTGAAAAGGACTGAAAAGAAGGTTTGGTGATTTTTTTTATTTAAATCAACTTGTAAACTAGAAATGGTTTACTTTGCCATTTTGTGTATTTATTTCCTGTCAGCCCATATATTTTGTGCCATTTAGTGCTGAAGAAAAAGAAGGGCAATAAGCCTAAAACACTTTACCAGTCATAATGTCATTTGGGAGATGTGTGGCTGTCTCTTTGTGTAAAGGGACTAAACACTTTGTTAGTATTAAAACTTTGGGTACTACAGAGTCACTGATTTAGTGTGATAGTGTTCAACCTACAAGTAAATGTTCCACTTAGCATTGCTTTGCATAATCTGTGGTACTGTTGTACCAATGACACAACACATGGTGCACAGGTGGCACGGGAGGCACAGACAGGTGGCAGGTTCACTCAGCCGAGGAAGCAAAAAACAGGCTTTTAGACTTTGTGCAGAGAAACTACATGTGAGAACCACATCTGTTTCTGCTTTATTTCTGTTTTACTGTCACTTTGAGGAGTTTGAACAAAAGCAAGTAAAAATATAGAACAAATGCACGACAAGCACAGGATACACACTCAACAGTCAGGAATATAACACCAGGGTATTTGAAAGGAGTTTAGATCAACATTAAATAAAATATGTTAAGATAAACTAAAGTGTATTGTTTGTGGCCCAAACAATACAGTGCATGAAAGACTTCTCCTGAAGGCAGAAGGTCACATGGTGATCAATGTACTCACTGATTTTAGGAAGAGACCCTCTCTTGTAAGAAGTAAGCCAAGTGCAAATGATACCTGGTTCCTAAATTAACAACCTAATGAAATACCACACACCAGGGTGATCTCTTAAGACTGATTATTGTGTAGGTGTGAGATGTCAGTTTAAAATGGATCATTAATTGAACATCATGTGTTGTTCATCACAGCTGGGTAAAAAATCAACCAGTGTGCTGCTTTATTAAGTTACATGTCTAGTTAAGAGCAGTTACTGTCGAGGGAAGAAGATACTGATACACACGTGTGATTAAAAAGTGGAACTTTACAAAAAAAAGATACTTTTGTCAGATGTTTATGGTCGAAACAAAGTCATTAATTTTGCTCTGTGTCTGCTGGATGAGTCAGTAACAACAGGAGCATATAAATGAGGTAATCATGTCTTTTTCTACAAGGCGCTTATTATTTAAGACATACATTTTCAAAGTTTGTCCTGTTGCCACCAAGAGAGACAATTACAAGTCATTAGATTGATGTATACTTCAAATTCAGCATACTGTGAGTTAGGGGTGTGCAGCTCTTCCCAGGAGGACATTATATTATGTATCTTGTCTAATGGTTACAGATGGTTCAAATACAGATTTCAAATACAGATTTACAAAAAACCTGAGGCCTAATGTATGAAAAAAAGTTAATTCAGTCAGAAATACTCATTCATAAACACACACACAAAAAAAAAGAAAATCCAGATTTCTACCAACATTGCAATTTATTAACTTCACAAAGCTTCTTTATGGCCCAAAATGCATCAGAATTGCATGTCGGAGGGGAGGAGTCCTATCTTTGTTGCAATCTGCATTTTTACCATCTATGTCACCGATTCTCCCACACAGGATCACTAAGCTTTTGTTTAACAAATTCATAACTGTTTATGAAAATTTTCGAATTTCGATTGTGTAATCATTGCATATATGTCAGTTGTGATTATTTGTCTAGGAGAGTTAGAGGTGGCTGTAAAATCTATGTGTTACAAGCCAATCTCACCTTGATAAGTGGTGTTGCAGACTACTTGAAGAAATCCCTTGTTAGCCTATGTGCTATTAATCCATCGGAGATCAGATTAAGGGCAGAGTAGCAGGGATTAGACATCAGGAGGACATCAGGAGGCCAGACAAACAGAGGGGTATCAAGGCCATGTCGTAGTCTGCTATGGACCATGCATACAGCACTGATCAAAGGACCTGAAGGGATTTAAGCCAACATGGCAGATAAATATGCCACAGGAGTGATGTAAATGAGTAACTGCCTCTAATCCTTGCTGTGGGACACATTAGTTTAACATGAGTAGGTTAATAGTCTGTCAATCTGTTGACTCTTTCCTGCCTTTAGTCACTTCATAGTTTGTGAGATTTTCAGATGTAGGACTCTTCTGACTAAAAAAAGAAGAACATGGTTTCTAAGTCTGAGACAATACATGGTTGGTAGGTAGGTAGGTAGGTAGGTAGGTAGGTGTTGGTAGGTAGAAACCTGCCATTGAGCAATTAGTTTTTTTTATTACAAATAAAGGTGGTGATGTCAGTTACTTTCATTAGATAACTAGTTTAACACCGCATAGGATTTACTTTTGGGTTCCCCTCGCAGTTGATAAAGAGTATTGTTTGATACAAACTGTCGTATGCCGCGATAATGTGCATTTGTTGACAAGCCAACAGTACTGTGAACTCTGAAGTGGGTCTCTAACGTATGCTGTGAAGTAGAATGTTGTTTTTTTTTGTGGCATGCCCTCGAACCCCGAGGGTACATAGTGCCAGTTCTCCGACGTTTACAGACATGATATTCACCCTGTTGTTCATGTACCATCAAAATAAGCATTATCCGAAAGTTGAAATCCTAAATTTTGTCTCTCTAAATATAATAAAATAGGTAATTTTAGGTAATTGCACTGGCAGTCTGGCAGCCAATGCTGCTTTGAGTGTGTATCCTTTTTATGTGACTGAGGTAGAGTAGGCTTTTGAGTAGGGTTTTGAAGGATCCATAGACCCCACATCCTCTATATATATCCTTTCTCACTGGGGTTGCTCTTACAGTAGCATTCCATCAGATCCCAATTCCCTACTCTAGTCCAAGTATTGTTCTAGTCATCCACTTCTCATCAGGTTGCCCTGGTTCATCAACACCTGATGCGGACCTTGTTGACCCAGGTGACTTCTAACAGGCGATTCATCTGTTTCTCCTCCACCCTTTTTGCCTGACACCGAAGAAGACCCCACATGAACCGCCACACACTCCTCAGCAATCCAAACATTTTCTTCTTCCCCTTAAAGGTCACATAGAATGGTCTTTTTTAACCAAAAATCGAGATTACTGATGTCTACTTAGATAAATGAAATAATATTTATGGTCAAAAAACCTCATAGTCTCTTCAGATTAAGACAGATTATTGCTGCTCTCTGACAGCCTCTGAACAGGCACTTTGAGTCTGAGCTAATGCCCGCCCCCCAAGAACACTGAGTTTCTTTTGATTGGTCAGCTACCAGCAGCTATCAGCTACCGCCCATGCTGTTGGGGGAGGGTTCAATACACGGCAGGCATGCTAGTTTCGTAACTAAACTTGACTTTTCAAAACTGCTTGCTGGAGCGCAGGTAAACATAGAATCTGCACCTATTTCTAAGGATTTCTTAGAGTTACCACATATTGGTGACGAAAATACTGGAGCAGTGCTGCCGAGTAGAGAAATTATGAATATAGCTGTGTTGAAAAGTAATCTTTCCAACACTTTCCAAGTAATCTTTCCAAGGTTTGCTCCTTTTCATTTAATGAAAAGGAGCAAACCTTGGAAGGGTTCTGCAAAATCCCTGTTGGGGGGAAAAACAATGTGATTGGTTATGAATTTGAATATAAATAATTAATTATGAAATAATATATATATAGTATATATGTATCAAGCACCTAGATATGAGTGTGTATGTATGTGTGTTATGAAATATATAAGTGGGTGTGTGCATGTGTGTAAGTGGGTGTGTAGCTGTCTGCTATTGACAGTGTGGGAAAATCAGGAATCAAAATGTACACAAGAAGGATGAGGAGAGGAAGCAAAAGGGATTAATGACGTGACGGTTACCACGGCAACATTCCTCCTACAGCTTCTGCCAAAATGGCCGCTAATTTCGCATGAACACGGATAAAGGCGGTAATCGCAATTACCACGTGTCGACACAAGATGGCGCCCATGCTCAGTTTCCAACCGTCAGCTCGTGTCTCCCAATGATCTGAGGATCTGCGGGAGGGGGGCGCTGAGAGAGGGAATGGAGTCGGCGGCGCGGAGGGAGATTTGAAAAGCGAGGAATGGAGAGCAAGGAGGCGTTTAGTCAGTGGGGAAAGTGGATGAGAACACGTGGATGAACAGGGATTTCCTTTGGATCACATGGCTTAACGTGACTCAGGTCAGGCTGCACTTTAACAGATCGGACAAAATCTTCTATTCCTCCCCGTGATCGCGATCCATGCTGAGCGCAACGGAGCGATGCGGTGTGAGGGAAAACACAATACACAGGCAGAGCGGGCGGCGCCGCTTTTGAACAACAATCAACGCTACGTTAAACACAAAAATCACACTGATAGCGATCAACAGTGAATTAACAAGCAGGAAGCTGAAGCAGGAAGCTATGTTCTGAATTTAGCGGTTCCATAGGTACATCTCTGATTGGACATTTATAATCAGCATTGACCGCAAACCATTGATATCGCTTTCCCATGAAAAAAAGCCAGTGCCACAGATGGGCTTACCCAGAGTGCAGCGGTGGGCCACACTCCTGAGCATATGAGTACAAAATAAAACTAGTACCACAAGCGGTTCTGAAGGGGTTCTTGCTTGACCTCCGGATGTCGAGGTGTGGCCACCACAATGCGCGCAGGCCAAGCTCGGCCCTGTCCAGCCTCACTCATGGTACTAGTTATTTTCAGCGCCGCCCCTATGCACAACAAGGCAGGTAGCCACCGTGACATATTAGAATCTGAATCAGAAAGGGTGCTCAGTCTCCCATATGAATTTTCTAGCCAATCAGTCAATGTATGGCAAAGTTACATTTCCCTTCCTGTTTAAAATGGCTGACTTCCTGTTGGGTCAAACTCATGTCCATAAACCTGTTCAGGGCAGTTCTCTTGTCTCACATATCAAGTTTTGTTCAGATGGATCAATGTACTGCAAAGTTACAGTTCACTTCCTGTTTAAAATGACCAACTTCCTGTGTGTGAAGTTCATTTCTGTGAACATGTTCAGGGCAGTTCTCTTGACATATCAAATTTCATCAAGATTTGTTCATGTACAATAAAGTTATATGGCACTTCCTGTTTGGTCAAGCTCATGTCCCTAAACGTATTCAAGGTAGTTTTTTTTTTTCGTGCAGATCGGTCAATGTATGGCAAAGTTACAGTTCAATTCCTGTTTTGGATGTTCCACTTCCTGTAGCGAGCTCATTCGTTGCAGACATATTCAGGGTGTGTCTGTGGTGTCATGTATGAAGTTTTAGTTGGATATGATAATTCCTGTTAGAGCAGCATGAAAATTTTCATATGGACATCTTCAGGGCAGGACTGTAATCAATCATAGCAAGTTTGGATTAGATCAGACTTTCCTTCATGAAGTTAAAACAATTTTTATGTCTGTGGCGAGAAATCATAATTTCCCCAACTTTGCCACTTTAGATCCGCAACTTGTCCACAGTGACCTCACCAAGTTTGAAGATGATTGCACAAAAGTTCACAAGTTTATTGAAATATCAGAGGTGCAAATTTGCCAAAATCGGTCAGAGTGAGTGTTCAAACCAAAATGGGCGCGTCTGTGGTCTCACATATGAAATTTTAGGTGCATACAGTCCATGTTGGAGCAGCATAGAAAAATGTGAAATTTCATATTTTCCTCCTCCATCAGGGGGCACTGTTTTAGAAATGGAATATTTTCATATAGACATCCTCAGGGCCAGACTATCATCAATCCTAGTTAGTTTGGTCCATATCAGACCCAGTTTATAAAAGTTATAACATTTTGTTTTTGTGTTGCAAAAATCTGACTTTGCACCTTTGCCATGGCAACAGTGTTTTATAATGTGTCACGATATTCAACATGCCTAATCTGCCATATGTTTTGAGTGATTTCACCGATTTTGAGTTGGATACTCTGTGTAAAAGTTATTCCTGAAAACCTAAGGCACAGACTTTTTTTTTTTTAATTTTCTGTCACCACCAGGAGGCACTGCTATCAAACATGACCATTTTTGCATAGACATCTTCAACAATGGCCCATCATCAATCATAGCAAGTTTGGTTCAGATCGGACCTTCCATTGCAACATTATAAGAGCTTTGTTGTCTGTTAAGAAAAACTTTCACTAACTTTAGATCCTCAACGAGTCGGCGTTCAACTCAAAATGGCGGCCTTCCTGTTGGATTTCGTCCATGGGCCACCATTTACTTTTTCGACTGTCCCTACCTAATAAACATATGTACTGACTTTCATTCATGTACGTTAAACCTGGCAACACTTGACCTGATGAAAGTTTTTTGCGTCTGTTTTTAGCCCCTCCCACTTCAATTTTTTACCCCATTCACCGAACCACTTTCAGGCGTAAATTTTCACCAGAACTGACGCGTTTGCAAAATTTCATGAATTTTTGAGCATGTTTAGGCCCTTTAAAATGCGATTCATTTCAAGGAAAAAGAAGAAGAAAAACTCCTTGAGTTTCAATAGGGTCGTCCACACCTTGTGCGCTCAGATCCTAATTAAAACCTGGCAAGGAACATGCCAATGCGGATGCACTGAGCAGGTTGCCACTGCCACAAACAGAAAAAGAGGAGGTCCTTATGCTGGAAGTAATGGAAGGGCTTCCAATCACAACGACTGAAATAAAGCAGTGGACAGCTAAAGATCAGACACTGTTGCAAGTGTTGCTTTGGTGTTTGAATGGATGGCCAAAAGTGGTGGAGGCAGTGTTCCACTGAAGGCTGGAGCTTAGTATAAAGGATAGATCTGTCCTTAGGGGGGCGAGAGCGGTTGTAGCAGCTAGGGGAAAGAGGAACATATTAAAACAACTGCTCCAGACACATCCAGGCATCTCCAAGATGAAGGGCTTGGCACTTTCATATGTGTGGTGGCCAGGAATGGATGCTGATATAGGGAAGGAAGTACAGTCCTGTCACACATATCAGGAAAACAGGAATTATCAAACCACAGCACCATTACACCAGTGTGAGTGGCCAGAAACACCCAGGAATAGACTTTACATTGATTATGCTGGCCCTGTCCTAGATGCCCACTCTAAGTGGATTGATGTGTATCTAATGAACATAGCAACAAGTCAACCAAAGAAAATCTCAGACAGTGCTACAGCAAGCATGGCCTGTCTGAGTATAGTATCCGACAATGGCACTTGCTTTACAAGCCAAGCATTTGAGGCATTTCTGAAACAGAGTGAATCCCACATCCTACATGTATCCTACAGGGTTCAGACAGGAGGTGAATGTGTTATGAGACAGAAAACGGCATGCCACAGTCATCGACATAACCATGCCAGAGGTGACGGTAGAGCCTATCAGTCTTTGGGTTCCAGAGCAAGCCATGGAGGCTTTGCCTCTGCTGTGCTTCTTCAGTAAGGGAGGAGACTGAGCATGACCCAGTACCAGTGCTGCACCTCTCTGAGTGCAAAAGACGGCCACCTGCTTTGCTGAGGGACTTTGTGAAACAGAAGTGAGTCCCCTCAAGCAAGAGCAGAAATGAACTCTGGGGCTCACTTGAAGGATGGTAGTCTCCCCACCTTCCTAGTTAATTAGTTTCACAAGTTCAAGGTTGAAATAAAAAAAAAAGAAAAGTATGAAGTGATCATGTACCCCACGGCTTGTAACTTATGTGTGCTCACACACCCGAATAAACAGTAAAGTGAAGAAAGTGAGTCTTTCTTGCTTTGTGAAACCAAGTTACCACAGATAGGCAATGCATTCTAGTCAGTGTTCTGCCTGTTTTCTCTGCACATAAACTGTGACTGATCAAACTACAAAAAAAGAACTGAAATCCAAAGGTTTCTGGCCCCAAAACCTTGTACCTCACCTATAGATTGCCAGTTCTGCCAGTTCTAATATTGTATCATAGTATAGATTTAAAAATCTATACTATTTAAATCTATATTAGTGTTAGTGTTAATGTTAGTGAAAACTGCTTAGAAAAAAGAGTAAGACTACAATTAATAGTGAAAGAAAAAGTCCCCCCGTGCATGTGTGACCATGTTTCCATGTGATTGGCAGGTGTTGAGTCTTTTCTTCCCACCATCAACTCTTTCAGGGACAGTGTGTCACTGGCTGCAAACCATCAGGCACACAGTGTGAAGCTGGTCCAAATGTAATGCAGGCTACATCTCTATTTTAAGCAGTGCTTGATCAGACCTCCATAGTGTCAACAGGTGGAAATGCTAACAGCAGTATAATTTCAGCAGCCTCTCATCCTTCCTTCTTCTCACGTTACACAAATTCAAACTCCTTTTATACTCTTGTAACAGTTTTCACACTAAGATCATATAAATATGATCAAATAATTATTCCACTCTTCAGCCCTGAATTTATTGTATATACATAACAATACATAAATAATATATAGTGAGAACCAGCATGAGACCCAGAGACACACTCACTGAAAACATGGCTACCAGCAGGGGTACATGGAAACATAGATTCTAGCCACTATGTCAGCTTAGGTTTAAAATATCCAGTATTAGCCACTGTTGTTTTTGCCCGTAGACAGCCAGTTTGACTGGAAACTATAGTTTGTAAACCACTCAATCCTCTAGTCCATAGAGGAAAATCATTGATTTTATATTCCAGTGCAGAAGTTGTTGATCCAGGTCAAGGTCAAATTAATTTACTCTGTTGCCTGAGTAAAGACGCAATAAAAATAGAGACGATACAATTAAAATAAGACAAAATAAGAATAAATTAAGAAAGACGCATTAAAATAAGAGCAATAAAAAAATAATAAGAAATAAGAAAGAAATGATAAATCTTCAACTGGTATTAAAAGCCAACACACATAAATAGGGTTTAAGGTTTTTAAAGTCCAAGTAAGATTGAAGTTGCCCATACACTCACTCGCTCACCCATTTCCTACCACTTTAGTGGTAGGAAATGCCACCACTGGCACCACTGGCACCACTGGCATTCTTTGAGAACACCCAAGGAAACCTGAAGTTTTCCCCCTTCTTCCACTTTCAGCAGAGTGTTGTGAGCCTGGGTGGAATCCTTTAGCTTTGGCTCTGATGTAGGTTTAGAACATCTGTTTGTGAACAGAGCAATCAAGTCCAAAATGCTCATGTAAGTGGAATTAAAAAGGTTGAGACAGTCAAACACACTGAGAAATACAGTCATTGAAAGCAGCTGAAATCTCCCAGTCTAAGGTCCAAGTCCAAGTCTTGTGGATTCAATGCGTGCCGGTGATGCATTACTCATGATTCAGCCTGAGAGCAAGGCACTGGGCATATGGTCTGATATATATGCATGTCACAAATTTCATTTAAATATACTATATATTTAAGCCATAAGAGAATATAACAACTAAAGTGTGAGCCTTTTAATGTGTGGGGACACACACTGACCATGTGAGATTAAAAGAGGATCCATTAATGTCTCTGTCAGCTTTCTTTTGGAAGCTTTCTTTTTACCTGAGCAATAAAACTTAAAAACAAGACAGCAGTAGACCAGCAGTTCCTGTATCACTGCCGACTTCAAACACAATCTTTTTCTACAAGCTCTGTTGTGGGAGAGTAAGTGGTTTACAAACCTCGCTTTCAAGTGAAAAAAAATCTGTCAAAATCTAATTTCCATGTGTCCCCGCTGCAGCCATGATATCAGTGAGCACCATACTGTATCTTGGTGCAGTAGACAAGCACAGTGGAGTCATGTCAGTGCCTCATATCCTTTTATTGACCTGTAAGCTAAACTGTTATTTTCATTACAGCCCCTCTACATGTATGGCAGCCTTTCCATTCTAGTGATTTCCCCACAGGTAGGCCTAGTGGAAAGGGAACTTAGCTTATAACCAGAGGGTTGCCAGATCAAATCCCGAAAAAATCAAAGACTGGACACTCTTATTTGAGTGTCCAGTCTTTGAGTTTTTGTAAAACAAAAACTACACTCCTAGTTTTTGTCCCAAGCCCTGATTCTGGCATAAAAAAAAATCTCTCTGCCAAATCACATCAAATCAAATCAAATTATGTGGTGATCTGCTGTGGTGGCCCCTGGAGATGGAGAAGCCAAAAGAAAAAAACAGCTTACCACACATGCATCCTGACTGGCTGGTCAGTTGAACCAAATCCTACTCCAACAAGGGAAGGCATAAAAATACTCCTGCTGTGGTCATCACTGTATTATGTACTCCCGGTACTAGACGGTAACACCTGTACTCTGTGGCACAGTTGTCCCTTTTAATTATTCATACATCACTAAGAGATTTTCTGTTGTATGTGTTGTATGTATCTGTTAGTGATGTCAGTGACCCTGGAGGGGTCCATGTCATTGCAAGTGGGGTGGATATTTTCCTTTCAGCTGTGTGGGAAGGGATGTTTGGAGAGTTTGATGGCTCACTGGGGAAATAACGCCTTGCAATATAAATCCTTGTTGTGAAGTGGTGGTTTTTTTTCCCTCCATTTTACACACTGCAGCAGCAACACTGGTACAATAATTAAATCAATATTTCTTGATCCAGGTATATTTGAAAACAACGTGTCACACTCCCCTTTTATAAAAGCAACACGCAGGTTGTTCATTTCAAATCCAGTTTCACTAGTGGATGCTGTTTATGTGGCAAATATGGCAGAAAGCATTGGACAAATGAATGGCAGATATGTCTTTATCTAAAAACAAGAACTGGTCTCTGTACATGGCCTGTTGATTTCACACTGACAGGCTCAGACAACGTTAGTTGCTGGTTGAAATGAGATTTAAAGTTTTCTTGACAAGCCCATGTGAGCTACGACTCCTATCTGTCAGAGGCTAAAGTTGACATAGTGTGAATTTGTTTAGAGTGGATGGCTGATAGATGGTTCAGTATGTGATGAGTCTCACTCTTGTAAACATGAATTCTAATGTACTTTGAAGAGCTGTCAACAACAGTCTGTCAGTTTTAATAGCAGGACTACATTAAAATACTCAATTTCCCTCCCTTTTATCATCATGATAGTGTTTTAAGTGTAATAAATCAGATTCTACATTTCACTACAGCTTCATTTGAAGAGGTACTGTACATTTTTACACTAACCTGTGAGGCACTTTTGAGCATAGAAAGTACAGTACATTTTATGTGTTTGTCATGTGTGAGTGAAGGGCTTTTAAGCAGCATGTGTGCGAGTTTGTAAGATCAGTGAATATGTAAAAATATAATTGCCTGTTCTGACATGACTGGGATTCAGCCAACATTATTAACTATTAATATTATTGGTAGTATTGTATAAGTACTGTGCCCATTTTTGCATTTTGTGCTTTTCCAACTGCATTAATAGCATTTATATATGAGTAAGATAACCTAGTTCATACTATGTACTGTATATGCTTTGGAGTGGTTGAGATGCATGTAGTAGTAAAATCTCTTGCCTGCTGGATCAGTCAACAGAGTTCATGACTACTTTCCTGTTTTCTATCACCTGTCATTGTATAGGTATAAGCAGCTATATCCATCTTCAGTATGTTGTGTTATCCAAATCATCTCCATACTAAGACTATACCATTTATTTGAGATGTGTTAAAACTACACCTCCATGCATCAAAATTATGCCGACATGTTGTAAGTTCCTTTCACTTGATGGCTTCTGTAGAAATGTAACCACCTTGTGGTTAGACTGGACTTGTGTTTGACCTCTGAAATGAGGAGGAAGCAGCCAGCGGTGTTCATGGACTAGCTGATATTTACCCTGCTCAGGTGCTGCTGGTAGTGTAAATGCTAGCACCACATAAATAAACATGTTCCGTGCCTATTTATCACTGTGGATCATATGACTGCCTACAATCTACAAAGTGGCCCAGTGTCCTGTTGATGTAGGGCAAGTGATGAGTTTTTTATAGCACAATACATCATACACACACACTGGTACGGAGGGCTCTCACTCTTACCATAGTACATATCAAACACGCCCTTCCATTTGTTGCCTCATTCCAGCTCTTCCACTGCCAATACTTAACCCTCTCCACCTCACCAGCATCCAAGAGAGGGAGTTTAAGATATTTGCCCATTATTCCTCCTGTCTCATGTAATATAATCTGCGGGGCGAGACTGGCAGAGATATCAAACTCTCCAACAGTAAACACTCACTCATCTTCTATGTTATCCTCCACATGAGGGGTACATCCTGGAGAGGTCGCCAGTCCACCACAGGGCCACATAGAGACAGGCAACCATCCACTCTCACATTCACACCTCTGGTCAGATTAGAGTGTCCAGTTAACCTCTTCATGTTTTTGTACTGTGGGAGGAAACCGTAGAAATCCCACACAAACGGGGAAAACATGCAAACTTCATGCAGAAAGGCCCTCTTTCCGACACCTCCGTTCCGTCCTCACACACCCGTGCCTTTTTGCTGCAAAGACAAGAGTTACTTTGGAACATTTAGTTAAAAATTATTTTTCATGCTCAAGTTCCCTAACTACTTACAGTTGTACTTAAGATACTTTAAGACTTTTACTTAAGTGGTATTCTTATAGTTGCCCTCTACCAAAATCAGTTGCTGGTAAGGTACTTTTACTCAAGGTTGGTATCCAGTTACCCATTGACAGTACATCACTACATACCGTGTGTTTTTGAGCTCTCCCTGGACCCAATCATCTCTGTTCAACAGAGGACATGCTGTCATCTGATGTATTGTCATTCTGCCCTCATAACACAGAGTTCTAACACAGCCGTGCTACTTTCCCTCGATCAGGCCTGGGTCAAACATCTTTCTAACATGTGCCACATATGTGTGACATTTCTCACTGTCCTTCCTGTCAAAAATGACTGATTCACATTTATATTGTGTGTTATAATGTACCACAGTAAATGAGTGATGGCAGGGTTCACAAATATGCTAAGCTTCATACTTTTTATGTTACTGCATGTTAATTATTTCACATTTAGACTGTACATACAGACTGTACATTTTTAAAACGTAACACATATTAACACCTTTCCCGGTTGCTAATGTCTCTAATATTGTTCCAACAATTATAGATTTCAAATACTGTTTGATATGTTTTTTTCCTTAATGCTTTATAATGATATATGACAAATGCTGCTTCAGTTAAACTGAGGTTGGTGTACATGTAGCAATGCTGTGATGGTTTATGTGAGGTTTAACATACATACTTGAGCCTCCCTTATCCCGTCACTTCTGATTCACAGTCATGTTCTGTGTGTCTTATAGGGCAGACATGGAGGAAGCTGACCTGCTGAAGGAGAGGCTCCAGGCCATCACGGTAAGGACGTGGATATTTACTCACACTGGTCATATTTCGTTTTTATCATTGACTGTCCACACAAGTGATGAGACCAGAATAATTTTTGTTTACTCTAAAAGTGTCGGCACTAAACTCTGATGTGTATGTTCTCAGTCTTGAAGGCTTGTCAATTGCAGTCTATTAAAGAGGACAGTCCCTGGAAAATCAAATTTCCGATGTTTTTTGGTTCGTGTGTCCTTCCCATATCTAAACATCAATAAAGTGTCACAATAAACACTTCAGCCACTTCTGAGAAAGAAGGGCTTCTCTGTTTACCTGAGCTCGAGCAAGCGGTTTTGAAAAGTCGAGTTTAGTTACGTAACTAGCACATTTGCAGTGTATTAAACCCTCCCCCAACAGCTACTCCCGGTCATGGGCGTGAACATTCAAGCTGAAGAAGAAGCAGAAGCAGCACGGAGCAGTCAGTCAGCTGGCCATTCACAAGGGATTGGGGGGCGGGCATTAGCTCAGAAACAGAGTGCCTGTTCAGAGGCTGGCAGAGAGCAGCAATAACCTGGCTTAATCTGAAGAGACCATGAGGTTTTTGGCCATAAATATTATTTAGTTTATCTAAGTAGACATCAGTAATTTCCATTTTTGGTTCAAAAATACCATTCTATGTGACCTTTAAGTGATTTGACATTTATGTTTTTGTGTGTTTGTGTAGTTGTATTTTTTACCACTTTTGGACATTTTCTGTTAAACACATATTGACCTAATAAGGAACAACAGTTTTATGGGTACCAAAAGGGTTACAGGTTAGAGTCAGGCATTAACTGGATATGGTTATGTTAAGGCTAAATGGAAGTCAGCGCAGTGTCCAAAGAAGAATAGCTCCACAAATCTATGTGCTTATGTGTGCGTGAGCTTTTTCAGTCAGTAACCAATTTCCCCATTTTTCATACTATGACATTCCTCACAATTCTGTTTGTTTCAAACTGAATTACAATTCAGAGATGGTTAAACAAAGTCTTTTGATTAAGTGCAACAATTAAACATTTTAGGAAGAACAGTTGCAGAAAATTAAATTACCCCTTTTGTACTTTTGGAAAGAGTTATAGTATAGTATAGTAGTTTTCTCTTTTAAGATGATGCCAGTTCATTTTCTTACTTTTCTCTAACACTTCCTTGACTGCTTTCTAAATTCATCTTCACTGATGTGATTGGATTTATGTCGTCACATGATGATTTGCTGTGCACCTAATTGGTCTATACCTCTGGAAATGAACCTCTAGTACTGTAAATCCGTAACAAAAAGAAAGTGTTCTCTTTGTTAAAAATGCATCAGCTCTGCTATTTATACAACAACTGTTTTAGTGTCTTCATATGAAAACACTGGGGCTGCATTAATGGTACATTCACAACAGCCTTGTTTAGTCTGGTTGAACAGAACAGAACTCTTAAGTCCCAAGTACATATGGATTTGGGGACAATGGGAACATAGTCCGAGACCTCTGATGCACATCAAGGATCTGGACTCTGATCCACTTGAAAGTGGTGGTCTCAGACAGCTTGAGTGGTTCATCACTGGTATGAACTAAATCTGCACCAGACAAAAGAAAGCATAGCATTTACAGCTACAACCTCAGTGTTCTCATCTACATTCCCCAGTGAGGAGATAGGAGAATTCAATTTAATTTTATTTGTATAGCACCCAATCACAACATACATTATTTCAAGGCAGTGTACATAGTAAGATCAAAACCTTTAATATATTACAGAGAGAAGAGAAAGCCAACAGTTCACGCAATGAGCAAGCACTAGGCATCAGTGCAGAGAAAGCAGGAAAAAAGAATTCAGACAGAACCAGACTCAAAGATGTGCATTTGCACCAAATTTTCCAATAAGATAGTAGCTTTAACTTAAGCCCAGCGTAATCCCATTGGAGCACCATGAAGGCCTCAATTCATTGCTGTCTCAGAGGTGGACAGGTGAGCACATAAGGGCCACATGGCCTGAAGCCTGAGGCTGAGAAACAGTGGCACATCAATGGCTTTGTGGTGTCCAGGGGAGATGACGCTAGCTGGGGTTAAGGTGGTAATTTACCTGCAGAGGAAAAAGAGTTGGGACCTCTCAGATCCAGAGAATGGGCGCCATTCACATTGTAAGTCCTCTGACTCAGTTCTATCTGTCAGTGGTTCAACATATTGGTATAATTTTCTCTTGTGTTGTTGAAGGGTGACAGCACTACTGAGGATGAACTTGAAAAATGATACAGGTCTACAGGGCAGTTTCACTGTTGGAGTGCAGAAGTGCTACAAAGACAATGTTAACACAAAGTGAGACATGTATGGAAAACATTCAACCATTTCAAATGCAGGTCTGGCGCTGTGAAGATCATCATACTTGAGTGTGGAGCCGATATTGGCATGATTCACTTTGCTCTCTGACTTTTTAAATGTGTCATCAGAGCCCAACTCAGACAACACTAATGAGACTTTCATGAAGTCTTATAGTGTTTGCTGAACTCGAACCTGACATGTGAGATTTATGGCAGTTCAGTTTGTTGAGGAGAAGTCTGGGCTCAGAGCAACTGTTGAGCTATATAATAAAAACTGATTAGTTTTAAGGGTAAACAAACACTAGTCACCTTTAAAGCTTTGGTGATAACATGTAAAATCACAGAATTAATGTATAATGGACACAAAAGAAACACATTTAAATCCAAGTATTATTGTTAAATTACATTTAAGATGAAACATAAATTCTCTCCTGTGAAGTACAGATGAAATTTCACTTCACTAGAAAAATAGAAAAAAACTAAAACCAGATCAGTGTAAGAGACACCAAGGTCATTAAAAATAGGAAGCAGAAATATACACACTCACCAACCACTTTTTTTAGGCACACCTGTTCAACTGCTTGTTAGCAGAAACATCTTGGTGAGGACAAGCTCCTAAAGTTCAAACCGAAAGAAAGGTGATGAATGTAGCATGGTTGGTCTGAATATTTCAGAAAATGCTAATCTGAGATTTTCACATGCAATCATATATTCACCCATTTAAAACTAAATCATATACAAAAAATGTTTAAATACAGTTTGCTGAGACAAAAGTACAATGATGTCAGGATGGAAGGAAGCAGACACAGACTTGGGAGAGAAAAAAAAAGGTTAATGACACATAATTAAGTCACATTCATACCCTGAGTGTGAGAGAGTGAGTGTGAGTGCACCACAGGAAATCCCCCAGCAGTCTAGGTTTGTAGCAGCATAACTAAGAGATGGTTCGGGTTTCCCTGAGCCAGCTCTAACTATAAGCTTTATCAAAAAAGGAAGGTTTAAGTCTAACTTTAAATACAGAGACAGTGTCCGCCTCCCGAACTGACATTGGCAGTTGGTTCCACAGGAGAGGAGCCTGATAAATGAAGCCTCTGCCTCCCATTCTACTTTAATGGACTCTGGGAACTACAAGTAAACCTGCGTTTTGGGGCCAAAGTGGTCTGTTGAGCTGATAAGGTGAAACTAGGTCTTTAAGACATTCCTGGAGTTGAACAACCTGATTTATTTCTTCCAGCCTCATTGATAAATAAAGTTCTGTATCATCTGCATAACAATGAAAGTGTATGTTGTGCTTTCTAAAAATGTTTCCTAAAGGAAGCATATATAAGGTAAAAAGTAAAGGCCCAATAACTGAGCCCTGTGGAACTCCATAATTAACTTTTGCCTGCAATGAGTCATTGTCATTAACATGTACAAACTGGAATCTATCAGATAAGTATGACTGAAACCAGCAGAGGGCAGAACCTGAGATCCCCAGAGTCTGCTCCAGTCTCTGCAGTAGAATTGTATGATCAATGGTGTCAAATGCAGCACTAAGATCTAACAGGACAAGTAATTAAGGCCAAGAGGAGGTCATTGGTAACTTTAACTAGAGCTGTTTCTGTGCTATGATGTAATCTAAATCCTGACTGGAAATCTTCAAACAGCCTGATACTATGAATAAGGTGCAGGTTTAAAATCTCAGTTTCTGTGATTTTAAACTAGGATTAGATAGACTAAGGAGAAGGTTTTCAAAAGATAAGTATTCAGGTTTGGGCCTGGGGTTAATTAATAGACTAGTATTAAAAATGGCTGTGACTCCTCCTCCTCGACCTGAGCTTCTGGGAACATGGGTGTTAGTATGTGTGGGTGGTGTTGACTCATTTAAACTAACATATTCTTCTTCACATAACCAAGTCTCAGTTAGACATAGTAAATCAATGATTATTAATGATTAGATGATTAATTAAAACTGATTTTGAGGAGAGTGATCTTATATTTAATAGTCCACATTTAAGAGTGCTATTGTATGATTCTGTTTTATTATTGGTGTTGATTGTTATTAGATTGGACTGACACTCCTCTTCTGTTAAATGCTGATTTATTTAATTTTGTCGAGTGATTTAATTTTGTCGTCCGGGGGACAAACAAAGTCTCTATGGGCTTTGGAGGAGGTGACTGCTTGAAAAGAAGCACAGAGAAGCATGTAAGACTGCAACTCTGTCTCCTGGTCTCACCTCTGGACTGTCAGGTTCAGGTTCTAGTGGAGTTTCTATGTTCTCCCATGTATGCATGGGTTTCTCCAGGTACTCCAATTTCCTCCCACAGTCCAAGAACATGCAGAGGTTAATTGGACACTCTAAATATACTGTAGATGTGACTATGAGAGTGAATGGTTGTATGTCTAGGTTATATGTGTATATGTTTGCCCTACAATAGACTGTCTAGGATGTGACCCCGCCTTTTGTCCTATGTCAGCTGGGTTTGTCTCATGCGGATGATAAAGCGGTAGACTTTGAAGACATTATAATCTTATTTTATTATATATTTATATTATAAAATATCACATATTTTATATGCATTTATATTTATTTCTGCTGACTTTATTTGCCATTGACTCAAATATAACATTAAGAGAAAACCTGTAGGAATTAATTTGCGAAATTTGCTAAAATGGAGCATTTCATCGAATCTTTAATACAAGAGCAATTGGCATTTGTGGACTAATTGGGGAATTGGACCCAGTATAAAATCCCACCTATATGAATGAATATAAGACTGATGAGTGTAGGTCATTGAATCGGCAGTTTTGTGTGAAATGGTTTTCATGACCCAGACATTTCAGCAGAATGACATCAGAGAGTCAAGGACAGACAGAGATGGAGCTACAATATAAATACCAGAAGACGTCATGAGGGAGATCCCCTTTCACTGAGACTTAGTGTCACACTGATCTTGGAGGCAGCAACTGATTTTAGAGCACAGTGAACCCCCTCAATGTCACACCCAGGAACATTGCATGTTTCTGTTTCATGCTGAGTGAATGAATGAAGCCACTAATGTGTATGCTTGTCTGTGATGATCAGGCAGGACCAACAGGTGTCCATTTTTAAATAGACTAAACTGACACTTAAACGTCACTTATGTTTTCTACAGGATGTGCTCATTAAAAAGGAAAGAGGTAGTGGTTTGTAATGAATAGATGAACAGACACACACATACATAGACAAACAACAGGTATATTGGGTCACGGCATGAAGGTTGTATTGCCTTTTTAGCTATTTATGGTGACTGGTGTCCATTTGTCACCTCAAGGTTGGAGTGTCAGCACAAGAACAAAACAGGTGCAATAGTTTCCACACTGTAAAATAAACATGATACATTCATGTTTTTGATTTGCCCCAACAGGACAAGAGAAGAATCCAAGAGGACATTGCCAAGAAAAGGAGACAGATTGAAGAGGAGAAATTAAAACTGCAGTACATAAAGGTACATTAATTTTAATAAAACAAACCTAGAGGGAAAAATAATGGAATAATGGTTTCCTAAACAAAAACACTGCTATTTAATTATCATGTCACCCATGTATATAGTGTTTCCCAGACTTTGAACAAGTGTGAACAAGCAAAATGTGTTCATAAAATAACCTCTGTAACACCTAACATTTTTATGATTTAATGAGTCAAACCAGCCTACATTTGGCAAAATACGCCTTATTTAAAACATTAACACATTAATAAACAGATAAGGGTATAAGGGTTACATCATTTTCAGCAAATTTATGTGGCAACCCAAAATGGATCCCAACTAGATATCTAGGAAATAAAACTTTTTTCCTTTCCACAAATTAATTGATATATGAGTTATTTCTAAAAATTTTTTAGAAAAATTACATAGTCGAGGCTAAATTATCATCAGGAAGTGAATGGGTTGGTGTTAGATTGCGACAACAGTGAGGCATCTGCCAAGCACCAGACCACAGTTCAAGAACATCAAGAGGGTTGTTGGGGATTGTTGCAGTGTTATGAGAACATTTAGGTGCACTTTCTAATAGAGGGGATGTTGGATGTTGTTGATTGCCATCTTCTTATTTTTTTTAATAAAACATTATTATACAACATAATTGTGTCATTATGTATGTTTATAGACATGTAAATGAGCAAAGTCATTTGAGTTCAAAAACATGAGCTCACACAGCTGTGGTTTTAACAGCATATGATCCTGGCCTGTGTGTCAGAGTGTGGTTCGTTGTTCACATTTAATAAAGAACATGACAGTAGGGATGTTTCACAGACAGACAACAGAGACTTAAGGACTCCCAGGATGAACAGTGAGATGAAGGATTTTCGGTTTAATTTGCTGCCTCAAAGCAGCAAACAGATCAATAATCTCTGCCTCTTTTCTGCCCAAACGCAAAAGCACAGCTTTATTTCCCAAAGATTACCTGGACTCTCACAGCACAGCAGCAGAAGGCGATAACTTTGTAATATTGTTATTTTTCTACACTCAGCCTAAATCAGCGTGTGAGCATATTTTCCCTACATTATTATACTACCTCTACTAATGGCACTATTACTACTACTAATTATAATAATGTGGTATTTACTTATAGATCACTTATAAAAACAATGTGTTGATTAGATTAGCAAGATACCATCTATCTAGATAAAAGGTAAGTTAAATTAAAGCCTGAGTATACAGGACTTGCGGTCAGGTGTTCATAAAAACAATGCAAATACACCTAAAACAACAAAATCATAAATAAATAGATACGATAAGCGAAATTAATTTGAAAAATGCTAAGCATGAGCAAGGCATGCCAACTAAAAACAAAGGTATCTTGCTGAGTTTAAACCAATGAGAAGAGATAAGTCTTTAAAAAGTTTTTTTAACTGTTATATGGTTCGACTCTCAAAAGTAAAGGGCTGTTCCACCAAAAACCCTGATCTAACCATGATTAACAAGAGTAGTTTGTAGTAGCAACTGACCTCAGAGGTCACTCAGATAAGAAGGTGCAATGCAATTAAGACTTTTAACTATATAATTTTTAAACTGAATTCTAAAATACACAGTTAAAGGAGACCAGTATGAGTAATATGTTTGTAGTATTTTGTTCCTGGAAAAAGTGTGTTAGAGAAAAAGAGACTTAAGTATTTTCATGGAAACACATCACAGTGTTCCAGGTTTTTTTTGAAGCAAAAATGTTGAGCTGTAATTAATTAATAATAATTATGTATTATTATTATTATTATTATTATTATTATTATTATTATTATTATTATTATTATTATTATATATTTTATTTTTAAGTGCTGTCAAGACATCTATAAACAATATAACAAACAAAATAAGACAGCATACAGTAATCAGTCCTTTACAAAAAATATAAAATTATGTGAATTTAGAGCAAAAAAGATGAGAAACGGTTAAAGTGAGTAGGCAAATAAGTGTGTTTTTAGACAGTATTTGAAGGTGGAAAGAGAATCAGTGTTAGAGATTTCGGGTGGGAGGGAAGCCCGGAGGCAGGGGGCAAGAGTAACTGAAGGCTCTGGCCCCCATAGTGGTCAGACAGATGGGGGAACAGTGAGATAAATGAATGATGGTAACCTTAATATATGGGTGTGGTAATATGTAAGTGATCAGAAAGATAGTGAGGAGCAAGGTTATGAATGACCTGAAAAGTGAGAAGTAAGAAGAGACCAGAATAGCAGAGGGATTAGTGGAATCTGTTGATGTTGCATAGGTGGAAATATGCCGACCAAATTATCTTACTGATATATGCTTGAGGTGAAAGAGTACCATCGAGGATGACACCCAGACAGGGAAGGTGTGCCAGTGGAGTTGTCAATGGTAACTGATGTTGGGGGACAACACTTATTGGTAATAATTTGATTGTTAATAATAACTAAATAATAATTGTTAATAATTATTTATTTATTTATTAAATATTTTTGAAAAATCTATGAAAAAATCAATTCGGGGCACCAAACTGAAAACAGGGAAAAACAAGCAATTTATGCCATTAAAATCAGTCTATACAATCACTGTAATTGACTATAATATCTGCTGATATCACAATTAAACAGTATTGAAGTAATGAATCCGAGGACTGGCTCTCTGAACCCCCATTTGTCACAGTATACATGCACAAAAGACACAGAGCTTTCCTTTAAGTGAAATAAAAATAACAATTTATTTAATCAAATGACACAATATAAATTGAATAACTTGAATCAGTGAAGACTAAATTGACAATAAAACCAAGTTATAATTAATAAATGTCACTAACTACAGCTAATAAACACACATGCTATGTACAACATAAAATGTTAATAGGTAGGTGTGTGTGTGTGTGTGTGTGTGTGTGAGAGAGAGAGAGAGAGAGAGAGAGAGAGAGAGAGAAAGTGGGCATGGTTAAGCATGGCAAACAGGAAGTAGGCAAAGAAGAAAGGAAGTGACACAACGTGGTTCGTTACCGGTGACGTCACTCCCCAAAATGGCTGACCTTGGAGGAGATGTTAGGGACAAATATCACGTGCAGCGTGAGCCGATGGCAGTCAGACTTCAAGTTTACACAGCCACCATCTCCACACGCGATCTGTCCTGCGAAGCGGACGCACAACAGCGAAGCGGTGAGAACCGCAAACAACAATAAAACATAAGAAGCGATCAACATCGTTCCAAACAGGTGATCAAACCTTGAGTTGAAAGAGGGGGGGGGGCTGGAAGTGAGGTGTTCCGTTCGTCTTTGGGTCGCGGAGTGTAGACAGGCTGTTGTGCGGCTATCAGCGAGACACACACACACACACACACACACAAAGAGGCCTGAGGACAGAACACTGGGAATGACTGGTCATGACTGGGAATGGTTAAGACCTCAAGGATCTTTAAGGATCTGAATTAAATGAACTTAGAACTGAGTGTGACTGGAGAGACAAGGTTTAAACCAGTCAAAGGGTGTGTTGGCTAATTAACTCCAGGTAAGTAAAGCATTATGAAATGAGCAGCAGGGAGGAGTAGATGCTGATGATAGAGGGTGCTTTTAACATTTTGTTGTAAACTACCTTTTTTATTACCTAAATGTCATGCAACTTAAAACATGTATATGATAACAAAATTATCTCACCCACCACAGGGTGTCAGAAGAATGCAGGATAGGAAAATATATAGCATTCATTGTGGTTAAGGTTGTATATAGCTTTTTGGTTTATAGCTCACTCAATTTTATCAGTATCTGCTAAGACAAGAATTTTGATATAAGCTTTAGGTATGAATTGCTTTCAGACATGAACACCAGAAAACAATCAGATTACTGTATTTCTACAGGCACAACACTCGCCCACTTAACCGTGAATTATCTGAAGCTTTTACTGTTGTGTTTTTACAGAGCTGGCAAGTTCTGGAAAATGTCTGACTTCTGCAGACATTTCAGGTCTGAAAGCAGATTATATTAATATGCATACAGCATATGATGCTTTTGTTTTGACAGCATCATTGGGATGTAGGACAGTGACCATAATAAGCTGAAATCCCTTGGCAAACATTATGAATAATATTCTGCTTGAAATTAAAGAAGCCTTGAAAAAAGATAAAGCTCAGCAACAGTTTCATCAGGTTTTACTTTCTCTTATCTGACTTGTGATAAATGGAAGGAAATAAAACACCAGCATGAATTCTTATTTATACACTCACTCACTCTATGGAATCTCTAATGCATCTTAGTGAGAATTAGACTAAGGGAAAGTAGTAATACTAACTAGTACCACAAGCAGTTCTGAACGGGTCCTCGCTCAACCCCGTCCAGCCCCACTTGCGGTACTAGTTATTGTCAGATTCACCCTGAACACGTTGGGGCATGGAGCCACCATGACACGTGGAGCTACCAAATCAGAGATGGTCCCCGGTCTGCCATAAGGACTTTCGAGCCAGTCGGTCAATATACGGCAAAGTTACAATTCACTTCCTGTTGAAAATGGCAGACTTCCTGTTGGGTCAAGGTCATGTTCGTAAACATGTTCAGGTCACTCCCCTTGCCTTACATATGAAGATTCGTTCTCACCAGTCAACGTAACGCAACGTTACAGTTCGCTTCCTGTTAAAAATGACTGACTTCCTGTTGGGTCAAGCTCATGTCCCTAAACATGTTCAGGGCAGTTCTTTTGTCTCACATATCAAGTTTTGTTCAGATCGGTCAACGTAGCGCAAAGTTACAGTTCACTTCCTGTTTAAAATGACCAACTTCCTGTGTGTGAAGTTCATGTCTGTAAACATGTTCAAACATGTTTGAAATGGAATATTTTCATATAATTGTGTTCAGGGCCAATCATCAATCCGAGCAAGTTTCGTTCAGATCGGACCCAGTTTCAAACAGTTAGTTTTTTTGTCAATTTACGATATGTCATTATATTCAACATGCTTAATCTGCCATATGTGTTGAGTGATTTCAACAATTTTGAGTTGGATACGATAATCCGTGTAAAAGTTTACTCTCTCACTCATTTTCTACCGCTTTATTCTCCACTAAGGGTCGCAGGGGGCACTGGTGCCTAGCTCCAGTTGACATAGGGCAATAGGCAGGGTACACCCTGGACAGGTCGCCACATAGAGACAGACAACCATTCGCTCTCACATTCACACCTACGGGCAATTTAGAGTGTCCTATTGGCCTAATCTCCAAATCTGCATGTTTTTGGACTGTGGGAGGAAGCCGGAGTACCCGGTGAGAACCCACGCACCGCGGGGAGACCATGCAAACTCCATGCAGAGGGACCCTTGTTCCAGCCAGGTTGCGAACCCGAAAAAAGGGAATTTCTTGAACTTTGCCATCCCTATCTCGTATGCCATGCGACATTAAGAAATAATTTCAATAACTTTAGATCCTCAACTTGTCCACAGTAATCTCAACAAGTTTGAAGATGATCGCACTAAAGCTCTAGGACAAGTTTGTTCAAATACCAGAGGTGCAAAATCGCCAAAATCGGCTCCGAATCGGCGTTCAAACCAAAATGGCGGCTTTCCTGTTGGGTTTAGACCATAGGTCCTCCTTTACTTTTTTCGACCGTCCCTACCTAAAGAACACATGTACCAACTTTTGTTCACCTGGCACCACTTGACCTGATGAAAGGTTCTTGCGTCGGTTGTTAGCCCCTCCCACTTTCATTTTTTGATGCCCGTTCACCGAACCAATTTCAGACGTAATTTTTCACCAGGCCTGACGTGTTTCAAAATTTCATTTTTTGAGCATGTAAAGGCCCTCAAAGATGCGATCCAAGAGGGAACAGAATAATAAGAATAAGAATAAACAGAGCAATTCAAATAGGGTCCTCCGCACCTTGTGCACTTAATATATTTTTGGCGTCTGAAACTGATGACTGTTTTGCTGTTTTTTGACTGACAGAAGAAGGCATTGAGGGAGCAATGGCTGATGGATGGCCTGAGTCAGCAGACAGAGCAGGAGCAGGAGGCCATGAGGCTCCAGGCTCAGGATGAACAGCAGCAGAGTGATCATCTGCAGAGCAACATCATCAGGTAACCTACACCTGAATGCTACATGTCAACAGTACACAAAGGTGGCTACAGTACATGTGGAACTGATGCCTTTACATAATTGATCAAGTGAAAAGCAACATATTGTTTCTCTACCCAGAAACCTTGAATTACACAAATAGCATGTTCAGACCAACTAGATTATGTGTGGCAGCAATAGTGTAGGATTCCCCCAGAACATCTACTGAAATCCCCTCAGTGAAAATGTGGCTGATTTGATTTTAGCCACTTAGCAAGGGCTCACCTAATGAAATATAGGTGTACATGTTTGACAGACTTTTCTGACTGAAAACAAAAAAAAGCATGAACACGTGTAGTGTGTAAACCACCCACTTACCAACAACAAAGTCCAGGATGGATGGACCAGAGACATAGGAGCTGATTGTCTACAGCTGCCTTATTGGATAAGATTGTATTACTACTTACTTACTAAATCATGCAGATTTGTGGGTTTGGCTATTCAGAGGTGGGCAATTATTTTCCCCAAGGGGCCACAGGAGATACTTTAAATATTGTTGAGGACCAGGACCAATGGGATACATTAAATTCTGCTCAGTATTCATTTTTAAGAGCAGTAAATTGTATTGTTTTGGTATAAATTGGGCAGAATACAAACACACAATAAACTAATGGCAAGGCAGAATTTATTGAATTATTACTAACTATTGAAAATAAGAAACTACCCTTGTACTATACTATACTACTGTATTATAATGTGGTGTCGTGTAGAGAGTATATTATCTTACACCACCAACAGCGGCCACTCACGTGGTACACATCTGCACACTTACACTCACACATACACACTAATGGTGTGAATCTTCGACCAGAGCCTTTACATACAAGAGTGACAGAGCTCTGCTGTTTAGATAATAAGATAATAAACAGGGAGGGAGATCATGTTGATACTGTTCTTAGTGTGGTCGTTTGATATAAGCTGCAGACAAATCAACTGATCTGTGTGTGTGTGTAAAGAGAGCAGCGGGGCAGGGAGATGAACAATGTTATACATGAGCGTTAATTCTGTCACCACGAATTGTTCAGTGTATGGGAAACTCAGGAAACATTAGGTGCACTCCAGAGCCCTGTTATTTACCTTTTATTATTTCTAATTAACCTCACGAGGGCCAGTCAGGGAGGGTGGAAGGGCCACATATGGCCCACGGGCCGTATAATGCCCAGGTCTGGGTTAATTGGATGCTGAGAATGAATGGTTGTCTGTCTCTATGTGGCCCTGTGATGGACTGGCGACCTGTCCAGGGTGGACCCTGCCCCTCGCCCCATGTCAGCTGGAGCTAGGCACCAGCGCCCCCCGCGACCCTCAGTGGACAAAGCAGTAGAAAATGAGTGAGAGTGAGTGGATTAACAACTCTTGTGTGCTGTTATGTAAAAATGTGGATTGTCTTTATAGACTTTGATGTGGGAGGTTAGTGGTTTGCCAAGCAAATAAACGTCAATATCCATTCAGGAAAGTCTCTCAAACAGTGAAATAAAACAGCAGACATATTCTTAAGATATTGTAGCATGAGCAGTGAGGAGAATTAATTATTATTATGGGAGAATTATTATCATGATGATTCCCCCCAAAAAATGCATATAAGTTTGATTTTATTGATGGCTTCAGTGGTGGGATCTTAGTGTAACATGGAATATGCAAAGCCTATTTGTCATTAACATGCAATCTGACCTCTTGAAAGTACGTCTGTGAGGTTTAAATGGACAGTTCAGGTTAGTTTAAGTGGGGGGTGAAGTATAGTTGGTGGGATGTGTACACAGTTGACCTTTCTGAAACCAGTCCCTCACCAGTCCCACTCCAACACATAGTACACTTGCAGCTGATCGAAGTTCCACGATCACAGTCATCAACAGACATCAGCTTTGGAATGCACTTCCTTCTCCATTCGACAGGAACTTTTTTTTTGTCTGAACACATTAATAGAAAAGAGTACACATACAAATATTTGTGTTGGTTGTACAGTTTTTACAGCTTTATTTATTTTAATCTGCTGTCTATTTCTTGTGTATGAATGTGAAATTTTCAAAATCAACTATATATATATATATATATATATATAGTATATATAGTAATGTCATAAAGTAATATAAATCATGTGAATAAGGTTGGATTACCTTATTTGTCCTGGCATTTGATTTGTGTGGTCAGAGGTAGTAGTCGGCTATTAAAAGGCTATTAAAAACAAGAAATAATGTCTTTTACTGTATGTTAATGATGACTGTTTATAGTGCAAACTTGCCTGTCTGAGCAAAAACCAAGACTGCAAGGATGAGCATACTCCTTGAGCATCATTACTGTGCCCCAGCGCAGAGACAAAGAAAAGCAGTATAGGTTAGAATAAGAGCAGTTTTTTTCAGGTGAAGACAAAATGAGGAAAAGGTAAACAGACATTTCAAGAGGAGATCTTAAGCATACTTTTACCAGAGGTGGCAAAAAATGTTATATTGGAGAGAAATGCTCTCAAACACTGCAAAAAAGCATTCCAAACCCTTTAGTACTGTGAAAGATCAGCTGAGATTTGGATGGAAAGTGAATGTCATTCATTGAGGTGGAGGAATGAAGATCCACATTGAGACTAAGCAGTGCCTCCTAAAGATTCAGGTTAACACTCGGGGCGCTCTCAAGTTGCACCAGTTGGTTTGTCATGGACTGTACGACATGTGACACTAAAACAACTGCAAAAGTTCCTCCCAGATGTCAGCTGGCACTTCATAGGAATAGAGCTGTTGAAGATCTTGTACTGTGGAGTAAAACAGCAAACGAGATACAGTATGTCAACCACTACTAGAAAGAACATAATCAAGTCACATAAGAAACCATGGTTTTGCTGCACCGATGAGAGTTAAAGGAGAAATATAAGAACCAAAGCAGACAGAAAAAATGAGCAGTCTGCCAAGTTCAGTCTTTTAAAACCTTGTGGATGTTAAGAGATTCAATCTTTTTTCCTGACTTATCAAAACAGTTTTAAAACTGATGTAGAGAGCTGCAAAGATGTTCCCTCGAAGAAAGCAAATTCTGAAAAGTCCAAAGTGGGAGGAAGGAGGAAGCTCACTGGAATTCATTCCAGTGAGCGAGAAAGAGGATGCAATAAGAGACAGATTTCTTGCAGGACAAATGAGCCAGTCCTTCCTAAGCACCGTGACAGCTAGGCTGATAGTCTTTGGGATGGTAGTATTTGGTGGTTAGGGTAAGAGCAAGACATCTAAGTATTTGTTTGCAAGAGTCAGTTCAAAGTCTGATATGGGGCTTTGTCTTACACCTGGCACAATGCAGTGCACAGCATGTGTCATTGCTACACAACATATGTGATTCACACCAATCACATATGTTGTGTAGGTATCAAACGCATGGTTTCATCAGTTCAGCTTTTGGTCTGTGTTGGGTGAATTGATGGTGGGTACATTGTTGGCCATTGCTATCTTAAGGCAGTAGAAAGCCACTGAAGCCACTGAGTTTAGACCAGGTTTAGTTGTTGATGGGACAGAGGAAGAGCAGATGGTGGAGGCAGAGGGTCCACAGGCCGAGAACCACGTACTCAACGCAGGGTACCTGGACTGCATTCTCCTTCTGTTCTTAAAAGGGCACACAGGTGCTTCCTTCAGATCTCATTGGGAGGTTACAGGACTCGCTTCCTCCTCGCCTTGAGTCAACTGTTATACTACTGATTTAACTGAGAATTTAAATAATGAGCGAAGTGTCTCAAACATTGGTGCCTATTCTTCAAACCTTCAAACCTGACTTTGGCTAATTTCTTTAAAGTTCCTTAGATCATTCTTTTAAACATGGGTTTTTCAGCTCAGTTTTTTTATTATTATTATTTTCTGCATTTATTTATTAATATCTTTCTTGCACAGATTTGTCTCCTAATGTTTCCCACCTCTGGCTCAAAAGGTGATTAAATGCTGCATATAGTGTAGGGAATTCAAAGCAAAGAGATGTCACCAAGGACCCGTGGTTGGTGTAGTGGTTAGCACTCTTGCCCTTGCAGCAAGAGGTCCCGGGTTCACGACTCCAGTCCAGACCTGCCACATGAAAGATCTGTTATGAACTGAACTGAACAGATCAGTTCATAATCTGTTGACCTTATTGGAGCTCATGTAAAGGATGGCATTAAGAAAAGGTTTGGGGAGTCATCTTCTGCTGCATGGCTAACTGAATTAGTTAACAATCTAGTTTCCTTGAAGCCTGTCAAAAGTTTACAGCAATCTGTAGAATCAAAGTAAATCTGGTCAGATCCTGGTACCAACTTCATTATATAAACACATAACAGTCATTTTGGTCAAACAAAGTGGGGACTGCAAAACCTTCAACTTCAGTTTATCCCAATAAAAGCAATGAGAGATGAACAAGTTTTAGAGGTGGTCCAAACTTGTTTATAGGGACAAAGTGGCAAACCTTACATATAAATGTTACTCTCATTGACATTAGCTTGCCAATTGACCAAATGCAGTAAGATGACAGTTCAAGCTTGAGAGGGTTGCCAGCACCAACCTGGAAGGCAATGTTTGAGATGTCAGTGCCAGAGTGTTTCCAAGCTGCTATAATCCTGTGGCAAAGTTTCTAGAGGCATAAATGGGCATCCGATCCCCAATAAAAAAAAGGAGAAGGTGCTTGCTACATCCAACCAACCATCTGACAACAACAGCTGAAACACATAGGCCTGTCAAGCTAAAATTCTAACTACAAAATAAAAAAACAGATTAAAGAGGAAGCAGCTGTTCTAGTCATCCTGTTACAGTCTTGGGTGAGGAAGCTGCACATGATTAAACAACAATTTATCAGTGGAAAAAAAGAGGAAATCACTATTAAACTTATGAATCTGTTGTAAATAAGCTGCTTATGAACATCAGTGTATTTATGATCCAACATTTCTGTCTTAAGTGTAATTTATGATAATTGTAAGTTTAATCACAAAACTGAAATATTAAAAGACTTTTTAAAATGTACTTATTTTAATTAATCATAGTCCACATGCAAATCTGTTCATGGCCCACCAAGGTGCTGCACCCCTACACATAAACTGTACTAAGATCAAGTCAATCAGTCAGCAAGGTCTTCATAAAAGAAATTCATGGATTTGTTTGTATTTCCACTTCAGCCATTCTTTAAATGCATCTTGTCCGCCTCACAAGCATACGTAAATATAACGCAGATCCAGCAGTCTGATTAGTTATGAGGTATACCAGATAATTGCATGCAAAAAGCCTCAGTATGAATGAATCTGATTAACAAAAACAGGCAAGTACATTTTTAAACAAGGACAAAGCTTGGGTTTTAAGTTAGTATGCATTAGAAATATATAATGAGCAAACAGAGCATAAGTACCTTGAATTACATGTTTGCTCTAAAAGCCTAGAGTTGAGGTGGTTTCCTGTAAAAGTGCTGCTACTGGTTAAACCCTGCTGATGCTGTTGTTCAGTTCAGTGCTCATCCTAGTGATAAACACAGTTAATAATGTCGTTGTGATGTACAGAATAGAGGAGGAGATTCAGGTCCTGGAAGCACAAGAGCTCAGCATTTCTGCCAATGAAGAAGTGATTCTGAAGAGGTTAAAAGAGGTGGAGAGAACCACTGAAGACATCATCAAGGTAGGCTCACATCAACCAGCTGCCTTTTAATACCGATACTAATAATACTCATTAATACTAATTCATACTGCTGAGTGCAACCTGTGACAAGCATTACAAAATATCCACACATTACACGAAAACAGCAGGAAAAAGAGTTCCACATAGCAAAGCAATGTGTACCATGGCTGAATTCAGTCTGTACAATGGGATAATGGATAATTCATCTGGCGCTCCACGGGCTAAGTCCCTCCACAGAGTAATGGGAATCCAGAATCCAGACCATGTTTCTTTGCTGTTCCTATCCATGCTTCTGTGTCAAATTTAATACTGTCTTAAAATCTCCACAATAATTTCTTTAAAATATCATTCTGCATTGCCCTAATTTAATACAGTGCTGTATAGATGGTTAGCATCATTTTATCATATATGATCATGGTGACGGTAAAGCTGGTGCTTGTCAGTGGCAGCATGTGACACCTGACCTGATGGAAACAAATGAGAAGGTCTGCTTTCTTAGCAAGATCAAAGTTTGGTGTGGTGTTTGATTGATTTATATATAGTGACTTCAATCAAGTCAAAATATATAAATAAATATTCAATGTGTTTTGTGTTCTTTTACCATCACCCTGGGAGAGGGATCCTCATCCTTGTTGATAACCTTTGCATTGCAGTGTCTAACACATGTGATATCACTTCAGCAAAAGCAGCCAAAAACGGCCACAGCTCCACTCACTTCGCATAGCCTCAGCTCAAGGGTTCACACATTTCTGCTGTCTACATGTTTTCTGTGGCACCTCCTCTGATCTCCGCTTTCCGATTATGAGCCAACAGTGTAGGTGTGCTTTGGTTCATAAGAGGTTGCTTTGCTGAACAGAGTGGCAGGTAAATGGATTGCTCACATGGTGGGTGCTGCACTTTACATGACTAACATGCACAGTTCACTGTCTGCTTGCTGCCTTGTATGTATTCTCACAGTCGCAGTGGAAGAACTGTGACTTCAATGAAACCCATAGTCATGGACTGTTTCAACTTTGCTGTGATGTTGACTTCCTGCTGTTCTCATCACTTTGACTCTCCGCTGTCTTCACATTTAGGAGCTAAACGCAGAGTACCAGGCAGGTAAACATCTTTGTCCAACTTTGGTGTGTTGTGATTGGTTAGGCCACCGTTTTATATTTCTTTATACTGTATGTTTCTTTTTTTTCTCTGAAGAATGACATTATATAAGCGCAAGGTGTATGAAAACTGTAGTGCATAACTTTTAAAAAACAAACAAAACAAACAAATTATTTGCATTGTGCTGATTAAGTCTGTCAGCTCCACAAATCTCTTACTGTGTTTCAGTGCAGCAGTGTGTAGATCTTGTGTCGCCCAGTGACATTCACACGCTGCACACAGGAAGTGATTAGTTTTAGAGACAACAGCAACATTGCACTTGTAAAGAGCGATGGCTGCAATGGTTGTAAACAAGTTGGATTAAGACTGAAACCTCATAATCCAAAACAATTTCAAAGGGAATTTGAAAATACTTTTCAACATACTGTTTGACAAGATAAATGCTTCTTTTTCCCACCTGCTCCTGCTGTATAGTCACAAACACTCCCTCAGTCTGATAGTATTGATTGACAGAGCCTGTTTTCAGATGAGGGATGCAGCATACAAACAATGGTAGTGATGCTAACCACTGACATTTAAATAACTCTCAATAATATTAAAACTCTTTCAGGATATGATGATCAATTAATAGATTATAGTGGTTGTGGGTTTCACTTATAATTTTGTACAGAAACAGAAGCTTTTTTCCACAGATTATGTATTGTAGCTAGGCTAAAATGTATATTTTTTCAAACACAGACATGACACTGATATTCATGTATACATAGCATATATTTTTTAAAAATCTAAAACATTATCTGATAATATGACCTTGGGGTAATGGACATAAAGTAATTAGGAAGAGCATTTTTTAATTTTGTTATAAATGCAATGTACATAGCAGAGTCATAAAGCTTACAAGACTAATGTTGTGATATCCAGTGTGTAACATTCAGGTGGCTTTATCAAAAGAAAGTGAATATACTATCCATGAGTGTTTTTGTATTTGTACAATCAATTTCAAATAAATATAATTTGGATTTTGTTTTCCAAAAAAATGTGACAAAAATGCAATGATTTGTAAATCTAATAGAACTATATTTTATTCCCAATAGAACGTAAACAGTATATCAGATGTTGAAACTGAGACATTTAACCATTTCATGAAAAATATTAGCTCATTTTGAAATTGATGGCAGCAACAAATCTCAAAAAAGTTGGAACAGGGTGATGTTTACCATTGTGTAGCATCCCCTCTTCTTTTAACAACTGTCTGTAAACGTCTGGGAAGTGAGGAGACCAGTTGCTGGAGTTATAGGAAAAGAATGTTGTCCCATTCTTGTCTGATGCAGGATTCTAGCTGCTGCTCAACAGTCCTGGGCCTTTGTTGCCTGATTTTTCATTTTATGATGCACCAAATGTTTTCTATTGGTGAAGGTCTGGACTGCAGGCAGGACAGTTCACCACCCAGACTCTTCTCCTGTGGAGCCATGCTGTTGTGATGGATGCAGTATGTAGTTTAGCTTTGTCTTACAGAAACATACAAGGCCTTCCCTAATAGAGACGTTGTCAAGATGGAGTATATGTTGCTCTAAAACCTTTTCAGCATTGATGGTGCGTTTCCAGATGTGTAAGCTGCCCCAGGCTTTTGAACTGTCCACTGATAACAAAGCTGGATGGTCCCTCTCCTCTTTAGTTTTCAGGACAAGGCATCCTTGCTTTAAAAATTAATTTCAAATTTTGATTAATCTGACCACAGCACAGTTTTCCAATTTGCCTCAGACCATTTTAAATGAGCTTTGGTCCGGTGTTTGTGGATTGTGTTCACATATGGCTTCTTCTTCGCATGATACAGCTTTAACTCTGAAAACTGTGTTCAGAGACAGTGGATTTTTTATGAAATGGTAAAATGTATCAGTTTCAAAATCTGATATGTTGTATGTTCTGTTGGGAATAAAATATTAGTTTATAAAATGTCCAAATCATTGAATTCTGTTTTTATTTACATTTTACACAGCGTCCCAACTTTGGACTTGGGGTTGTACTTTCGGCAAGTGCTTCTCTTTACAGAGTCTGCCATTTTGCGCTGCCATGTTTCTACAGCAGCCGGAGCTCGCATTTCATATTTTGAAATATAAACATCCATTGTGCAAAGATCACTGTTGTTCCATAATGCATTACCATTTGCTGCATTCTTACCATTAGATGTCACTAATTCTTACACACTGGACTATTATTAACAAGATCCTTGAATGTGTTCTTTGCTTTTGTTATGCTTGCTTGGTTTTCACTATGAATATTTTTCTTCTCAGATGTGGCAATTCATGTCCCATCTCGACTCCCAGATATCCCATCTTTCATCCCTCTGAGACCAGCTCAAACTCCACCCATGTGCAAGCCTGAAAGTGAGGAAAAAAAGAAAGGTACATATCTTATAGTACCACTGTTGAAAAAAATGTTTCTGACTGATTACACAACTGTCAAGACAATGGGTGGAATATATGTAGTATAACTACAGTAAGTCTATGGACATCATTTTGACTTTCACCACTTAAACTAAGTTAACACTACATGGCTGCCAGTGTCATAGGATCACTGTGTGTCCCACATTACAACATTCTGTCTAGTAATCTGGAGTCTTTGCAGTTGCTGTGACTCGACACGACATGTGAAATGACAGAGACAGGGCATCATACATTACACAGTCTGTCAACAACTGAAATGTCTTGTGAAAACACATGTGGCGGCTAGATTGTAGACTTTAACTACCATGCTTGTAATAGCGATAATGTAGTTTAATTTGTGAAATAATTTCTCAGTTTCACACTTAGTGACTGGTTATGAGAGGTGATGGACTGTGGTTTACCATATTAGATTCTTGAGGCACAACTGTCAACTTAAAATTGACTAAATAAGCCTCATGGTACCACTGTGTTTTTTTAAAAAAGTATAATTTTACATTTTACCAGGATGCAAATTACAAAAACCTTCATTTTTTCATGTCATTTGAGGCATTTAAAATTTAAATTGGGGGAAAAAGAATGAAAGAATACATTGCATCCAAGCTAAAAAACCAGTGTATCCAAACATGTGTGTGTGTATATATATATATATATATATATATATATATATATATATATATATATATATATATATATATAATATGACATGTTGTGTGGTAAATTTGCATAGTAACTGGTCTCAGCTGGTTGAAACCTGGCTAATGCAGTTGAATTTTACCACTGGTTATACATGTATGTCACAAACCATCCACTGCTTGCAAACAAGTCCTGAGTTGACTTAGGAATAGAAGGTAACAAATGGACTTGTTTCAACATAGAGATGTCAGTGAAGCTCTGAAGACCCATGTTGACATCACTTGTGCCAAAGAGCAGCTTATAGATCAACAAACAGAGCAGCACCAAAAGATTGTTGTTAAAGCACACTTTTTGTTTTATGCATTGCTGCTGTCATGAAGCTATAGCCAGAATGATTTTACATAAAATACTGTTGTTTGTGAACTAAGTGTTCACTTGATATTCTGTAGGTAGGTCTGTAATAGTTTAAATCCATATGGTCTCCATCCTGCTGCTTTGCAGATTGGTTGTAGGAATTAGTTTTAATCTAGATGATATAATATATAATAATTATTAAAGTAACCCCAGCTGATATAAAAATTCATGAATTGGTGTTAAAGTGTGTGAAGGATATGAATTAATTTACCTCTCAGTGAAGTTATTAGTTGTTTATGGCGTCCCCCAGGGCCCAGGAGGAGGAAACACTTGTTCTGTTTCCAAAAACTTGAATAAAACTGCAAAACAGAGTTTTTTTATAATGTCACTGCAATAACCATGTCATGAAGCAACGTTGTGGTGAGGGATACAAAAAGCATTTCTGCAAATAAATAACATGTTATGTATTTTTTCACTAGTATGTATTTTGTAGTCTATCCATTATCTGAAATCCTGTTTAATCCACAATTCAACAATTAATGCACTCCTATGTAAGGACTGATAATATGGTATATTCACTTTTAAAAAAGAGAAGGTAATATTATTAAGTGAACAAGTTGGTATAAAATGCTTACTAAAGGGTCACGCAATGTCATCCTTTGAAATTCTTGCCTGCATTGCATCAAAATGTGTCAAACATCAAGAAATGCTCACTGATTACCGTGTCACTGAATCATAATTTTCTTAATTTATTTATGTTGGTATTTCTGATTTAGTTATTTTCTTCCTTCCAGCCACATTTGCAATAGAGATCAATGTGCAGCATGATAAGAGAACTGGACAAAGTCAAGTGGTCTCTACAGCAACCATCACTCCAGAAACCATCGCAGGGAGGGGCTTAAAAGTGTATGATGATGGGCGCAAGTCTGTATATGCGCTGCCTTCAAATGGAGGTGAGATGCACAGTGGAGCAGTTGGAGAGATGACCCAGACAGATGTAGAAGAGCTGCTACGCCAGGCAACTGAGAACACAGCCACTGAGGTACAATACCATCAGCCTGTCTACTCTGTACCCTACACAGGGAGTAGCATGCCTTCAACACCAAGTACGCTAAATAAAACAAAACAAATCCTGACACCCAGCCCCTGTGAAAGTGCTGTGTCATCCACAAATGGAGTTCAAGTCCTCTCAGAGGAAAACCAGCACAGAACAGATCTCAAGGGACACACAACCACGAGCAAAGCACCAAATTCTAGTCTCGCGCAAGACTTTGCGCCAAGAGTCACAAGAACTGGAGAAGAATCCGAACCATGCTATTTTCACCTTCCAGGACAATTTAAGAGTGACAAGCATCAAATTCCTTACTGTAAATTTGGTGTAGAAACTCCACAGGGACTCCCTTACAACATGGTGGATAAGAGCTATGAGAGCCCACTGTCTCTGGTCTCAGTTACAGCCTGGTCTGAAGACATGCCAGCACCAGAACTACCGGTCTACAGAGCTGTAGATGACCACAGTCCTTCACCGACTAGTCTCAAGTCTGACAGTGACCCTGATACTGTGATAGAGAGCTCAGGAGATTTTACCACATACTCACCTTTCTGTGTAGAGAGCATCACTTCTCTAAACCTTGTCAATGCCCTGCCAGATGAGCAAGAGTCAGCTCCTGTCACCATGGTCTTCATGGGTTATGAAAATGCTGAGGATGAAGAGGAAGAAGACATTCAGGCTGAGCTCATCGTGATCGTTGACAGTGATGACGAATGTGATGAGGCTGAAAATGAAAGGGATGAGTGTCTTTCATACCATCCAGAGGGATACATGAGTAAGGTCTTCCAACCCAGAATGGGTGTAGCCAAAGTCACAGGCTGCAGAGGCATTATTGAGGATGTGTACACACACTGGGATGATCCGGAGCTCCACAAGCCAACATTCATGCACAAGCCTGGAAAGAAGGATGAATCTGCAAACACAGGCAGCATCAACATGGAGAAGGTGAAGCTCAGCTCAACGGGAAGATGAGACAGAACCTCAGCATACTGAGAAAGAATACAATCCTTTTTTCTTCCTGTATTTTTCTCTGTTAGGCTAGAAAAAAGCTTAACAGTCTCACATTGAATGCCTTTTTTATATTAAAAACTATGAATGGAATTGGATTTGTTAAAAAAATGTCTTCTCATGGCAAAGCACAAATATTTCAAAACAAAAACTGCCTTGGTGACGAGCATTGTATAAGATCAGCCAATGTGCCTTGGTGATTAAAAAAAAAAACCTTTATTGCCCTCTCCTGGCTAATAATTACCATTACAGATTTATCTTAATTTGCTTGCACCCTTACTAATAGCACTTTACAAGTTACATTATTTTTTAAGGCACCAGTATATAAGATAAAATATTTATAAATATTTGTAGGTTTTATAAAATTGATTAATAAATAATAAATAAAGCATTTAATGAAGACAGGTTTTAAAAGAGTTTGGATTGCCAGAGATGAAGTCCCTTTTCTCTAATGTACAGTCTTGGCACACATTGTTGTGTTTAGTAAGCTTTTGTTACTGTCTCACTTATATCGGCTACTGCAGATGTGATTGTATTTTATCATTCATTCATTCATTCATTCATTCATTCATTCATTCATTGTGTACTGCTTTAACTCCACATAGAGTGTTGCATGACTGCTGGTGCCAATCCCAGCTGACAGAGGGCAATCATTTTTTATAACCTATTTCTGATTTACTCATTAATTCGTTATTTATTAGCCAATAAATTTAATACACAATATAGTAAATGTTATTTAGGGTATTGTGCATTAGGCAAACTAAACAGCAGCTTCATTAATGCCTTACTGTGCTGAATTCTACAATAATTCTACTGACAATAAAGGGAAATGTTAACATGACAGTATACTGTGATGTGTTGTTTACAAGATAATGCTTTTGGACACTTATTTGTGTTAACTTACTGATGTGTGTGGTATTAAAAAACATTTTCTCATAATGATGACAGTGTTGTTTTTCAGGCACTGTTCAACAGGGACCGTTAATTCCAACATACTTTATTAGTATAAAAGTGCAAAGAAAAAACAAGCACTTTATTTTCTGCTCATACAACTATCTGCTGTCACTAATTAGAGGTCTAATTAAAACTGCCCACCTATAATCAAGCCAGTATGAACCACACAAGCAAAAAATGACACCATTTAAATATTTTATTTTAAATATAATACATTGATTCATGGTATGTTTTTCTGTTAGAGACCTTCAGCTGCACTTCCTTGGTTACTCTCTCCTGCTGTCTGTGTCTATGTGGCATTATGAAAAATATGGAGGAGGATGAGGTGGCACTTAAAATGCTCCAAGGATTTGGTTATGCAATAGCAATTTTGTGTTTATAAAATCCTGACAAAATCCTGAAAACCAAGTAAGTCACAGTGATTACCGTTACTGAAGCCTCGTACTCTCTGGTAAACTTTCTGTATTTGCTGCAAGAGAAAGCATGGTATATGAAGACACATGCACTATGTACAGCCTTTTTGTGGCAATCTGTAAACCACTCACTCTCTGCACCAAAGACCGTAGAGAAAATCTGTGATTTTACATCAGAGCACACAGGAGTTGTTGATGAACTGCTGCCTCCATCATCACGTGTCATTTGAAGGGATGGATATTTAATTAATATTAAGATATCATAGACCTAAGCAGGAGCCTTTTGTTAAGTGGTTAAAATCAGTTTTTCTTTGTGTCTCCACTGGCAGCTATGTACTTATTGAGAGCAAGCCTCTGTGTCTCAGGCTGGATCTCAGTGCCTGGGTCATGCACGGCACATTCAGTGCTGAGTTTTTGTCAGTACCTCATAACCACACTTCAAAAACCACAATTATCACTTTAATTGTTCAGTCAGAGAAGATACTGCATGTCCTGGGGTTTATACAAGTGGCCCAGGATGGAGAGTTGCTTTAGAGACCTGGGAGATTAACATTTCAATGACATTTTTGCTGTTTGGTAAGACATTTGAGATGGAAGGTAAAAGTAGGTTGCAAATCTAAACAAAATACTTTCAGAGTTGAGACATGTGTTTAACTTTGCTGAGATCACATATTACTGATTATCAAGGACTGCAAAGCCTTTGTATGAGTTTCTGTCCTTGACGACTGAAAGAAACAGACAAAGAAAGGCCCCGTCTGTCAATCCTCTATGCTGCTAACATATCATCCATTCATATCATCAACAGCTCCGCAGCTCTTCCATGGCATATCCTGATCTTGAAAAGCCATTTGTAACTGTCTTATATCACTCTCATGGACATTTGGTATGGCAGAGAGAAACTACATTTCACAGTCAGGCAAGCTGGAGTTCTTTGCTGTAGCCATATAAAAAAAATATAGTGTTCTGGGTTCCTCCTCAGGCCAAATATGAATTGAAAATATACTGAACTGTTACTCAGTGGATGTAAGTCTATGGGAAAATAAATGCAGTAAACATTTACCTGAGTAGTTAATGATCTCAAGCTCCAGTTTCTGATCTTCATCAGTTTAACATGATGTTGGTTTTATAAATAAGGTTCCTTCTTAAAGGAAAGTCAGCGCTAAAGCACAGCACATCAGTGGACACGTGTGATTAACAGCTGGCATCATCCAGTAGGATGAGAAACTTCCTGTCATAAAAAGTCAGCGTCTTCTGCCAAATTGTGAATCCCGAGGCTTCAAATCAGGAGAATAGATTTTTATGGGTGGCATCCGAATCAGTTGCCATTTGGCTGGAATAGGTTTTACACCTTTTACTTGATACAGTGTACATCAGTTACAACTCTCTACACTCATTGCCCACTTTATTAGGTACAAATGACACCTAATGACCCTCTCTCCCTTTTTTTATTTGTGTTTTTTTTGCTGATTGAGTATACTACATGTAAGTATACTACCCGTAATATGCTTGCATAACTGTATAATGGCATAATTAACTGTATAATTGAAATGAAAAATTGTTTGGATTTTCATAGCCTTAGAATAAGACTTTTATATGTCGTCAAGGATCTTGCTTTATGCCATCTTGCACTGCCGTGTTTCAACAACAAAATGGAGAAACAGGAAGAGCGTAGTTTTTGTTGTTTAAAGTGGAAGAATGACCCTCTTCCTGTGATGCAAGAGTCATCACAGTTAAATGACATGCTTGGGAAAGGGAGGTGTGAGCAGAGGAGTCCTCCATTAGTTGCAGTCTCCAGTGTTGCAACAGGTGTCGCTGTTTCTTACACACTGGACCTCAAACGATCATGTTCCTTCTTTCCCCAAGTGACCATTAACTTAAATGATCAAATGATTGAGCGATATGATATACAGTATACAATTTTAATATGATGTTTAAGAGATAAACATGCCACGTTCCAACACAAAAACGTAAAAATGTGTCTGATAGAAAACAAATTACTGAATTCAATGTGAGTGTTGTTACATGACAAAGAAACAAAACTAAATCTATGTGGCTGCTTTGTTTTTTTTTTTTTTAAATTATAACGCAATAATACAATTTAATTGTATGTGCATGAAACTTTAAACAAATCACCTATCAGGGTTTTAACGTTCTCTCAGATGGAGAGAGAAAAGCAAGTGGTACAAATCAATCCCACTGTGGGATAGCATGTGTGTATAAGCACCTCTCTGCCTGAGTTTGTGTGCTCATTAGAAAAAGCCCAAGTATTGGCTGCCTCCACTACACCCCCCTTCCTCCAGCCGTCCAATCAGAGGGCAGCAGCAGCCAGGCAAAGCTGCCACTGCGAGGCTGCACTCAGAAACAGACCATAACTCTCTGCGTTATTCTGCCACACTGTCTCAGGTAGGTCCATTACCCCTCAGCCACACATGCATGCATCCATTCAAAAGTTTCTGAAAGGTTTATGTTTTGTCATAGTAAAGATCCACTCAGCTTTACATGATGATGATGATGATGATCATCATCATCGAATGTGCATTGTGTGGTGATGCTGAGAAAGAGACGCAAGCCTCACAGCAATGTCGAGTTAAACATTTATATGCGGTGTACTGATCAACTGCAGTTGTGATCACTCTGTGTGTGTGTGTGTGTGTTTGGGGGAGTGCAGTGAGCTTAAATGAGATAATTCCTTCATGATTTATATTTTTAATTTAGACTTTAAATAAACATCTTCAGTATTTGTGACACACATGTGTGCTCATAGCAGCAATTGTATCCTTTGTATGGAAGCCATCCTTGAGTTCTCAGGCGAAGAATTGGCGTTCACCCTGTTTGTTGCCGTTTTGTGTCCTGTGAGCTCAAACAGGCAGAGGACCTTGTGATGTACCGTGTGTCCATTAGTTGTTTTTCTTAGTGTGCATAAAAGATGACAACATTATTTTTGGTGGTGTTTTCTTTTTTATTACTATTTTTTAATAAACCTCAGACCAAGAATATGTCAATTCTCTTAAATGCTTTCTTAAACAAACAGTTCACAGTAGTTTTCATCAAACCTTACTTCCTGTAAGCACTTCTGTAGTTGTTAATGTCATTTTCTGTGGCATATTAGTAAACATGTAATTTGGCATTATTGTGGGCAGAATAATGTTATGACTGATTCAAAATAATGAACAGTTGAGTTTTTCCCCTCCTTGTTGTGTAACGTGTGGCTCGCCGTTTTTTCATCTTTTCATACTTTATGAATAACAAATGAAACTCCATGGGACAGAGGAAAATGTAAATTATTAACAGCCGTATTCTTGAAAGCTTGATCAGTGTTTAACAGTCAATTTAGTGGTGCTTACTTACTACTCAACAATATAATCGCAACATTTTATATGTAGAATAAGCGAATAAGTGTCTGCTGCAATGAATACATGTAGTGTAGTATAGTCATGAGACACACACACACACGCACACACACACACACAGTGCGCTATGGCTTTAAGTAACCATTTGGTCCATAAAATGTCAGAATGTTATGCAAAAATGTCTTTTTTAATGAAGCAAAGAAACCAGAAAATATTAAAATTCAAGAAGCTGAATAATCTGAGAACATATTTAATCATTAAAAACCAATTAATTGATTATCAAAATAGACAATGATTCGTTTAATAATTGATTAATAACTGATTCATTGTTGCAGCCCTACTGTGTACTTCCCCCTCATTTTCAAAAACACCCACCAGTGACATATGAGTGTGTCTGTGTGTTGTAAAGAAAGAATAATGTGTCACTGTCAGTGTCAGATGAGCAAAGTGCAATAATAAACACCTTTAATTTACCGTCGTCATTTACCCTTATCCATAGTTCAAATTACAATCTGAAATTAATCGAATATTTAATGTTTATTATATTATTTATGTATTGGCAACACCCAGAGTTGTGTCATTTCATACTGGTTCCCACATAACTCAAGCCCTGGATTCATTTAAATGGTGATGATATGAATGCAGATTAGACATCCATGCTGGTCTGATACTTCACACATTAATCACAGAATGAACAATGGAGAAGACTTTCTCACCTCACATGTAATTAGGTACCATTCTTCTTTCGACTTTGTAATGGTACCAAAAAACGTCTATATTTGGTAATTGCTCTTTGTCATATCCGGTGTACATGAAGTTGTGAAAAATAAGCCCACATTTTTAAATATCAACTTGTAGAATGTTTATTTTATTCATATTTTCTCACCTGACCATAGTATAGCAGTCAGCGCAACCAAAACTTTGCTGCACCCACAGCCGCACAAGACGGCAGCGGGGTGTGTGTGTGGGAACGTTGTAATTAATTTTGCATAAGTTCTCCTGCATTCTGGTAGTTTCTGGTGCATGCTGCTAGACAAGAACAATATCTACAGTCTGTACAGCAAAAACATTTTCTTACTGGGGGGGTGGGGGTCCTCTCCCAGAAAATTTTGGATTCAGTGGATGTGATTTTCTATATTCTGGTGGATTCTGGGGTGACCTGCTGGAGATGTGATTCATAGCCTACATCCTGACTTGCAGGGTCTTCACAAGTAAACCTGAGCTGAGGATTCAGCACCAACTTTGGGCTTAGCTGCCCCCACACTGGAAAACTGCTGTAGATGACTGTCTATGTGCCTATACTTTATAGACCTCTGTTTCAGAGTTAAAGGCAATTTCATGGTTGAATATATTTTGATTAGTATTAAAAACATTCCCGATTGAAATTAAATAAATGTTGCATTTTAGCTCTAAAGGCCTTTTCATGATCTATGTTTAGTCAAAAATGAAGCAAGATTAGTGAGTGAGGGACATAAAGGATATTCTTCAAGGCCTTTTCCCACCACTGGTTCAATCAGAAAATTGACAAGTGGAAAAAATATCAACAGCAAGACACAACAAATAAAGTGCATAGGGGAATGAAAAGGAAACGTGTTGTGTCTTTGCCTTTATGTGCATAAATTCAGGTCCACAGCTGTGTGCTCCTAGAATTCTGGCGAATGCCACTGTTATTTTTGATGCCCGCCACACATACAGTAACAAGCATAATGCTACAGATGTACTGCTGCTACTTCCTGTTTAACTGTATGTCCTTTTTAAAATAAGACTTTCTGTTCATATACTGTATATTACCAAACATTACAGAAGAAAACCGCTTCTATACTCTTTGTCCCAGTTCAGCCAAAATGAGTGGCATTCATCTGGCTGAACGCCTAGATAGACTGATCTATTTTTTTTTTTTTTTTTGGTGTGACTTTCTTCACATGACTCTCTAGATGCAGCTTCATGAATTGCAATTTGGTGCAGTTTTATTTAATGTCAAATGTTAGTCACCAGTTCAAATATGTTTGGTCATTACCACTAAAAGTATCCAGTTCTTTGGCCATCCCAACATGCAATGCACCGACCCACTGATACAAGAGAAGATGTTATTTTTTCTCCAAGATTGAAGATATTCCTTGCAATTTTTATATTACACTGAGTTTGAAAGATAACACCCAATGATGTTGGCACTTGTTTATGAATAGCTAAATGTCTTGCCAGTGAGTGTTTTAAGAGAAGTGAGCATCCAATTCAAGTTTCACATTAATTCAACATCTCTTGAATTAGTGTCATCCTCACTTAGGTCTTAATATTTTTCATCTAGTGTACACGTATGCCCTTGAATGTGCGTGAAATACTTACAAGGAAAATAACTACAGACACCATTCACCATCAAAACAGCATCCCATTCATTTCCCTGACCTCTGGCAGCCATTGAAAGTCTCTCTACTTTTGTCTCATATTGTTGTTTAAACTTGGGCACGGTATTTGCCTGATCTCAAACAAGTAGTTTTTATAAAGCATGTGACAGTGACTGCTGCCTCTCTTGTCATCACAAACATATACTGGCAGACCCAAATGCAGACACAGACTCAAAGTTTAGCCGACAAAGGACATTACTTAGCACAAGCTGGGGTTCAGGGTTTGAGAGAGATAAAGACCTTAGTGTGGAGAGTTGCTTGAGGTGGAGTGTGCTCATGAGGCTGGAGAAGCTGAAGAAAAGCATCCTGGTTGGCATGGCAGCAGGAACTCTGAATAAAGGAAGGCAACTATTAACTAGAAACCGAAATTCTACAGACTGAATGCAGACTAACTGCGAGCAAAACACTGACAATAATTACCCGAGAGCTCATTGTCATGATGATCGACTAACAATCTGGCAAAGAAAAAAGGACAGCTGGTGGTGTGGTGCTGCCACTGATGAAGGAAATGAATCGCAGGTGTGGCACAGCCAGCCAGGCAGCAGAGAAGTCCAGGTACTTGCCACACCTGCCATACCCTCAGCACAACCACGTACAAGGGTTACACCTGTTTCTGAATTTGAAAGAGAATTATGGACATTTTCAAACTAAGCCAGATGTGTGCTCCAGGGGAGAAGGATTCTTTGCCACCATACAGAGGAAAGCTGCTCCCTGATCCCTATAGCAGCCAACAGAAGATACAATGTCCTGGGCAATTGAATCCAGACAAAACACATGAATAAGGAGGTTTTCAATTTCTAGTGGAGCTTAGGTAGGGCTAAAAAAGGCACAGTCTCAGAGAAACGATTAACAATAGTTAGAATCATTGTGTTACCTTAGGAAGGGGGCAAGCCAGTTATAAATTCCAAAGCAATGTGTGACCAAAAGCTACCTTGGTACTGACAGGGCGTTTAACAGTCCATCTGTTGACCTAATTGAAGTCTTACTGTGGAACAGTTAGAACAGGCAGTACCTGCATTCATAGTTGACTACCAAAATGTCTCATGAGGAGCTTTAGAATTCATGTTTTGCCAGAGTGACAAGCAAACCAGAACTCACCCTGATGAAACATTCAGCTGGGCATGTTTCATCAGGGTGAGAGGTCTAGAGTGGTGTCTTTGGTTGTAGTGTTTTGCCTGCTGATGCCTTTCCTTCTCATCCTCCTTGCGAAAAGCCTGCAGATCTGGCCATTTAGAAACCAGCCTGACCGTTGACTGGTATAGGGATGTGTGCAGGTCTTTTCCCATTAGTAGCTGAGCTGGCAGGAACACATGCTCCAGAGGGGCTGTGCTGCATGCTCTGCTGTGATGATTGTCCTTTTTCCACAAGACCTTGATTGCTCCAACTGCACGTTTGGCTCTGGTCATCATGTGAAACAGTGTTCTGTCACTTTTTTTTGCATACTTCATCCTCTTTCTGCGCAGTCTTTATCTCCTCTCCCAACACAGTCTATAAAAACCTCCACATCTTTCTCCAGTCTGCCTAGTGGGGCTCTGGACAGAGCATCAGCTGTGACAAGGTTCTTCCCTGGAACATGGATGATGTTGAATGAAAAGCTTAGCAGCCTCAGGTGAAATCTCAGGATCCACGGTGGAAGATCATCAATGTCAGGAGACGAACCAGGGGCTTATGGTATGTCATTATGTGAACTGTAGACCCATGAGGTATGATTATGATTATGAGTCTGTAGTGCCTCTCAGTGTCTGTCAGTCCACCATCGGTCTTTTTCTGTGTAAGTACAGCTCCAATACCATATAAGGTGTTACCCCAATAATAAACTGTGGGTAACACAGGAAGTCAAAACTGTCCTGAACAGGAAGGAGGTGGCCTCCAAGAATAAAGACAGGGAGGTGATGAAATTGGCACAGAGGGAGGTGAAACACTGTCTGAGGGAAAGTAAAGACACCTACAGGAAGAAGGTGGAGCAGAAGCTGACCTGCGCCGCTGAACACAGGGAGCCTCAGTCTTCATCTGGGGAGAGTGCCTACCCTCTGAATGACGTTGTGCATTGTGTCATTTCCAAAAAAGAACCAGCCCAGTAAGCTGAATGACTTTCGACCAGTGGCACTCACCTCACACCTTATGAAGACTCTGGAGCAGCTCTTCCTCAGCCTCCTCAGGCCTCAGGTACAGCTCAGGTCACCCTACAGTTTCGGGCAGAGGTTGGTGTGGAGGATGCCATCCTCTACCTCCTACACCGAACCTACCTGGACAAGGGAAGCGGCACGGTCAGGATTCTGTTTCTGCATTCAACACAATCCAGCCCCCTGCCCTCCAGGACAAACTAACAAAGATGTGAGTGGACCCTTGTCTGATTGCTTGGATTTCCAGTTACCTTACCAACAGACCACAGTACTCCAGGCTGAAGGACCCCATGTCCGACACTGTGATCAGCAGCAATGGAGCTCCGCAGGGGACTGTACTGTCCCCTCTCACCTTCACCCTATACACGACAGACTTCTGCTATAACTTTGTACTGTGTCAAATTCAGAAATTTGCAGATGCCACAGCCATCATGGGGTGTATCAGGGACTACCAGGAGGAAGAGTACAAACTTTGTAACTTTGTTGCCTGGTGCCACTATAACAACTTGCAGCTCAACACCTCAAAGACCAAGAAGCTGGTCATAGACTTTGGGAGATCAAAACCAGTTCTGATCGTGGGAGAGGAGGTGGAGGTACTTCGGGCTATGGCTGGACAACAAGCTGGACAACAAGCTGGACTGGACATGCAACACAAGGCAGCTGTACAAGAAGGCTCAGAGCAGGCTGTATTTCCTGAGGATGTTCTACCAGTCTGTGGTCGCCAGCGTCCTTTCATACACTGTTGTGTGCTGGGGTGGAGGGCACATCAAGAAAGGTCCTGTCCAGGCTAGAGAAACTGATCATGAGCTCCGTTTCAGTGGTCGGAGTGGAGCTGGACCCTCTGGTGACAGTGGCAGAGAGGAGAACACTGGCCAAAACTGATGGCCATCCTGAACAATGCTAGCCATCCTCTGCACACTCTCATCACCAGCCAGAGAAGCCTGTTCAGTGACAGGCTGCTCCTCCTAAAGTGCAGGGCCAACAGGCTCAAAAACTCCTTGTCCCCCGAGCCATCACATTGTTCAACTCCTCACTGAAGGGGAGGAATGAACAATTTCCAATGCAGTAACAGTCATACTACCATGTGCAATATATTATATTATGCTTACTGTTTTGCGCTGTCTGGTCTCCTCTGTTTTTTGCACTATAAATATAAATATGTATATTATAATATCTATATATCTGCTAATTTGTATAACAATACCACTAATATCTATGCACCAGGATATGGATTCATGTAATTTATACATTGATCCATATATCTGTTAATTGGCATCATAATATTGTTAGTTTAACCTTATTTATTTACTTACTTATGCTACTTCTATACTATACTGACATATACTACATATAATTGTGTGCAATCTTCTCGGTGCTGTATTGCTGCTGGAGTTTCAATTTCCCAGAGGGGGCCTCCCAAGGAATTATTAAAGTTCTCTGAATCTGAATCTGAATAAGGCAATGTATAAGCAGCAACCTTTGTGTCTGCCATTTTGCTATACTGAGCAAGCAATTCTGGTATCTCTTTTAATCTCTGAAAAGCTGTCTCCTGGGGTTGTCCATATATTTCTCTCTTTTTGCAGCTCTTTCAGCGACATGGTTATTATGGCCAGCTGGGGCATAAACTTTGCAAGATAGTTAGCCATGCCCATGAACCGCCACACATGTAGGCTGTAGCAGCTTCTGGGTTGCCTTTACTTTATTTGGGTCAGGCTGGATGCCTTTTTCCAAAACTTTGTGACCTACAAACATAATGTTTGTTTTTGCAAACTCACATTTCTTGTCCAGAATAAGACCCTCCTTCTGAAACTTCTGGAGCACCCAGTGTAGCCTCTGGTCATGCTCCCATCTGTCTCTGCCATATACCAGAACATCATCAGAATGATGATGATGCTGTCAGCCTAAGGTAGACCGAAACGCCAAAGACTAGGGGGAACTAAAATACAAAAAACTTTATTCACAAAAAATAAACAAAAGTTTATGATTAAGTTAAAAGTTAGGTTAGTCCAAGAATTTAACGAGGCGAAGCTCAGGATACAGGAATCTAAAAAAAAGGAAACAAAATGTTAATGACTTAGGACAAAACTAAGAACGGGAAAAAGACAACAAAAAATGAGCTGAGGAGCTTCACTGGGCAGAGTGACATGGAGTTACTGTACGAGTGAAACATGATGCACTGATGAGGAGGAACAGGAAGTCCGGGAATTAATAGGGAGAGTCTGATGAAGTGATTGAAGACAGCTGCGGTGATTAAGCTCTCCATCCAGCTATGCAGCCAGCCTCCTAAACAAAAGGTAACAGAAACAAAGTGGGGAACAAAGGGAAGTTAACAAAATAAAACAGGAAATAAACAAAACCAAAAACTCCACCAGCCAGGAGACAGACCATGACATAGAGATGTCCACTCTGGACACTAAACCCAAGGCCTGATCTGATTAACAGTGACTGTACTAACCTCCCACAATATAAATATTTTGTGGTGTGCTGCATTCTTTTTCTACCATTTGTGCTTTAAAGCAGCCTTTCACTATAAGTGGGAAACTATCTAGCCCGAGCAGTGTCTTATTTGGTTTCTGCAGCTTATCATCTCATTCAGGTGTGTGCAACCTCTCAGGTGTAAAAGTAACGTCTGCCCCAGTGTCAAGTTTAAAATTAACATTTTCCCCATTTAGCTTGACTTTTTCTACCCATGGTTCGGATCTCTCTGTCACTATTTCTCCTAAAGTAGGAACACACATTCTTCACTGTCTATGTCATCCTAGTCTATGACCTCATGTAGCCCTGCTTCTTCACCTGAATAAAAAAAAAACACTGTGTTCCTGTGTTACCCACAGTTTATTATTGGGGTAACACCTTATATGGTATTGGAGCTGTACTTACACAGAAAAAGACCGATGGTGGACTGACAGACACTGAGAGGCACTACAGACTCATAATCATAATCATACCTCATGGGTCTACAGTTCACATAATGACAGACCATAAGCCCCTGGTTCGTCTCCTGACATTGATGACTGACACTGTAACTCTTTTTCTTTTGACCACACCGGCCACACTCTTTTTTTTTTTTTACCCGGCTTATCTAATTTGTCCCTTACATTACCATGTCTGTGTATTTGCTTTTTTCTTCTGCCATATGGCATCCATGTTTGATCATTTGTCCTCTGCTATGCTGCTATGCAGAATTGTTTGTTGTTTCATCATAGTTTCACTTTGCCTAACTCTTTGTATGGTTTTTGTGAGTGTTAGTTTAGAGTCCATTTGTAGCTGTTTGGACTGCTGTTTGTCCTTTATTCCAACTACAATTCTGTCCCTTATGAGTTCCTCTTTAAACACTCCAAAATAACAATTTTCTGCAGGTTTGTGTACAGCTGTGATGAATGTTCCTGCACTCTCTCCATCTTGTGGATGTCTGGAATTGAACGGTGCTCTTTCAAAGATAATGGGCTCTAATTTCGTAAACCAGGCCAGGCCCAGCGCAGTGCAGGTGCGTTTTGCAAGTTTCGTGCACAGCGCAGGGGGCGCAGCCGGGGTTCAGCCAGGTGCAAGTTCTCCTCTGTCCCACCTTCGTCTCTCCTACCAGCAAGTAGCAAACAGAGGGCGAGAAGGCGTGACTGGGTTTAACACAGTCTTCACCAATCAAATGATCTCCTCTCTTCACCTTTAAATGCGCTGCGGCTAGGTGCAGTGCAAGTTTCGTTTTTTTGAAAGGGAAGTTTTGAAGGAGACAGCTGCAGCGTCAGATGGAGGAAAACTGTTCTGGTCCAGGAGGTGTCACACATTTGTGTCAGTCATTAAGGAATGGCCTCAGGGGGCCCTATCTCCACTCTTGTGCTCAACTTTATAACAGGTCTGCCAATACTGTGTGTGTGTGTTTGGCCTGATTCAACACCATTCCACAAAAGCATCATATCATCATATGGATAGCAGAATATATATTTATATATTCCACATAATGTATATATTCCACATAACTCTGTTTATGTTTATGATTTCTGTGTGAATGATCTAATACATGATGATGGTAGGTGTTGCTCTTTGTTTTGTTGGATTTAGAGCAATGGAAAAATCACCAACTGGGGTTGTTATTTGCACCTCACTTGATTTAATTTCAGAGAAAGTACATAGGAATTTGTTGTACTTTTATAGGTTAAGATATCGGTCAGTTAACTCTAGTTTCTCTAGAATTTAGATATTGTAGCTGCCCTGTTGTAGGACTTAAAAGAGCTTAATTGTTTTGAAGGCTGATTGTTTTTTTTTTTAATTAATAGAACATTATAATGTGTTTCTATAGTTTCTGACAGTGTGTCTCAGCTCCAAGCCATTAAAACCTACATAATTCCATTTAAAAATTTATCAAAATTAATGAAATTACTCAGTCACAGTAGTTTTTAAGGAGAATTGGTAGATAATTACACAACATTGTAATGTTGTAATGAAAGAATGTGACACCCTGTTCAACCATTCCACTCACTGTTTTTTAATGAATAAAGTTTTAGACAATAATGTTGTTCTATGCAGCAGATATATAACATATATAAGTGTCTTTCTATTGAGAATTGATCCTGGAAGAATTCAAGACACTTCAAAACTCCTTGTTTCCTGGTTATCTTGAATTATTCAGTGAACTGGGAGCTGTTGATTAGCAATAATCTCAGCTCTTGTCCAAAGACAACTTTGGAGTGCAGTGCAAAAAGAATATTAATAAATCCAGTCTTTGTCTGATTGTACTCTGAAAAGATGAATATATAGCCTGCTGTTTGAATAGTTACAATGCACTGAGAGCATTTTCTTTCTCTCAAAGTTGCTGGATAAGCATGAAAGAGACAATACATCAGACCAGACAATGACCATGAAATTCTGGGTCAGAAGAAATTAAGTTGATACACCAGCAGACTAATCTCATGGCTGAATATGAAACTCAATCTAGGCCGTGTTCATGAAGACAGGTAAGCACAGACGTGACTAGAGTACTCAAAACTGCAGAAGCTGCAGGGATTTAGAAGAAATGTAGTGAAGGGTGTTCATTTTTAAGGGAATTTGGCTTGTGATCTATGGGAATAACATTGTATTATTTTATTTCTGAAAAGATATGGAGAGAATCACCAATAAAATCTTTACATTATGTCAGATATGCACACTTCAAACAAAATCTTGCTCTGCCATCAGGACTCAAGCTGCATTGTTAATACAAATCTTTGATAATATCCTTAATATAAAAGTTAATAAATATAAGTGGTAGTTGATTTCTTGATCTTATTGTAAGTACCACTGAAAAAAACCTCACACCCTGCTACCAAATGGTTGAGATTGCTTGTTGAAGTTGCTCCTGAATTATGTTCTATATTTTGCAGCAAAACATATTCAGGTCAAAAACTAAAAGTGCAGAGCTGTGTTAACAACACAATGTTATTTTTAGAGATTAGACTGCATTGATGTGATGTTTGTGAAGTTAATAAAGGCACTGTTCAAGATGTTGGGAGATTAAGAGAATTGAGAGAATTTCTATGATCCACTAGTTCATAGCCCATATAAATGTGCGCGGAAAGTGGCATCAGACACATTTAAGTACAAGCTGTACAGAATCAATAACATTTTAATGGTTTATCTTCCAAAAAAATCAAAAACTGTTATGATATTAAATATTAAATCTATTAATTGGTCCAACTTCTTAGCTGTAATTTCTGCTGTCATAACACATTTGTCATCTTTGTCACAACGAGAAAGTTAAATGTTTCCAATCTTGAATTGTTTTGTAGTGTGTCACAAAACTGAATGTAACCCAGGTGACTTTTCGCTGCTTAGACTATCTTATCTCTTATGCTACATTCACAAATGCCTCACTTCAAGGCTTGACAAAAAACGATTGACTTATAGGACTGGAGTAAGTTTAAAGAAGACATGACAAGACAAACATAAGACAAAAACTGGGACAACAGGGACAATGGGAAATGGTGTCCTGTTTGTCATTATTGGCAGATAATTTGAATGGCCTATCGTTGCACTGCTGCTTGGAAAGTTGAACATTTTTTTAACTTCTGATGCACACAGCATGGGCAAAATGAAGCAACAGATTCACAATGAGCAGTATTTCAGTTTAACTGTGTGTTTGCTTGAGTGTAGAGTTAATTGTGGATACATCGGACAGTGAAGTTAAAGCTGTGCTCCCTCCATTTGGTCTTCGTGAACAGAAACAATGTAGCATCATTTGTATGTCGTGTCCTTCATCTAAACAAATAGGCTCTGTCGAAATAGTTATTAAATGTACAGTACCATGCTCAAGCAGAATAGAACTTTTTCATAGCGAATATTTTTCAACATGACATAAAAAAACAGATTTTATTGGTAACATTAATTAGGGTTCCACTCCAAAGTCTGTTAAGTTGCTCAAAAACAAGTGCAAACAACACAAAGAGACAAAAAAAAAAGAAAAGTTCAAATGTATTCATGATAAATGACCCAGTTCAGAGTAGTAGGTTGATATATTTTCTTGTCTTTGTTGAATGTGTTCCTCTAAAGTAATTGAGATATCATTATACTGTGCAGTCATTATAACATGGCTAAAATAACAAATACTGTATAATGGTGGCATAAGACTTTTGCACAGTGCTGTATTTTCTGATGTTTTCTAATTCTGCACATTTACTGCATACAATGCTCACTCATTTTACATTCAGGTATTGTTATATAGGTACAGTATATGCAAACATTGTTTCATGACCGCATACATTTTGCCAGTTGGCATCTGGTTCAGAAGAACCTCTGTGTTTTGAGTCATCAGTTCAAATCAAAGCTGCAAGTGAGGTGCAAGGTACAGGTGCAAGTGATAGTGATAATTTTATGACCACAGAGAGCAGACTGCCTATGTCCTGTTTCTTTGAGCAGTTACTGTAGTTGTGCCATTCAGCTCTGTGATGAATAAACATCTGACTTTCCTTTATAGTTTAGTGATTTTGCTATTGAAACATGTCAACATGTGGAGTCGAATGGAATATCTGACAGAAAAAGAATGTGATAATTTATAATGTCTGAGTGGTTCTTCCAGCTTTAGTTGGTTTAAAAAAAACTGTGTGACTAAGACTGAGTGACAAGCTATTGTCAGCTGGAATGTAGAACTGCTTTCTATCACATGGAATAGACTGCTGATGAGGTGGTGAAGGGGTTTGGGAGGAGGCGACAGTTGAACACTGCACTCACTTTCAGGCCTGTTGGTGGTTACCATGGTGCTCCGTCTGTTGCTTTAATGTGTCCTTGAAGGCAGTGTGTGTGCGTGTGTGTGCGGGTGTGAATGTGAGTCTGTTATTCAAAACTACCACTGGCAAAGAGGGTAATGTTTGTGATTGGTTGTGAATGAAAACAAAATCAGCTAGTATGTGTATCTGTCCTTTAGAGGGTGATTCCTTACGTATCTTGATTCGCTTTGGTTTAGGAACTTAACTATTTATTCGGAGACAATTTGGTTGGATTCAATGCGATTTGATTCAACTCTAGATGTGATTACATACGATGCATTTGTTGAATGTTGGCAGAAGTAAAAAAAAGGAGATGTAAAAACTATGTTTTGCATTTTATCTCTCAGTCAAGGTTCTTCAAGAGTTTAATTACAGGCAACTGGACTTGCTTTGTTTAGGATGAATAAGTTTCCCCTCCCACTCTCATTTCTGACTGATAAATGGTGATGGAGTGTATGGAGTGGATACACCTTCTCATTTAATGTGGTCCAAAGTTGTGTCCAAACGTTTGACTGGTAGCGTATATGCTGCCAACGCGTCTGTCGGGAGCAACTTGGGGTTAGGTGTCCAGGGATCATACCCAAGACCTTCCAATTGAAAGAACTGCCACTGCACTTCCAGCATTCTCTGACGGTGGTCCGGGCACTAGGGCTTTAACATCCAACATATTGATCCATTTATACCACATTTATAAATACTATAAATACTTACATTTTCATTGATATCCTTTATTTTTATACCCAAGTACCGATTTGTACTGGTTTTTGTTACACCGCAGAAGCCCTAGATATTTCCTAATGCTTTTGTAACCTGAATGTGGGCAGGAAACACCCAGTTGGCACTGTGTGTGAGTCACAGACAGGATTTAATTAGCCTGACAGTCATGGAAGAAAGTTACAGGATGACTTCTGTGAATACATTTGCAGGGGAAAAAAAGGGGTCTGGAATGCTGAGTCATGTTTAATCATACATACATGGCACCTTTCTCTCATGTTTTGATGTTGGCTTGTAACATCATATGTTTGCTCTCAGATACTCAGTTAAACCATGTTGTCTCTGCTGTTCAGGCTCAGGTCACTGTAGATTGAGGCTCCCTGCAGTATGTATACCACTTGTGTTACTGAGCATTTGAATGTGTGGTTTGTTCAGTGTTCCATTATTTCGCTTCATCCAATAAGGGTCGTGGGGGGTGCTGGTGCCTAACTCCAGCTGACACAGGGTGAGAGGCAGGGTGCACCCTGGACAGGGCCACATAGAGACAGACAACCATTCACTCTCACATTTATACCTAATTTAGAGTGTCCAATTAACCTAATCCCCAAATCTGCATGTTTTTGTACCGGAGTACCCGGTGAGAACGCACGCAACCCGGTGAGAGGCCAGGGGGAGAACATGCAAGCTCCTTGCAAAGGGCCCCTTGTTCCAACCGGGTCGTGAGCCCGGGACCTCTTGCTGCAAGGGCAAGAGTGCTAACCACTACACCAACCGTGGGCCCGTGGGCCCTCATGTGGGTTACATAAAGGTTATATTCAGGCTGACAATATGAACAAAAACAAATATTCATGAGCCAGAGGTGGTATAGTCACCCTAACCCTAACCCATGATAGCTTCTCACTCAAATAAGCCTGACTGCAAATCTTCATTCTGTCAGATTTCATTGTTTTTAATCTGTGACACACATCACTGTTAATAAACTACATTGTCATTATAACTTCACTCACACAGCCTAACACTATCTCTGCGTCTACACATCGATCTTTTAGCTCTCAAATGAGCACAAAACTGCTTTGATATTCACACCTGTCCACTTTTACATTTTTGTTTAGTTTCTCAACAATATCCTCTATGGTTTTTGTCTGTGGCCCCACCATGATACGAGAACACTGTCCTATAGCTTTTCTAATTCTGGGAGTTGGTGTGTGTTGTGTTGAAAGTGGCACACCACAGTTGGAATCCAGGATACAAAGATACAATTCTTCCTACTAGAAGATGTCAGAGGATTATGCAAAATTCAAGACTAAACACCAGCATAACTGTGTATATTAGACATGTTGACAGGGAAATAGACTATAAATACAGCCATTTAACATTCAACGTTTGCATAGAATTACTTAGTAAATTACTTAAATTTTGAAAAGGAAACAGGCCGGTTGCCTTCAGCTTTCCATTTTAAAGTCCCGTAAGGAAATACGGAGATTCTCCTATTCACACATTATATATTTTAGAGAAAAGTGGAGTAAAGAATAAAAACATTTATTCTCCAGTCTTCTGTTCAGGACTTTTTAGGCATGTTGACACACATGCGCTATTGTTAGCATAACTCCCTCTCACACACTACAATATAAAAACCCTTATCACACATTATCACCAGTTTAACCGTTCACTCAGGAGTAACTGCACCTGGGCCACCACTATTACCTTTGGCTTACTAGCCAGTTGAGGTGTATTGAAAGTGTTTTGTTAGTCTTTTCTACACTGAAAAATACACAGAAAAGTTCGACCACTTTAGTTAAATTTCCTAAAGATGAGAAAATGAAGTAGAGAAGATAAAGAGAACTGGCCAAAACGTGTGTGGGACAGTCACTCCTTGTAGTCACTTCTCATGTTTGGTGAACAGGAACTTTAATACTTTAATAACAGATTTATAATGTATATTCTGTATTATAATTATTATCAACTCATGAGCAGAGAGGCTGTGTACTTTGGTCCTCATGTGAGTGAGGAGACCAGTAAGTGTGAGAATGTGCTTCTTCAGTGGACATGCATCCACCGTCTCAGAGCTGAGTATAAGCTGAATTTTACGTGATAATTTAGACACAGAAACTTTTTAAATAATTTTTCTGTGGGGTGACAAAACCAGTAGAGCCAATGAGGGGTCATGAATATGACCGGGGACTGTATCACTACTTTCCTGCATATTATATAGGTCAAATTTGTTTCCTGCTGTCTTGAGAAGCATAGTGCAGCAATTCTACAATATAGCAATGGAGCACAAAAAACTGAGTTAGAGATGTTATAAGTGTAAAAACAGTTTTGATTCATAAAAATGATGACATACATATACCATGCAATTCTACCGATGTTGTAACATTAAGGGCAATTATGTGGTGTTTGCTGTCAACTTTTTCTGCATATGTAGCTATTGTCACATGGTAGAAGCTGTGTTTTATTCATCATTTACATTCATTTTGCACATAAAATAATGTGGCTCTGTAGTGTCATAATTGTTGGAGTTGGAGTTTGAACACTGTTAAAAAAGAATGAATGATGGGTGTTATATAGAGACTGAAATTTTCCCTGGTGATACTGTAAACCTGCCAAGTCAGTCTGTGCAGAGAGCAGCACCTTCTGTGCTGTTTCATTCTCCTGGCATTCTGCTATAATTCACACACTGAGATGACGAGCACTGTCAGCCCAAACCCTGGTGCCAGTCTCTGGGTGACTCTGCTTGGTAACACTGGTAACAGCAGCCTTGAAAGGAATGTGCCAACTCTATGTGTTCTGAAAGACAGATGAGGAGAGGAGGGAGGCAAATGGAGTAGAAACCTGGTGGAGAGGGGATGGACGCTGATACTGTTTGATGTTTGTAGTCTGCAGTCATGGGTATCCTGTGGAATACTTGAAGTAAAAAGAGCTCATAGGCTCTGATGAGCTGCAGGTCTGACAATCGACAGCATAAACACATGACCTCAGTTGCAATGAGGGGTGGATTCAATCAACGTGATTCTTAGATGTGCCTTATTTGATGCCAGAGGGTTGGCTGGATATTGTTTAGCCATAATGCCAATGACAGTGCAAACAGATACAGGGGGATTGATATAGCAGAGGTATAAAATGTGCAAGCATAGAAAAACCACGTGACTTATTACAATGAGGTTAATTACAATAGATTTATGTGTAGGTAGCACCTTTCATACACAGAAAATTGAAGGTGCAGCACAGAGACATTAAAAAACAACACAGAGACAACATTGAAAGAAATCAGTACATCAATATCAATATTTTGAAATATAAGGTCCATAAGGAAATATAAGGTTACAATAATTACAAAGTTTAAAACTAAATGTAGCTTCTGCTTATTCAGATTATGTGTTGGATTTTACCAGCACACCACTCCACACTGATTTCAGGGGTCATGCAGGACTATATTACTGTATCATTCTAGGCCTGATCCATTAAGGGATTTAAAAACAAAATATTTAATAAATAAGCCGAGCAAGACGAGCACAAAATGCAAAAATGTATGGTACTGCTTCTTATGTCCAAGAAATCTTCCTTGGTTTTTTTAGCAGAAACAAAGATTCACTTCTAGACTGCCCAGCAACACCACAACTTCTATTTAATTAAAAAAATGGCTCCTGCAAGTCAGAGACATAGCAATTCAGTTCAATTTCAATTCAATTTTATTTGTATAGCGCCAAATCACAACATACATTATCTCAAGGCACTGTATGTAGTAAGGCCAAAACTTTAACAATATTACAGAGAGAAGAGAAAACCAAGGGCTCTAATTTTGTAGACCAAAATGCACCTGCTATTGTTAGCATAACTTCCTCTCCCTCACGGCGCAGGTGAGGTGCAGCGCAGGTGCACCGCGCCAACGGGGTGTGTCCAGGTGCATTTTGCAAGTTTCGTGCACAGCGCAGCCTGGCGCAGCATACCACAAGTCCTCAACCACCTTTGATCTGACATCAGATGTGACGGGACAGTCGATATAGATGTAAATTTGTGTGCTGATTTAGTTACATTAAATAGTGGTTGTTGTGATTTTTAATTGCATTGAAATGTGCCTGACATTCTGTAAACCTGTCTGTGAGGTTTTGGTGATGTGTGCACACTGTGCACCAGTCAGCCAAATTACAAATCATTGCAAACTTTTCGTAGATAACATTTAAAACATAAGGAAGAAGAGGGAATTGTTAAAATCCACTGCAGTGGTAAATTGTACCACTGATAAAATATATTAGGTAATAGTTATTATTGGCATTGTAATACAGACCTGTCTAGTGAGTAGATTACCCATGAACACCATGGGAAAGACAGGAAACAAAGTGAATTTTTCATGGGCAGTTTGCTCTCATAGTGCACAATTAATAATTCATGCCAACTTAGTATCCAAGGCTTTGTTCTGTGCTTTCAACCACAGTCTTTGCACCAATCTGAGTACAGTCATTGTGTTTGACCTATGAAATGAGGATACTTGTCTGTGATTTTGGTGTCAATTGATTACATTTAAAATTTAAATAGGATCTTGTCTCTTGACTTTCTTGAATGTGTTTATCATGTTTTGTGATGATTGCTTGAATACTCCACTTATGGTTGAGATGTAGGACTCTGGGCAGAAATATTAAATGAACTACATGCATGCATGCACACATGATCCACATACAGTATATACTGTAGATCACTTTTTTGTATCGAGTCCCATGTGGGCGGCAGGCACATGGCAGAGTAGTGGGTAGCTCTTTTGGCTTACAGCATGAGGGTTGCCAAAAACATGCCAAAGATAATTGGACACTCTAAATTGACCGTAGGTGCAAACGTGAGAGTGAATGTTTTTTGTCTCTATATGTTTGCCCTACAATGGACAGGTGACCAGTCCAGGGTGAACTTGGCCTTTTGCCTTATGTCAGTTTAAATTGACTCTATCTCCCCTGCAACCCTAATGTCAAGGATGAAGAGGTAGACGATAAATGAATAAATGACCTGTGTTGTCTTTAACAGAAAAGCTTGTAAACAAAGAGACATTCTAAAATGATAACAGCAATAAATGAAACTGTTGTGACTATGCTTTGGTCTCAGGTTTTGCTTTACAAAATAAAAGCAGCAGTAGTTAGTAGTAGCAGTGTTTATTAGCATTGATGATCATGAGGAGAGATGGTGTCCATCCCACTGGATGGATGGAGCCGCTCTCTTATCTAGAAAAGTTTCTTAGAACTCCAACACCATGACAGTCCAGAGGTGAGACCAGGAGACAGAGTTGCAGTCTTACACACTTCTCTGAGCTTCTTTACGAGTAGTCGCCTCCTGAAAACCCCATAGAGACTGTGTCTGTCCCCCGGCTGACAAAATTAAATTAGGGCTGAAATGATTCCTCAACTAATTTGATTACTAGAATTACTCGAGGCAAATGATCCGAGTCGAGTAATCATTAATATTTTGGACATCCGGGCAATGTTCTGCAAAGGCAGATTGCTGTGTGTAATCCATTCATACAGTTGTTTTGAATTAGCAACCTATCAGCCAATCAGAAAATAGTATTTCTTGTTGTCAGGTAAAGTCTGAAACGAGGTTTCCATTGCAAGTACCCGTTCCACGAAAGCGCACGGATGCACATGAAACACTGAATGCGTGAACATGTTTCTGATGAGATGGAAGTGAAAGAGCATGGTCAGGTAATCGCTTCAATTATATCAATTTATTGTAAAAGCTGCTTATTAAAGTGTAAGTTTGAAGTGTAAAGAGTATGAACTGGACATTTGCCTGTTTTTTGTTTTTTTTTTACTGTTTGTGTCATCTAATTAGATTTAAAGATGTCAGGAAAGAAGCAGAAAACTCTAATTTCATTCTGGACGGACAATGACCAATGCTGTTTAAGGGGACAATTCGGGGTCAAATGTCTCTTTGATCAATTTGTCTTTTTTGTTCGGAAAGTTAAAAATAAAACAATTTATTTGGTTTAGAGGAAACTGTCCATTATTAGATAGTATAGTTAAAGTTACCAACGACCTCCTCTTGGCCTCAGATAATGGTCTGGTCTCTATACTTGTCCTGTTAGATCTTAGTGCTGCATTTGACACCATTGATCATAAAATTCTACTGCAGAGACTGGAGCAGACTTTGGGGATCTCAGGTTCTGCCCTCTGCTGGTTTCAGTCATACTTATCTGATAGATTCCAGTTTGTACATGATAACAATGACAATGACTCATTGCAGACAAAATTTGATTATGGAGTTCCACAGGGCTCAGTTCTTGGGCCTATACTTTTTACCTTATATATGCTTCCTTTAGGAAACATTATTAGAAAGCACAACATACACAACTTTATTTATCAATGAGGCCGGAAGAAATAAATCAGGTTGTTCAACTCCAGGAATGTCTTAAAGACATTAAGTCCTGGATGACCTGTAACTTCCTACTTCTAAACTCAGACAAAACTGAGGTTATCATACTTGGCCCTAAACACCTCAGAGACAAACTTTCTGACCATAATGTCACTTTAGATGACATCACCATGGCGTCCAGTTCCACTGTAAGGAACCTTGGAGTTATTTTTGACCAGGATATATCATTTGACTCACACATTAAACAAACTCATTGTGTGAACTGTTGGGTTTCTTTTCTCTCTGTAATATTGTAAAGGTTTTGGCCTTATTATGTACAGTGCCTTGAGATAATGTAAGTTGTGATTTGGCGCTATACAAATAAAATTGAATTGAAAAAAAAATTGAGTTGAATTGATTATATTAAATGCTGTATAATGATAAGCTGCATGTGTATATCTCTAACTCCACAGTACTGGACATTATCAAACAGTAGAATCTTGTGTAAATTAAGAATATTCATCATTTAAATATGGGATGTACATTATAATATGGGTATTTAATGACATCATAATGTGAAATGTTTTGTGTTCTTTTTGTGTGCGGCATCAGAGACAACAGTTAAATTATGATGCAAATCAAATGTCTGAAAAGGCCACAAACTGGCAGTCTGGATGTAAATGCATGTAGTCAGCTCTACTGTTCCATCTGTGACATGCTGTGTTTATGTGGCATGTGCTATAGTCATTTGGTCACTCCTTCTGTCACTGTAGAGCAAAGATAATTCTATATTTTCATTACTTTCATCATTCAATACTTCTTAAGGAGGACTCATCTCAGTAATGTTGTTAAATCGTGCAATATAATCTGAAGTGATTAAACTGGAAGCTTTTGGACTTGCTTTCTTAAGAGATAACTATTTATTTGTCTATGTATATTTTATGTTTCTTCAGGTTTGTGGGGGTATTGTTTGTGCTACATACTGTAATTGATCAGGAACTCAGAACACATGATCAACAAACACTGCAGGTTGTTTTGAATTCAGCACAACATACATCATCCTGCAGCATAAATTACTCTCTGGAGTACAAAATAAGGATAAATCCACCACTGAAATTAGAGTCAATTTCAATTTTAAGATTTCAGACTTTTACAACTTAAAGTGGATACTCATCAGAAAGGAAAGTATGTTCCTCTCTTTTCTTCTCTCCCTCTTTCCATTGTTGCTCATGCAAGGAAACAAAGACTATGCAAAAACAAATCATGCAAATTTTCAGTGTAGGGCTGCTTATAACATAAAGTGTTTAATCTGTGATGGTGAATGCACCATTCATAAATGACAAATTGTTTTCAAAGATATGAATACATATTATTTTTCAGTATAATGGCACACTTTTATTTTTATTTTTTTTGTTTGCTTTAAAAGAAGTGATATTTCAATAACTTTTAATGCCATTCCCATAGCAGGTGGGACACTAAACACGCAATAAAAAACTCAAATTTGTTAACTCACTTGAAAAAAAAAATAATTTATTCAAAAAAATAGCAAAGAATTTTCTTTTTTCACTCAAAATTTGTAACATATCTTATGTCTTCCTTGGGGAAACCAGGTACATGTGAGACTCTCAACTCCTCTCAAGTTAATTTTAACAAAGTGTCACTGTTTTTTTTTTGTTTTTTTTTTTTTTACTTTGGAAAGGAGCACTGCCACAAACTTCTAATTGAACATTATCTTACCTTCAAACACTACCAATATACAGTGCACAGGTTTGCATACATACCACAAATTTCACAGTTTATAACCATTAAGTAAAACACTCAATCACTCAGAAAATCTCTTTCTAGCAAAAGCAACTTAAGTTTAAAAAGTAACTGTGCACAACACACAAAATAACTTAACCTAAATTAAATAACTTAAATTACCTAAATTAGCTTCTATCACCACAGACTGAGGATTTGTTTGGGTAGAGAATGAGCAGGAAGCCTGGAGCCCAGTGAGCAGGGTTTTTATAGTCCAGGCCGCCAACACTTTCTTCCTCCCTTGAGCCACTTGAGCTAGTTTACACACACACACACACACACATTCAGCCGTCGTTTTTGTATTTGGCCTTTACACACTCAGAGATTTTCTTCTTCCTGTAATATTTTCTAGACGGCTGGACACTGAGAGGTGTAATGCTGCCCTCCACAGTTCGAGTTCTTAATCACAGTTTGAAGTTCTTTAAAACAGTGCAGATCAAAGATTTCATTGTAGTATACTTTCAATTAGGTTGCGCACTAAAGTGCAAGGCTGCCCTGCAGAGCCCATAGGCCCTAACCACTGCCTGGAGCTGTCCATCACAGATTGTCTCATCCTCTCCTCTTATTCTTCTTAATTGCAACACAAAGTTCTCAGACACACTTGATGGTTTCCCATACTCCCCTTATCCTTCATCACAGTTCAAAGCTCTCCATCCCAGTCCAATTTCCTCCACTCTACTGCTTTCCTGTCTCCCCAGCCCCATCCCGCCATTTTCTCCCTGTCTGAAGCAGTTGTATTATAGTTAATACTGAAGCTTAGTGTGGGGGACTCACACTACTCCTCTCAGAGATTTTTCCTTGACTCTATAGTTTTAAACTGTAAATGGTGAAATAATTTGCAATCTTGTGCTGAGAAACGTCTTTGTACCTATTCTTGCTTGCCAAGACAAAGCCTGTAGATGCTCCTTTTATACCTAGTCTTACCAGTTAACCTTTTGAAATCCTTCAGATCATAGTACTTATGATGAGTGCGAACAGACATCACTTTCTCTTAACACCTTTTCCTTTTTTCCTCTGTAATCATTAGTATTCTTGTTAGTTATTCGACAATTTCTATACTAGAAAATGTCCAAACTTCTATGGAAATTGGGTTTGTATGTCCTTAGAGAGTATATGCTGTTTGAGTCTTGCAAATTGGATAAAATAGCAGCTTTAAATAATAGTATGTCCTAATTTGTGTATTTATTTGTCAATGTACTTATTCTCTTTATTGTTTCATATAAACATGTAGTGGTTAAAATAACAGGCTTAGATGCCACAGTTCTTGCTAATCATGGGCATATTTCTAAGCTGCCTTTTATTTTTAAAATCCTCAAGAAGATAGTTTTCAGACAATTATTGGAGCACAATATTTTTGAGGTTTTCTACTCCGGTTTTAAAGTTCTGCACCACACAGAATTAGCTTTTTAAGAATTTTTAATTATATCATTTTAGTGTGATATTCTTGTGCTTTTAGATCTGAGTTCTGCTTTTGACACAGTCGACCAAGATCTTGATCTCTCATTTAGCAGTGGGTGAGCATTAGGGGTACAACACTGTTTAGGTCTTACTTACTTACTTTAGGCAGACAGAACTTTCTGTGCAAGGTTTTCTTATTCTGCTCCTCTCTCTTGTGGGGTTTGTCAGGGCTCAGTTTTACTCCTTCTCTTCTCACACTGTTATGCAGATGATCCTCAGCTATATGTCCCTCTTAAAAGAAAATGTGTCTGTTTCATCTAATCATTTCTTCAGCATCTTGATGAGATAAAGGCCTGGATGGCTTTAGTTCTGGGTGTTAAAATGGACTCTGACCTTAAGTTCAACAGTCAGTTCAGGACTTTTGTAAAATCAAGCTTCTTTTAGTTGAGACAGCTGGTCAAAATTAAGCCAATTCTCTTGTACCAGTACTTTGAAATAATAATTATTGCATTTATCACTGTAATGATTCAGTAAAATCATCTAATGGGGACTAAAGGACCAAAAGGCAAAGGCAGAAGTAAAAAGGAATAACACGGTTTATTACACAATAAATGAACAAAAATCAGGCTGAGCCATTACCAAGAGTGCTGGGGCTTAAACTAAACAAAAAGGGGAAATAACCAAGGGCGCTGAGGCTGGCTGGCTGGTGTGGCAGGCCTCAGGAAAAAGCCGGGAACTAGAAAAAAAAGGAAATATGGACGCAGTTAGAAATGAGATAAAAAATCAGACTAAACAACAAGTAGTAAATAACTTCAAGCAATCGAGTGGCGTTACACAGGTTACCCATCAACTGAATGAGACGCACTGACACCAGGAAGCAGGAAATCCTCCACTAAATGGGGGGGGGGCTTGATTAGGAGATCGGAAACAGCTATGAAGATTGCCGTTCTCGCCTCACCTCCTGAAACACAAAACACATAACACTCCCCCCACAGGTAATTTTACACAGATAAATTACAAAATAAAACAGAAACAGAAAACAACAAGAGAGGAGAGGCAACTCAAGCCAGACGTGGAACATGACAGTCACCTCTTGGCTGGATTGCTGCAATGCACTTTATCCATATTTAATTTCTTTTTAATTGAATTGTAGTTGTTTTAGGTGTATATTTTGAATCGTGTGAGCTTTATGCCTTTTATTCATTCCGTCTTTTATTTATTATTCTGAACAGCACTTTGGTCACTTAAAGTGCTTTACAAATAAAGTTGGATTGGATATGTGTTTAGTGTTTTAGTGTTCGATTTTAATTTAAATAGAAAATATACAAAATAGAAGTCCACTTCTTGTCTACTTTCTTTTATGCTTTCTTACAATAATTAATTAGTCCTGTAAATTACAAAGTGGTTTTTGTCATTTCTCTTCCATTTATCTTCTTTGTGTATTGCGCACACCGAATCTGCTTCTGTTAAAAGTATTATCAAGTTTAATGAAGTTTTTCTTCTTTTCTCCACTGTGTTCAATACATAGTCATTCATTGTGTGAACTTTTGGGTTTATCTCTAATATTGTAAGGTCTAAGACAATGTATGTTGTGAGTGAAGGCTTTATAAATAACACTGAATTGAGTTGAACATGTTGCATTATGGAAGGGTCAACCCTAAATCAAAAAACATATACATATAATGGCTTTTTGTTAGCCTGTAAATAAACTGACATTCATATCATACCTTAAAATGCATGCAATTCCCTGAAGGTTGTCATCTTGTAATTGTTTAGAGCACAAAAAACTGTGACTGCACACATTCACCTGAATGTGTGCTGAGATATTAAATTGAAACCTTTCTGAGGTGTGCGTCTTTGTTGCCGCAGTTACACACAGTGAAGCTGAGAGAAAAGTGAGTGTGTCTTCAAATTTATTTAAACAATGAATGTCATCAATGATGGCTGACTTGTAATGGTCATATAAATGTTTGTGGGGTGCTTGTGGGAACACAGGGATTGTAAGGCTCAGCTAATCATCTTACAGGGACACCGCTAGTGTGTGGGAGGCAGATCTGCAGTCTTACATAACAACACATTCTCTATAATGCCATCCAATTCAACTGTTTTTCATGCGCTTCCTCCCTTTCTGCTCATAACCCACTTAGGGACACATTCAGTCAGCTCAGCAACAGCAAGCACAACCCCCCCCCCCACACACACACACACACATATCACACCCCCAGATACATGTGAAAGTGTTTCTCCGCCTGGCACAGCACATTGAAGTGCTGTGTACAGACAACTACAGTGTGCTTATCGTACTGTACTTGAAGCGTTGTTCTGGAGGATCTGCCATAGTCACAATAACATCCTGGACTGTTAGCAAAACATTCTTGTCTGATGATGAACACAACCATTGTGACAAACAATATAATAATCAGTAGACCCAATAAGAGTCTTATTTGGACTATAGTAATATCTATTGTATTTATTTTATATTTTTGAACAGATGTGTAAGTAATGATGGATGGACCTCAATTTGCTGAGTTACATACAGGTGAATATAATATTGTACAAAAAGGGCACATAAAATATGAAATACCTGTTACTATATGCTTAGATGTAAAGATATAAAGACACAAATGGTGGAAGACAGAGGTAGACAACCTGAAAATAATGCAGGAGAACATGCTGATTTGTACAGAGGTGTCAAGCTTTCTGCCAAAATGGTACAACTCATTTTTTTCCCACCCCGAAAATGAATGTCTCTTCCTTATTCTCTCTTTTCACAGAAAGTTACCTTGATGGACAGAGAAGCAGATCGAAAAGAGCTGAACGAAGGTTGCAGCACAACTAAGAATCAGAACTCCTTCACCGTAACCATGGAAACAACTGAACAATCAGTGCTGCCAATGGACTGTGCAGAGGAGGTTGCTGTGGCTAAATCACCTGAGCTGGGGAAGGATTTCAGTGCAGATGATGAGCAAGCTTGTTTAGAGGTAGGCTCAGCAGATTGCTCAGAGGAAAAAGTGATGCTTGGTACAGTATTAATTGACCCACACGTCGGAAAGATTGAGAATGACACCCTGCACTGCAATGACATGCCTTGTCAGGATCAGAAGGAAGTTTTAAAATTAGACTTGGGGCATGAAGAACTGAACAGAAATGAGTCAATAACTTCATCGGTGTCTGATACACTCTCAAGTGATGATAGTGTTTATGAGAATGAGGGCCATCGGAAGACACAGGAAACACTACAACAAGACCCTGAGCGAGAACAAGTCCCTGAGATGGTACAGAGTCCTAAGCCTGAGCCAGAACCTGAGTCAGAGCAATACGCAGAGGCAGAACAAAATGCTGAACCAGAGCAATACCCTGAGCCGAAGGGTTTTCTTGAAGTAGAGGAATACCCTGAACCTGAGCAATACCCTGAGCTTAAGGATTTCCTTGAAGTGGAGGAATACCCTGAGCCAGATCAAGATCCTGAGCTTGAGTTATATCCTGAACCAGAACAAGTTTCTGAGCTTGAATTATACCCAGAGCCAGATCAAGACTATGAGATAGAGTTATACCCTGAATCAGAGCAAGACCCTGACCTAGAGTTGTACTCCAAGCCAGAACAAGATCCTGACCTAGATTTATATCCTGAACCAGGCCCTGAGGCTGAGGATGATTTTAATGATAGTCATAAAAAACTGCCAACAGACACCGAGGAAACCCCAGAGCACCATGAAATTTCATTTGAACCACCCATCACGGAGGAGTCACTACTGGAACACTGCATAAGAGAAGAGGCAATGTCAGATGTGTCCAATGAATCCTGCCATGACCCTGACCCTGAAATGGATGAATGTCTTAGAGTTGAAATTGCAGCTGCTTCCTCAGATAGTGAGACAGATGAGAAATGGCGCACCATATTCTCCTCTTCTATAAATAAAGAGGATGATGATTCATATTTGGACAGTCTTCAGCTGAGTGCCCAGGAGCTCTTCGTGCAGAAAGTTGAGCTGACAGACTTTGAAGAACAAGAACAGAATGTAGAAGAGGTCTTGTTGGAGGTCCCACAAGCAGAGGAAGTACTTGAACAACCCGATGAAATGATTTACTTTCCTGCACCTACACAAGAGGTCAAATATAACCTTTTAGGCCTCCAAGGTTTGTCCAAAATCTCTGAAGATGAGAGTGAAAATGGTAGAGATGCCAATCATAACCACACCACCCAGGAAGAGCAAATCAATGCAGACCAAAACAAGAAATTACCAAAAGACTTCTGTGTCATACAGGAGACTAAGAGTGAGAATGTTAGCACGGAGCATGTAGACTTTCAGCTAGCTCGTAAACAGTGGCGGGAAATGGAGGAGCAAACACGGAACATGATTTTGTTACCTACAACCAAGAAACCCAGCCTTCATGGCAGCCACAGCTTCATGTACACACCAGTCCGTAACATTGAAAGAATCCACAAGAAATCACATGAACTGGAAAACTTGAATCTGGTTGGGGATTATGCTCACACCCAATTCAGCCCTTGCTCAGAGGATTCTGGCCTCGATGTTTCTAGCTACAGGTCTCCTTACGATGACCCAGAAACACCAGTTGAAAGAGAGATTCGCTTATCAATGGAGAGAGAGGAATATTTCAGGAGAGAGAGGGGTTTCTCCAGGATGGGCAAATCGACCGACTGTGCTCCATCAAGAAGTATCCCCAGATCCATAAGCACTCCACTTACACCATCATTTATCATCTCCTCATCACCCACTAAGGAACCACTGAAACATGAAGTGTCAGCAAATAATGTTATCATTCTTGAACCCAACAACGATTTCAATTCCAACCCCAGACATGGAAAAGACAACATGGCAGCCCGGTCTGCTGAGTGGCGCTCTGAGGACAACGGTTCCAATCTTATCATCCTGGAGACATCTAATTTGATTATCCGCAGTGCCTCCGATTTCTCCATCAACAAAACATATGAACAGCCCCAGGAAAAAATGTTCCTGAACAACCCCTTTTTCAAGCTGCGTTCAAGAAGCACAATTTCACTGGTGGATGAAGAGATTAAGATAGTGAAGCAGAGGGAGGAAGAGCTGAGGAAAGAGAGAGCCAACCTGTATGGCGAGGACAGGTTCAATACAGACAGAATGTTGTCAAGTCATATGGACACTTTGGCATTTGACACTTCAGGTATGTCTGATCACAGAGTAACATAACCCTGTGCACATACTGTATTCTGTTGTGTGTGTTTAGGTTTGAGCTAATTATTAACTTTACACTTTGTTTTATCCAATGTAACAGAGAAGTGCAAGTCCTCGCCATCATCACCAATGAAAACAAGCCACAGGATGGATCGCTCTGCTTTATCTTGTGATCACAGAGTAAGTTCCTTACTTTTTTAAATGTTGACAGACAGATAATCATCAAAGATAATTTTGTATGTTTTGTATTACACCTAAATTTATGATTTGTAACTTGGTAGTTCAAAAATAGCAACTGTGCAAGCCTTTTCTTACTTAAATTGAGCTGTGCTGACAAATACAAAACTCAGAGTGCAGGTCTAAATGAGTCCGTCAGGGACTTTTCAATTCTTCCTGCTGCCAGCCTGGTTGTTTCCCTGCTCTCAGGTAGACAATGTCCCATTGCTCATTTTACAAAGAGTTTATTCCCCAGTGCTGTGTGGAGAGTTGCATTTTTAAATGATTATCTCTGCTCACCCACTCCAGGATCTTTAGTCCAGAAGAGTTGGTGCGAGTATCTATGCACTTAGTTAATTTAATTCTTATTTTTATATTGTTGATCTAGAATTACCACGCCATTATGGTTATCCTGGGCACAAGAAAAAAATAAGTAAGATTTAGACAGGAAGACAAGAAACAACCCTCAATAGAGCACTACAGGGCATTTGCTTATTTAGCAGAGTGGCAGTTGAGTCAGTTCTTAAGTTATGTAGCATCTTATTAGAAGTTATTTCAGAATATACTGTAGTTTAGGTGTTGGAGAAGATTGGCAGGAGATGATTGAGTTAGAATCCATGTGCACTTATCACATACACAGACAAGAACAGCAACCACTAGTCCACAATCCGTAGACCCAATATAATTTCATCATACTTTATGTCCATATTTATCATATAAAGCTGCAGTCCGAAGGTTTGGCTGATTTTTGTTGTTGCTGATATTATTATTCTGCTTCTGTTTTATGGCAAAGGTCAAGTAGAATGATCTTTTTGAACCAAAAATTTAGATACCGGATGTCTACTTAGATCAGTTAAATAATATTTATTGCCAAAACTTCATAGTCTCTTCAGATTAAGCCAGTTTATTGCTGCTCTCAGCCAGCCTCTGAAAAGGCACTCTGTTTCTGAGCTAATGCCCGTCCCCCAGAACACTGAGTTTGTTGTGATTGGCCAGCTACCAGCTGACTGACTGCTCTGCAGTGCTTCTTCTTCTTCTTCAGGTTGAATGTTCACGCCCATGACCAGGAGTTGCTGTTGGGGGAGGGTTCATTGCACAGCAAATGTGCTAGTTACGTAACTACACTCGATTTTTCAAAATCGGTTGCTCGAGTGCAGGCAAACAGAGAAGCCCTTCATTCTCAGAAGTAACCCTAATTGTGACACTTTAGTGATGTTTAGATATGAGAAGGACATGGGGACACACCAAAAAACACCAGACAATTGATTTTCCAGTGAATGTCCTCTTTAATTAACAGAAATGATATTATTATTATATATTATTATTTTTTTGAAGCTAAGTGAATGCTGTCAGACCTGACTGACTGTGTTTGTGTTCATACTGCATCAACACAACATAATCCAATCTTTCCATTGGTGCCTCTTTGTGTTTCACTTTATAAGGGTAATGTTTCTGATGCTTTCTTCTGTTTTGACATAAAAATATACTGGGGAACACAGTGAGTCCTGTGGAGGTCAGCATTGTGTGAATTAAATTACAAGAGATTGACTGAAACAGATATTTTTTTTGTATTTAAAAGTGAGGCACTTTAGTTTTAATTTAGTACAAACATATAAAGTGTTCCCTAACAAAAACATAATAAAGCTTGGTAGCTCAGCACAGCTAAATTACCATGTTAAACTTTCGGTCTAATAACCTGACAGAGGAAGTGGGTGTGAGGTCAATGGATAACAAGGACATAGAGGAAATTGTTTAAAATGAAGTAAAGAATCAGCTGTGAGGTGTTTTTTTGTTTGTTTGTTTGTTTTTTGTCAGTTTCCAGAGGTCTACACAGGAGGAAGACGCAAGAGTGCCATGGCTCTGCGCTGGGAGGCAGGCGAGTTTACAAAAAATGACTGAAGAGGACCAAGTCAAAAAGTTTGCCACATTAGGGCATTGAATGTCAGTGTCGTTTTCATTCAATTTAAATTCAGTATTGCAATTGTTTGTTTCATGTTGTGACATAAACTGCTTTTGTGATGCTATGGGCAAAAAGCAAGAGAAATAATGTCTGTGGTCACATTTGGATGGTTTAGAAAGAACTGACTGTAACATTGACATGGATAACACTTGATAGTGGCCAGTTTCCAGGTATACCCACACACTTGCCTTTATAATGTCTAAGGCAACATTCATATCTGGAAGGCTAGTGGTTTCTGTATCTATTTGTTGTAGTTGTAATGTTTATTACAAGATTAACTGAAAATGTGCCAAAAGAGACTTAACCATTGAGACTAAATTGAGAATGAACTGAATGAATGATGATTGATACATTATTATGGATATGGATAGGGTGTCAATTGCATAATTTTTGACAAACTACAGAAAATCAAGGTAATGTTATCACCCTATGTATCATGCAATAATATTTAATAGGTACATACTTACAGGTGGATCATCTGCTGCCTTTTTGTTGAGAAGATAATGAAACTGCAAGTATTCTCTGCTTCCTGATTGAGGCTTTATTATTATTATTATGATAAATACAGTAATCACATGTCACACACACTGAAAGAGTAGTGGATTACTATAATCAAGGTGTAGTGTAGCTAAAACTAATTTCAGACGTTAGCAGGGTGAATGAGACAAATCAATTGACCACTGAGTTATTTATCACTAAAATAAACTGCAACAGTGTTTTGTGCATGGTGGCTTTGTAGGGAATAAAATTAAGTTTAATATAGTGCAGAATTAGAGTTTGCATCAAAATAATTATTGGGAATTAGAAGTATAAATAGCTGGGTTTGGTTGAGATTGTTGGATTAATATTATTTTTGGCAACATATTAGGTCAGAAGAAACAAAACAATAAAAAACAATGGCGTATTGTCACCTAATATAGTCGTTTCTGAAAATGTACCTGTATTTACACATCCAATGAAAACAGAGAAAGGTGATCATTCATTTGAAGCTATGTGTCTACCACCAAAAAAATATTCTCTCTGCTCAAAACTCTCAAAACTATCCAACCCCCACAAAAAATTATTTATTGGCAAAATGTACAAACTCTCTGTTTGCAATTAACAAATCAACAAGAACAATTTAAATAGCTCAACACCAAAATCTTAAAATTATTCAACCCCTTCAAGACAAGCATCTTTAGTACTTAGTAGATCACCCTTTGCTGTAATGACCTGCTGCAAAATTGATGCATCATCATCAACACCAGCTTCTGGCAGCGTTCCTGAGGAATGTTAGCCCATTCCTCATGGGCAAAGGCCTCCAGTTCACTAATATTCTTGTGTTTGTGTGTTATGACAGCCTTTTTCAAATCCCACCAGAGATTTTCAAAGGGGTTCGTCTGGTGACTGTGATGGCCACCATAGTATCTTCCAGGACTTCTTGTTGGAAGGTTCAAGTGAGGTCGGAGGCTCCGCCCAGCTGCCCGGTCAAGTCTTCTGAAAGAAAAACGCAAAACAGAGCTCCACAGGAAATAACAAAATAATAATGGTGTACAATGTCTGACGGCGCGGCAGCGCTGTAGATGGGCCTGGACCGAGGGAACAGCCACCTCCTCCTCCTGAGAAGAGAACATAGGGGGCTGGTAGCCATTGCAGGCCATGAATGGGAGTCATCCCGGTAGAAGAGTTTGTGAGGGAGTTGTGGGCATACTTGATCCAGGGCAAATGGGTGCTCCATGAGGCTGGGTGCTGTGCAGCCACACAACGGAGGGCGGACTCCAGATCCAGGCAGGAGATGGAGGTTCTTACCTCGAGCACAGACAGCGCAGGTGGCGACAAATTCTCAGACATCTGCATCTCAAATTCTGGCCACCACATTTTTTCCTGGAGGAATTTGAGTGTACGGGTCATGCCGGGGTGACACGCCAACCTGGAGGAGTGTCCCCATTATAGTATCTGAAATCTCTGGAACCCGGATCCGGTTCCGTCCATTGGGCCTCACTCACCACCCTCTTGATTTCCCAGGAAGTGGCACCAATCAAACAGGAGGCTGGCAGAATGGGCAGGTCGGCCTCCTCCTGGTGAAACGGGTCATGGACTCTGGAGAGTGCGTCTGGTTGGCCAGGTAGGTAGGACAGAGCAAAGTTGAATCGTTGAATACAAGGGAGTTCAGCTTCAACTTCTGGGCTGAACGAAGGTAAGCAAGATTTTTGTGATCAGAGGGCTGCTCAGCTCCCCCAAGCCAATGTCTCCACTCCTGAAGCACGGCCACCACTGCCGTGGTGGCCATTCCTGGCATCATAATTTCTCTCCACTGGGGAGAGCTTGAGGGAGAAAAAAGCAGGGGTGGAGCTTCTGGTCTCCGGGTCCCTCTGCGAGAGGACTGCTCCAATACTGCAGTCAGAGGTGTCGACCTCAATGATGAACAGTCAGGAGGAGTCAGGGAGAGCAAGGACAGGAGCTGTTGTGAATAGTTCCTTCAGTGTGTTGAAGGCTGAATCAGCCTCAGGAGTCCATTGAAACGGCAGTGAGACAGAGATCAGCCTGGTGAGGAGAGAGGGCTCCATCCTATCGGATAGGATGAATCAATGAGCAGCAGAGGATACTTGTTCTTTACAGTTATTTTGTTTAGTCCACAGTAGTCAATGCATGGTCTTAGTGATTTTTCTTTTTAGCTACAAAAAAAAATCCCGCCCCGAGAGGAGAGGATGAGGGTCGAATCAGGCCAGTGGCCATGGACTCAGATATATACTTCTCCATCGCCTCTCTCTCGGTTCACGAAATACTGTTAAGTCAGCTAGTGGGAAACTTGGCACCGGGGATTAGGTCGATCTGGCAGTCATAGGGGCGGTGAGGTGGCAGGGAAAGTGCTTTGTGCTTACTAAAAACCTCACCCAAATCGTGATAACAGCTCAGACCACGCAGGGTGAGCCTCCCCTGCGTGGCCTGAGGTCAGAGTCACATCAGTGGTGTCCGGGTTGTCCACAGTGAAGACACAGTCCTTCATGGATCCTCCTGTACCGCTCATCTGGAGTGAGCCGAGTTCTGCCCAGTTGCATAGGTTCAACGAATTCAGGAGGCAAAGCAGATGACTGGACCATGGGAACAGAAACCACCGGTGAAGAAGGCGCCAGTGTAGAGGTGAGTGAGGACCTAGAGTGTAAAAGTTAGGGCGAGATCTGCCTAGAGCCCCTATTCTCTCTGCGCCTCTCTCTTATCCAATTGTCTACCCGGATTGCCAAGCTTATGAGCGCCTCAAGGGATTCGCACTCATCCCGAGTGCAATGCAAGTCAATAGAAAACTCTGCAGTGGAGTGATTACCTTGTTTCAGACTTAATAGTCTGGTCGCTATCTTAAACTGAGTGTCAAATACCCTCATCATCTCCTCGGAAAAAGAGTCAAAAGAGTTCAGAACAAATGAATCAGCTTCCCACAGAGAATTAATCCATTCAAGTGCTTTTCCTCTGGCCAGAATGCAGCAGGAGAGCTATCAGAGTGATAGTGGCTTGGTTGTAATTGAAAGACTAACTTGCACTGTATTAAAAAAACGTTTACATGCTCCTACCTCCCCCCAGTAGAACTCCGGCATGGGTATGGTTGGCTCTGGAGGGAGAGAGCTGGTCGTGGAGTGGGGCAGCTGTGGGTGAGTCCCAGGCTGTGGAGTTGGAGAGGTGGCTGCAGCCAGGGCAGGAGCAGCATCTGCCCATTTCTGCGCGAGGAGGGTTACTCTGGTGGAGAGTGCGTATTGCATCCATGACGTCCCCATGCAGCTGTTTGTGTCTAGTTACTGCCACTTCCTGAGTGTTTTAATGTTTTAATGACGCAGTGTCTGCGGGGTCCATAATCTCTCTGTTTGGTCAGTGCATACTGTGATGATATAATCTAAGATGTGTACGGACCTCAAAAATAAGCTGATGTCCAGTTGTAGTTAAAAAGGTAATTACGAGAATTTATTACCAAGCATAAAGGAATCAAGCCAATGGTAACTAAAGGCAAGGAGACTGGCTGGCTTGCTGAGTGGAGCCTCCAGCAAGAACTAGGAAAAAGAGAAAATGAATAATCAAAAACACAAACTACAAAAAGGTGAGGTTTAGAGCTTTAGTGTGGTGAATCATAGGTCTGTTCAGATCAGTTACCACGGGACAATAAGAGACACGCTGACACCTGCCGTTGCCACAACCGGAGCTTAAGAAGGGTTTCCAATGATCAGGAAATGGATTGCAGGTGGAGGCTCCGCCCGGCTGCCCGGTCAAGTCTCCTGAAACAAAAAAGCAAAACAGAGCTCCACAGGAAATAACAAAATAACCAAAATAAGAGGCAGGAAACCAGACCCAGACAGAGCATCCACATAAAGCTAGTGTGCTATGCACAAACGCTAAACACAAGAAGATGATGATGGCAGCAAATGCAAAAGCAAGAGGGAAGTGGGACTATGACATTGTCATTTTCCCAAAGTTGTGTATTGGTTGTATACATGAAAATGCAAGGGTGGTATGATGATTTTTTTTTTTTACTTACTTTTAATTTCCAAAATGCTGGTTCTATGTGCATAACAAGCCGATACGATACAAAACGTTCTCCTGATTTATTCTCTGAAATTCATTCTCATGTGTACAGTCTCTTAATGTTGTGCCAGAAATGGACAAATAATTAGCATTGCTGCTAAAAATTAAACAGATGAAGAAGAAAGTAGCAAGTTCATCCAAGTTCTGTGTTCACACTAAAACTGAAGCTGTTAAAAACGTGCATCGTGCATTGTAGTCATTTGAGCTTTGATTGGTCATCAAGTCTAGAAAAGTGCTACATAAATACAAACCATTTACCATTTCACATGGGAGTGAATGCTGTTTAAACCAGTCCCACTGAATGGGATACCAGAGTCTTTATATAGTTTTATACTGGACAGGTAGTGAAGAAATGGACTCTATCCATACGGAAATGGAATGAAATGTAAACAGTGCTTTTCCTTTTTGTTTTGAAAAAGTTTCAGGCAATGTTGAATGTAGAATGAGGAAAGCAAGAGCAGCTCAGGAAATTAACTTAAACTGAATAAACCACAATCTCCAAACACAAGAAGAGCACGATGATAATGATAACTAGGGGTATCACGAGCTTGATTGATGTTTAAATATCGATCAAAATGACATCACAATCTCGACCTTCGAAAGCAAAGGTGGAATTGACGATTTAACCACGCCCCAGTGTGACATAACTATGAAAAAACTCTATGTTGGTCCAGTCATGTTGCCAGAATATAATAACAATAATCAAGCACTTTTTTATGGCAATAACTCGGACATAAATCTTGCAAGATTGGCCCATAGAGACTGTTGCCACCCGATACAATCTACCGGATCAATTATGAAACCTTTTATAAGTACCATTCACATACTGTATACACCCACATTTATAAACAGGGCCCAGATAAAAAAACAACAAAAAAAAACAGCTGTTTTTAAACTACTGCTGACTGAAGTTCTCTGATTAATTTCAAAATGTCATCAGTCATTTGAGTTCAATGGACATTTCAACAGGTCCACATATATCTATTTTCACAGCACTTTTTTTGAGTTGATGTCGATTCCAAGCAGATGTGCACCAGTTTTATGAAAACAAACAAAAAATGATTCAGATGCAAAATAACATGTCTTAATTAAAGCTCTGCCCAGATATTAGCCACTTCTGCATCATATTTAAAATAACAAAGTAAAACAACAAAACAGTGACCTATTTATTAAATTAAAAAAAGGAACAAAGGAAAGTGAAGTAGTTAATTTTTTGCACAGTGAACCTCAATCTGAATGAATTCATTTTGATGTGTATAAACTGAACTTTAAGCTAGTGCTTTTTAAGTGTGATGTGGCACAACACTGTGTGTGATATGTGACTATTGCATTAATTAAAAAAAGAGTCTACTCTAATGTATAAGATCACTTTCTGTCTTACAGTAAACTCAAAAGTGCTTGAAAGACAGCTTTTTTTTTGCTGAGCATTGGACAGCTGTATTTAATCCACTCTGCTCAACCTTTCTGGACTTTGTAAATGTAAATCAGATTTGAAATCATATTATGATGTTATCGTATGTCTTAATAAAGTAGATGCTATATTGCTCAGTGTGTATTGCATTTTGGTACTGTACATTATGTTTCAGGGTGAGCTGGATGGACAATAATAGCAAAGGTATCCAAGCCTGGGTTGCAGAGAAGTAATGAGAAGGAATAAACCTGCTTAATATACAAAACACGCCATACACAGATTGTCAATCATGTTTTATTGAGAATACATTTTAATGTGCATTTTGGTTCTAGGACATTTAAGAATCATCTGAGTTGTCTGACAATCCAATAGGAACGGTGCTGCCATTGCACTTAACATTAGAACCAAGGAGACTACATAGAGTGTTGACATCCTTCATCTGAAATGTCATGTCGGTGCTGAGGATATTACACATACAAAATAACTCACACAAACTGAAATATATTTTATTCTTTATCTATAAGCCCTATAAAGGAATGTTTACTCACAGTATATAGAGTGAGACTACTATGCTCATATATATTATTTGGACATGTTTGATCATACTACTGTCAGAGATTCAGCAAATATTCCACTCTCATGATGTGACGAGGCATGTAGGATTCATTTTATTTACTTTTATTTATTTACACTATATACTTTTCTTAAATAAAAACAGATTTTAATAAGGCAACAGCCAGCAGATTTTAATAAGCCTTGATATTTCCAGTGACTCTGAAAAGCAGCATATGAGCTTGATACTTTCCTGACCTTAGATTTGACTGACTTTGAAATGCATTGTTTTACGTTTCATGTTTGTATGCTTCATTGTTACAGTAGAGCTTACAGTTTCTCAAGGTTTACATGCTGATGTTTGAAACTTTCTCTGAAATGCCCCTGGCCGGACATTTGAGAATGGGGCATTCACTTTGTAATCTTCATGCAAGTACTGAAAAAAATAGTGCAACAATAAAAAATTAAATGCAAGAAAATGTTGGTTGGCTTCTTTTATCTGGGTTATTACCAAACTCTAACAGTTTAATCTGAGGAGGACAGAAGGGTCAAACTGGTTGTTGAACATTTTTGCAAACAGTTCAAGGGTTTACTATAATAATTAGGCAGAATTTGTACAAAAATGCTGCTGCATTTGAGTGAGTGAGTGAATGCAGGAGTGAGCACGTGTGTCCATGTGAACATATGTGCATTTACATCCGGTCAGTGGTCATTGCGACATATCACACAGTTTTGATGCACGAGTTGGAATATTCCAACATTCACGTTTGATGTAACAGGGCATCCATTGCACCCCCTGACATGATGATTATAATTACATGGCAGATTTTAATTGCATTTGGTTTGAACACAGCATAAAAAAGCCTTTTATGTACAAGCTTTAATGAAATCCACAATGTTGCACCACCATGTTTTTACAGCAGCCACAGCAGACAAACCAGGCAGAGTGTGCTTGGGCATTTTGCAGTTGAAAAGCTTATTACACAAACAAAGAAGAACAGCTTCACCCACAAAAACCTGATGCACAAACAAACTTAAAAAACATCCGTATGGGAACTCCATCTGGTGACGCCCAACTCCACATGCGTACTTGTTGACATGAAGACATACATTCTGGTATGCGAAAGCCTTCTTACTGTAGTTCCCTGATGCCACTGGGAAAGGGATGTGCGAGCAGACGGGTCCGCCAATTGTTGCAATCTGCAGTCTTACCATTAGATGACACTAATTCTTACATAATGAACTATTAACACACGCCCACATAAAAGTGAAAATAACAGTGAAATCACTTGGAAACACACTATCCAACAATCTTACAGGGCAGGCCTGATGATGAATTTAAGTCATAAATATGCAATAACATTTACAAATGCAGCTAGGAAGCATGTATTCCCTACTAGGAAAACTATAAGCACCATGTTCTTGACTTGTGGAATCTGAAAGAAATGACATTGAAGAATCAATAGAAATCAAGAGAAGAGAAGATACATACTGTACATTCATACAAATAATTTAAAAAAATATGAATAAGACATAACAATAACAGTAAAGTCTCACCTCCCTCTGCAGCCCCCTCTCAGCATGGGAAATCAAGATATTTTCTTTGTCATCATTGTTTTTTCCTTTGGACAAATGTCATTTATTAGTCGTGTTTGTTAAAATGATCATTTATATACAGTACATAAATTCAGCTTATATAAATATATACTGCTGTGTAGGAAAATCCAAAGATCACTACTTAGGAGCACAGCCTTCCCTGAATGAGAGTGAGTTTATGTTAGTTCTTAAAAGACTGTTACAGGCAGTTGACATTTCCGAGCTATTTAGCATCCACAAGCACTCACGCCTACAGAAATACACCCACGTCTCTACTCCACACACTCTTAGACTGTAACAGACTTCACTCTGAGAGGAATAACAGTTGATTGATTGTTTTAATTTGCACTGAGACTCACAGCTAATTGAAACAACTCCAGCTTTACTTCGGGAATTAAGAACTCATATAAAGTGAGCAGGAGGGACAATTCCTAGCTAATAAATAAAAGTGCACTGTTGGCATGCGAGCAACTGCAAACAGGTGGCAGTGGTGGTGGGTGGGATGCCAGTGAGGGATCATGCTGTGTCCTGCTTGTGCACAAAGAAGAGGATTTGTGCACTGTCACCACCATGTGTTAAAGCAGCATTATATAACTATTGTACTTTCAAATAATATAATAAAATAATTGTTTATCATCATCGCCTCACTACTGGTTTGACCAAGGGCCTTTCTGTGTGGAGGTAGCTTGTTCCTAACTACCTGTGCGTAGGTGTCATTTAAGTGGTTGTCTGTACATTGAATTAATTTATTTTGAATAGGCGCAGTGCCCATGAATGAACATCAATGTGTAAACTAGCCAGGTTGTAGCCAGTGGTTAATTTATATTTGTTGTGCCAGTATGTCATATGACCACATTCCACATTTGTGTGTACTGTATGTATATTGAACCATGTCAACGCTGACATTTAGTGAAAAAAAATGTGTTGTTATTAAGACTATCACACAGACTCTGCCTTATAGAATTAATGACCACCTGGGCTGCATAGGGCACTGCTGAAATCAGGAAGTGTGCTACTCTCTGAGTCTACCTGTGCACAGATATTGTCTGTGTTGCCTAAATTTTGTCATCCAGCTATTCCCACATACGTCCATGTAAAACCTGACTGCACATGCTCCATGAAACACAGCAGTTTCCATTCGAGTTGGTGGCACCTTCTGGTCTTGGTCAAAAGAAACAACAAAGTAGATGTAACCATGGCAACCAACTTTATATCCACTGGAAAATACATAAGTACAACACAGGACTCAGGAAAACAAATGAGGGCAATTACCTGGTGAAAAATGAAGTATGAATGGAAATATGCTAAGTATGACCTGGCCCATGGTTTTTTTTTTTACATCGTGTCATTTTTACATTAGCCTACCTGTGTTTCTGAGTGAACATTTGTGGATTAGTAACAGCAGATCTGCCAGCACAATCCACAGCACCCACCCAGTCAGCACTGCAGGAGACCAGGGACTGGGTAAGAACAGGGCCTGCTGAGCAACACCCAGGAACACACACAACACTGAGAGGGAGGGACAGAGGGACACACACACAGAGGGGGGGGGGGGGGGGGGGGCCGGGTGGTTTTTTTTTTGGGGGGGGGTCAGTACGTTTTATTTTTATTAAAATTCGTACCGCTATTGTTGTAGTTAATAAGCAGACATCAGGAAAGTCTGACCACTGCATTTGCTGTTGGTGTATTTGCTGTTGGTCTGCCAGCTCCGGTAAACAGTCGTGTCTTTTAAACTCTGGTTTTAAAACTTAAAAGGCTAAACTTGGCTGGAAATAAATGTGGCTAATTTACTTGGTGTTATGAAAGAAGCATACTGTTATTTTAATTTGTTGTAGGCAGCAAGGAGTAGACAGCTGAATTTAGTCAGGTCAGAGGGGCCAAAAACTTAGCCTGCGTTGGAAAAATTGTTCAAATAAAATCTTGATATTTGCTTTTAAAGCTTAAACAAATTTGTAACGTAGATCTTCATATAAAACGTTTCAGCTAATGACAAACTTTTTCTTATACACTGTTATATCAGAGTAAGATTAGGGTTATTTTCTTTGGTGCAGTACGTAGTAAAGTACTAATGGTGCCATGACATGTCATTTGTCAGTGTTTTTCTATTATATCTGATGTGCTTGGATTATATCACTGCACTGCACTGATTCAGGTTGAGAGCTTTTTTTGCATTTGGTTTGAACACAGCATAAAAAAGCCTTTTATGTACAAGCTTTAATGAAATCCACAATGTTGCACCACCATGTTTTTACAGCAGCCACAGCAGACAAACCAGGCAGAGTGTGCGTTGAGCATTTTGCAGTTGAAAAGCTTATTACACAAACAAAGAAGAACAGCTTCACCCACAAAAACCTGATGCACAAACTTAAACTTAAAAAACATCCGTATGGGAACTCCATCTGGTGACGCCCAACTCCACATGCGTGCTTGTTGACATGAAGACATACATTCTGGTATGCGAAAGCCTTCTTACTGTAGTTCCCTGATGCCACTGTACGTAGTAAAGTACTAATGGTAAAGTACTAATGGTGCCATGACGTGTCATTTGTCAGTGTTTTTCTATTATATCTGATGTGCTTGGATTATATCACTGCAACATAAATGTGTATGTCACAGTTTTAGCTTTAGCTTGGGCTCAATTTTAAGTACATAATATACATCAGGCTGATTTAATTCACATATCAGATTATATTGTATAAAATTATGACATGACTGTAGTATGGCTTCATAATGTCCTGCCACATTTATTAGGGTTACTATTTGGTAAAAGTTTCAGTTTAATCATGTTTATTTTACCTGTTCATGCTTTTCTTACAGCCGGAGAAACATCACATCAGCCGATGTCTGCAGTGAAAGTTCTACATATGCATTGATGTTAAATTATTAAAATAAGTACAAAATCTGAAGGCTCCATCAAAATAACTTAATAAACGAATTAAAACTAATACAAAACAACTAAAACATAATGAAAACAATTCATTTGTTAAAAAAAAAATACTACTAATTCTACAACTATTATATGAACAGTTAAAATATTAATAGTAAATGTGAATGTGAAAAATATTTTCTTCAGTTGGTGACGTAACCAGTGAGGTGGGTAGACTGGACCGTCTCATTTGGCAGCGCCTGACTTCCAGGCCCAGTCCCTTAAATGAGACACAGCTATTGTCTCACCTGCAATTTCATTTTCAAGCAGGCAAAAATAAAATCATTCAGGTCATGAGGCACACAGTGCATTATGCTTTACTGTGCAATTTGTGCTTTCCATAGTGATTCATACAATCACTGAAATGAATGTGTTTTTCAAATCCTTAAGCATTATTTTGATTTATCATACAGTTGAACTTTTCCTGTACAAATGAGCCATAATCATAATTTAAAATAGCAGAGTCAAGCATAATGTTTCTATTTCTTATTGCTAACCCAACATCACTACTAAAAAGTCTCTAACCAATGGACTGATTCGGGTTGAGAGCTTTTTTTGCTAAACTACAATGGAAAACTGTTTCAGGAAATCACTCGACCATTTGGATACACTTCATTTTTATAAGGAGAAGAAGAAGTGAATAACAAAAATTCCATTAGGACCAAATAGTATCATCCAGATGTGTGTTTTTAGGTCTATCCATTCTGTCCATACACCAGTGACCAGTCTGTTGACTTGACTTTTGTAGCACTCAATTTCTAAACAGTTTGCAAATGAGAATAAAATGCATTCTGCATCTAAGCAATATAATTTATGTCAGCCATGTGTTGAATAATTTAATAGGGTAAGAAGAAAAGATAGTCGAATCTCGGATTCAGGAGGAGCAGCGTGGTTTCGTCCTGGTCGTGGAGCAGTGGACCAGCTCTACACTCTCGGCGGGGTCCTGGAGGGTGCATGGGAGTTTGCCCAACCAGTCTACATGTGGTTTGTTGACTTGGAGAAGGCGTTTGACCGTGTCCCTCAGGGAGTCCTGTGGGGAGCCCCCCGGGAGTATGGGGCACTGGACACCTTGATAAGGGACCTTTAGTACCCGAACAATTGGTGTCAGAGCTTGGTCCCCATTGCCAGCAGTAAGTTTGATCCGTTTCTAGTGAGGGTTGGACTCTGCCAGGGCTGCCCTTTGTCACCGTTCCTGTTCATAACTTTCATGGACAGGATTTCTAGACTCAGCTGGGGCATTGAAGGGGTCCAGTTTGGTGGACCCAGGACTGGGTCTCTGCTTTTTGCGGATGATTTGGTCCTGTTTGCTTCATCAGGCTGTGATCTTCAGCTCTCACTGGAGCGGTTCACAGCCAGGTGTGATCAAATATGTTTATCCTCCCTCTTTTTCTTTCTCTTCCCCCCTTTCGTTCCCCTGCCTCTCCCCTGTCCCCCATTTTCCTCTCACCCCCAACCGGTCAAGGCAGATGACCGCACACCTTCATCGCAGCCTTTTGTCACTGCGCCAAGCTGAATCTGTTGATACCTCCCCCTTTTGCGCCACCATGCCCATCTCAGCACACCTCAGTCTACCAAATTGGCAAATTCGCTGCGGACGGTGTTGCACCTGACAAAATTACCACTGCGTGGGCTGCGCTACACTGTGCCACCTTGCGCTGTGCCACAAAATTAGAGCCCTGAGTGTTATTGTTAAGTGAAGTCATCTTGTTTGGGGTAACAATGTAAGTTTTCTGCAATTATCACATACAGTTTCTCCAGAAAATATTATTGTTAATCATTCTTACTGGCAAGTATGTGGCCAACAGTGCCTGCTCCAAAGTGCAGCCATCTGAAGATGATCCTCCTGCCAAAATGAAGAGACAGCACCCACATGAATTCAGGTTAACATGGATGAATTTAAAAATGCTACTGCTGCTTTTCACAGGATAGAATGCCTGAACTTTAGACAATGATGAGCAAGTGTGTGACTTATTAAAAAGTGGTTTGGGATCTTACCGGGAGGATTCTGGGACGGGTCGAAGCATTGCCATAATTGGCTGAATGACAGACAGAGCCATGACAGTGCAGCCGATGTATGGGTGAAAGCCTGCGTGCTAAAAAGAAAGAGAAAACATAGAGTAAGTGGAGCTGCTGTGACTTTAAAAAGCAAAATGTTCTCATACTGTATTGTGCAAAGGTCTAAGGGCACCATCAGCTTTGTTTTATTATTGTGTCAAATTTTGTAATTATTGGCATTTGGTTTGAAATTATGTGACTGAAAAGGGCTCCTTTATTAGCAAGCTGTCTAGGAGTTTAACTCATACAACATGTGTATATAATGCTCAAGCATGTCTTGTATAAACCTGGTGTAATAGACCTTTTTCAGCAGCTGATATTTTTGGATATAATTTAATAGGACAAAAATAGATTTTACCAGTAACTTTAATTAAGGTTCCACTCCAGGTTCAAGGGAACCAGGCTCATGCTATTCTTCAAGTGTAAAAGTATTTTTTTTCTTTTTCCTGAAAGGTTTGTCAGTTTAAACCTGCAAAGGTCTTAAGCCACCATTAGATTTGTTGTTTTAGCAATGCTATAATGACCATACAGTAACTATTGTTCAATCACTTTACATACATCCAGAAAGTTAAAATTCCCTGTTGTAAAAGCTGCCGAAAAGCAAGATTGAGCAAGGAACATATTCTTTAGCATACACTTACTGCAGCTGATATTGATTTAATTATGTGCACTTAATACCTAAAACCAGAAAGAAAATTTCTCCTGCTCAGGCTTGATGTGACCTTTCTTGACTGCCTGTGATTCTTCAGCCTCCGAATTCGTGCCTTGTTTGTAATTGTTGTGTCTGTACTTCAGTTTAGCTTCTACATGTTCCCTCCACATCTATCTATAATTCAAAAGATCTGCCTCTGGAAGAACCAGCACGTATTTTGTGTTTGTGTTTGTCTCGATGGCTGTAACTACTGTGGTGAGACAAGATGAAGAAATGGTTTAACACTGTGCCACTCACACCACAGGACCACAGGACAGCATGTGACTAATACAGCTGAGTCATTCACACACATGCAATGCAGCCCAAGGAACACACTGTGTTAGTTACAGGTTCAGTCACAGCAGCCCATTTTCCTCAAGAAAAATAAAAGATGATTCCCTAAAGTTAAAAAATATCCTTTATAAGTAGAGTATATATGAACTAGAATGTCAAGACCTCTATATATAGTATCAACAGATTAGAGATTATAATGAAAAGAGGATAAGACCAGGCCTCAAAGTGAATGGAATAAAATAATTGTTAAATTGTGTAATGCATATAAGAACATAAGTTGAAGAGTGATATCCTAACTGTGTCAAGGACTGGTGACCAAAAAAAGAAGGAAAACGTAATTGAAGGCATGTGGTTCAATATATGCAAACCACAGCCAACATCTACCAGTGTGTGAGTAAAGAGACCTCTGAATGCTGACACTACATTTTGTGTTCTCTCTGTGTGTATTATACCATAAATGTATGTAAAATCAATAAACATTAAGTTAAGAAGTATCCTTTATGCTTATCAAAGATAGATATTTATGATGTCAACATGAAAGTAATTTGCCAAAACTGTGTTGAGACCATTATGTTGTGATGATTTGTCATATTTAAAAAAATGGGTCTCCAATTAACACTGAAACAATGTTATTGAATAATGAACTTAACAACAGTAGGTGATTCGTTGGTTTTAAACATTCAATTTCACATTAATATTAAACATGATGACTTAAGTAAATTGCTTGTACTCATATAGACTATATGACTCCAAGCAAAATAATTGCCTAAGTCATTTTTTTTTACAAAAAATATTTTTTTGCCTAAATCATCTCCATTCAATAAAATTGGTTCAGTTTTTTTTTGTTTCCTAAAAACTCTGAAAAAATGACTTAGGCAATTATTTTAAGAAGGTGTTGTAGTGCTTTTCTAGTCTTGATGACCACTCAAAGCTGCTTTACACTACAGTTTTTGCCATTCACACATTCACACAGTGCATCTTTCTGCCATTCACCTTTCATACACATTCACACACTGCTGGCACAGATGTCAGGAGCAATGTGGGCTTAAGTGTCTTGGCCAAGGATACATCGACATGTAGAATAGTAGACTCGAATCCACAACCTTCAAGTTGAAAGACGACTCGCTCTACCACTGAGCCCCGTCTACCACTGTCACCCCGGTGAATGTGTAAAGCTTGGTTCTGTAATTTGATCCCAAAAATATTTCTTATTTTCTTCACATGGTTGATCGATAGCTGGCCATCAGTAAATCAAGAAAAAGTTGGTACCCGTAGACCTTGCTATCCTCATATAAACACAATCAGTCATTTCACTCAGACCACTGACCCTCTGTAACTGTCTCTCACTGACCCTCCTGCCTGTGTTTTATCAGTGTGTGGCTAGTCTTCACAGCAAACTGGAGAAGCATGCACGCGTGAGTGAGTCAGACACAGAATAATGGCAGATTAAGTGCAGCCAAAGTTCACAGGATGTCTCTCAAAGTCAAGAAAGGATCTTTGAACAGCTTAATTTTAAAGATGTTACATCATCAGGCCCCTACGAAGGACTGTTCAAATGTACAGGATCCTTAAAATAAGGATAATCTCTCATTAAAATAAGGATAAACTAAGGAGGACTATGTCTTTCCCACAGCAAATTTATAGGGATGCATGTTGTGTATCCTCAGTGCTGCAGAAGTAATCATTTGGGCATGCATGTTTTGCTGGATATTTTTAAATGGCGTGCAGCAGTGGAGCTATTATTATTATTTATCTTCAGTCTCCACTGTAAGTTTGTCAGAACTGTAAATATATCACATCAAAATAAAGCAAAATATGCCTGTTTCTGTTGATATAAATACAATGGGCTCTAATTTCGTAGACCAGGTGCAGCGCAGGCACAGGCGGGGGGGGGGGGGCAAGGCACATTTTGCAAGTTTTGCAAGTACTCCTCTGTCCTGCCAAACAAAAGCTCTCTGAACACCAGAGGCAGACGGTGGCCATGAGGGCAGCCCCTCCACCAGTGTGGCCATGAGCTCGGCAGATGACACTGCACCCTTCACCTTCTCAGCCATAAGCATGGGTTGGGATTGAGGTTGGCATTATGGGTAAGGTAAAGATAATTTTCCACTAATAAAGCCACTCATATTTAGCAACCTATATTTAAACCCCGTGTAATAAAGTTGAGTGGTGTGCACAGATCACAACATAAACAAATACCATGTGTAAGGGAGGGATGAAATCATGTACGTAAGGTGTAATTGCCAAGCTTGTGCTTGTGGCCTGGCCCTTGTCACTCAAGTTTGCATGTGAAATAAACTTGTTTTACCCAATTGAATTAGGATCATTTTGGCGTGTAACTCTGGATAACACAAAATCAAAGATGTGAATACGTTAGATTAACCGTCTCCCGGATCCAACCAAGAGCACAGGGCATCCCCTGTACGACCAGGAAGGAGACTAGTTCAATAAATCAATAAAACATTTTCAGCTGCGTTTATTAAATTCCATTACACGCGCCTTTAATCTGACATCAGATGTGACGGGACAGTCAATATAGATATAAATATATGTGCTGATTCAGATAGTTACATTAAATAGTGGTTGCTGTGATTATTAATGGCATTGAAATGTGCCTGACATTCTGTAAATGTAACGATTCGTGTGAATCGTAAAAAGTTAAACAAAAAGCGGGCCCAAAAATGCAGGGACGAGAGAGTGAAAAAGGAAAAGGATTTATTACAAAAAAAAAAAAGGTGACCAGTCCAATAATTAAACACAAAACGCTGAGGCAGGGTGGAGCTCAGGGAAAACAAGAGTCTAGGAAAAAAGGGAAATGAAGAATTAGAACTATACAAAAATGAAGAAAAAGACCAACTACAAAAACGAGGAGCAAAAGAGTTTCGACGGAGCTTAGAGTTCTGCGAGTTACCGAGCATGGTACACATGACAAGGAAGAGACAGGAAAGCTGGGTATAAGAAGGCAGGTCCTGATGAGAAGATTAGGTGCAGATTACCGAGCCTGCCCAGCCGTGCCACCAGCCTCCACATGTCAACACACCAGCACCAAACAGGAAATACAACAATAAAAAACAGGAAATAACCCAAACTTCCCCCAGCCAGGAGACAGGCCATGACAGTAAACCTGTCTGTGAGGTTTTGGTGATGTGTACGCAACTGTGTGCCGGTCAGCCAAATTACCACTAGACCGGCTGCGCTTCGCCTTGCGTCGAGTAGACAAGGTTGGAGCTGGCAAGCGTTCAGTGCACCTTTGGCACAGCCTTTTGGCACAAAATTGTCACTGTGCCGAGCTGAATCTGTCGACACCTCCACCTGCTGTGCCGCCACGCCCATCTTGACACACTCAGTCTACCAAATTGGCAAATATACTGCGCAAGGTGTTGTGCCGGACGAAATTACCACTGTGTGGGCTGCATGAGCTGCGCTATGCTGCGCCACCGTGTGCTGCGCCACAAAATTAGAGCCTGCTATGTTTACTTTGAGCTGTAATGGCTATGTTTGTATTCTGAACTCTTAAATTTTCAACTAAGCTTATATTTGAGTTGGCTATAAATCAGTGATGCAGTAATACACAGGTTATGTTACATGTTCCCAGGATGTTCAGAATAAGTCTCTTACACCTTTGAGAAACACATATATTTCCATTTAAAGACTCAAAAAATAATAATAACTCCCATGTTGAAGCCTCAAGTTTGGTGATTTGGCCAGTATTGTGTGTTTTTAGGGCAGAGATTTGATTGAGCTGGCTGATAAGAAAAGGGGTGAGATGCACTGGCTGTAGCCTTTTCACATTTATTGATCTGAGGTTTTTCTACTGAGCGGTGTGGTTTTTTTGTGGTGGCAGTCTTCCTTAATCTAAAAAGAGCATTCTATGTCATCCTTTTAACTAAGTTAGCAGAGGTAGCAATGCATCAAGAGTGGCCTCCAATAGTCTAGTCCTCTTTGAAATAAAATGGGCATACCCCAAGGATCAATTTTAGGCCCGTTACTTTTTAGCCTTTTTTTTATCAATGATCTCCCTGAAATTTGTCTGGGGGCAGGTCATCAGCTGTATGCAGATTCCATTGAATTGCTATGTACAATGAATGTGGAATACGAGAGAAACAACACCACTGTCACATAATGAAGCAGTACTATCTGCTCAGTTCTGAACATTTCTTTAAATGTCATCCATCAAAAGGTTTTTAATGCTTGCACCCTATTGCTTATGCAAATTTCTTCAGCAGACAAAGTGGTAGGATTACCAGGGACACAGCAAGTGGAAATACAAAAATCATACAAATCATACAACAGGACACATCCACGGAGCAGTCAGCTTTTACTATAATGTTTGCAAATGTAGAACACATTACCAACTGAAATGAATTTAATGAACAACATTAAAATATACAATAAAAATTTGAAATATAGGTTGAAAAAAATATGGGATGTGAGCATATTTATCTTTGTTACGATGTTCTATAACTGTGTGCCGTAGCTATATGTAACATAAATAATCTTCCACATGCCATTGTGTGACATAATTGTAAGCCAGATTTACACATCCTAAATTCCTGTTCTTTTTTTTTTCTTTTTTTAAACCAGAACCAGCTATTGTTTGTAGGAAATGGAAACTATCACATACTGTATTATCTCTTTGTGTAAACCATCATTTACTATAGAATGTACATAGAAGGCTCAAGTTGTAGTATGGTACGTTATATTGTCCCTATCAAATAAACTAAATAAATAAACATTTTTACAACCTCTGAAAGTTCACAGATGAACAAATGTTTCTGATGTACACAAAAACTAAATTAGTCAAACAATGTTACAAAATGTTGATTGTTACAAAAACATGTTACAGAGGGCAGCAGAGGGCCAATGGGAGGCCGTGGACAATTTATGCATCCTGGCAAACTTAGAGATGCACTTGTCATCCATATCACATTCAATGTTATTTTCTTACTGCATTTAAGACCAAATATTAAAAAAATATTTGTAAAGAAATACATTAAAATGTTAAAACCTCAGGTTCACCAGGTTTGGACGTTCAGAGTTAACTTGCTAACATTTTTAGTGAGCAAAACCACTCCTCAAAGACTGAATATTAGAAACAAAGAGAAGAAATAATTAAAAAGGAGAACAGCATGTAAAATGACTCACTAGAGAAAACAAAAGAGCGGCATGCATATCAGTAGGTCACTCACAGAACTTTTTATCGTCCCAGCAAGCAAAAACCAAAAAAAAAAAAAAAAAAAAATACAGCTTCATCTTTGTGCAACTTTTTTTATTCTACTCATATCTGTCTAATTCAGTCTGAGGTCCACCATCTTAAAAACAAGCCATGACAATGAGATGTGTGCAACAGCAAATACTAACAGCCTGTTAGACAAATGAAGGGACAGGTGGGGTTACTGACACACACACACACACACACACACTTACCTTGCTCCACCCCCTCCTGTATATGAAAGGCAGGCTGAAGGCCACACTTGTTAGGACCACAGCCAAGACCATCATGGTTCGATGAAACTACAGTGACAGAGAGAGAAAGAGAACTTTAAATGACTTTAAATTACTAGATAAAGACAGGATCACCATCATGTTATGTCCATGGGAGATAGAACAGAGGAAGAAGCTCATGATGAAAATATACTGGAGCTCTCACCTGAAACCACAGCCTTTTCCCCAGCAGTGTTGTGTCAAGCCAAAAGTGCTTGTAATGACGAGCGATGATGACAGCTGTGCTCACTGTCCACATCCACGCAGTCAGCATTAAGACACCTGAGTGGACACAGCGCAGGTGATGATTTGAAGCTTTTTAAAGATTATGAGCTACTCACTGTATGTCTCAGCAAAATACAGCTGGTTTCACTCACTATTCATAGTTGGCTATGTTTGAAGGTGGAAAGTCTTCAGTCTGTATTTGTCCTTACTCTTTTTTTTAACATCTTGTTACTGTTAAGTCTAGTACCTCTGCATTTCAGACTTCAGGTGAAAAGATGAATTGTGAAGCCATGAATAAGTCATAAACCAAACCAACTTTATGAAACATGGCCCAAAATAAAAAATAAAATTACTGTATGTCACATAAATTCTCCCAAACATAGTTACACTAGTTCTTATCTTACCAATATATTTTACTTTTCTGCAAACATTTCTAATCATTTGTAGAAGAGGATAATGGCCATGTTTTTATGGGAGACCAGGCCATCCATCTGTAGTTGAGTGACGTGTTCTCATTGCAAAACGTTAGGTTTAGACTAACTCAGTCTATATTGGAACCAACCATGAAATTTGATGAGCAGGGGGGAGCGGGAGCCTGTAAGATCCCCTGGACGTCCAGTAATCAAATGCTGATTGGTGGAGATAAGGGGCTGATGATCATGTCTGTGGATTAAACCTGTGAAGTTTTAACATCAGAGACCCTGCATTGTTTATACACATTTCGTTTACACGTTCAAACATTTCAACACAAGAATATTCCATTTTTACTCAGTAACATTGTGTCCCTGCTGCTGATGAGGGGGAACTATGAACTATGCTATTCTCAGTGAAGTGACGCACAAAAAAAAAATCCCTGAAGACATGATGAGTCAGACACACACATACACATGACCTGAGGTGTGGAGGAAAAAAACCCAACAACAAATGTTTCAGCCTCCTAAGTGTTTCCATGAACGCAACAGAATCAGGCCCAGTAATCAGACAGACAGAGACAGCTCAGTAATGTAGGAGGAATATAAAAGTCAGAATAACAGGTTTCAAAAAGATCAGTGTGGAATCTGAAATATAATCAGAAGGCCTATTTTATCACATATCTACATTATCTTTTAAGCAAAACTCTTCTATATAAATCTACCTCTCTCCAAGCAATGATGATTCAGGTGATAATCTCTCTGAATTCCTCAGGGGGGCAACAGACGTTATGAACGATTGAACTGGAGCTCCAATAATCATTTAATAATATGTTTCACTCTCTTACCATGGTGAGAGCTACCGTGTGCCAGAAAGAGGTAATAGCTGTGATTTAAGGTGAACCTATTAGGAAGGATGATGTTTCTATGGAAACGGCATTGGATGACGCCATGAGCAAGCCTCCAGGTCTGACCCCACAGATCGTCCTGGAAACATAGAGGTCAGCATTGAATTCTGCATACTGATGATTAGTGGGTGTGGGTGTGTGTGCGTGTGTGTGTGTGCGTGTGTGTGTGTACTTCTGTTGCCAGTTCAGGATGTGTTCTTCCAGGGACGTAAGCAGCACTGATGGTAACTCTGCCCTCATCAATCACACAAAGGTAAACATCATCATTACCCTGCAAGGGCACAAACATGTTATGTTCAATACAGTAACATGTTGTCTCGTCTCCTTTAAGGGATGTTCATAAATTACTGAATGAGCTGTTTTTCAATTTACATTAGCAAGAGGCAAGATTTTCTTCTTTTTTTTTAACAAAGTGCTATATTTCTTATGATTGAAACAGAATCACAAGGAGTTGGTCAGGCTGGATAATGGACCTAAGTGCATTTATTTTACATATGACTATGACCTGGATGACTAAGAACCTTCACAGACACCCACATTTATTACAAAAGACGTTAGTGTTCACTTTTCCTGTTTGTGCAACAAGTGCATTGGTTAAAGGGTAAGTTCAGATTTTCGAAGTGTGGGTATATAAGATAATGACACATTTTACTGCTGTACACCATACAACAGGCAGCAGGGACCCACAAAAATTTTAGACACATCACAAAAGAGTCACCTTTATTGCTGCCTCCATCAGTGAGGTCAAATGTCAAGTTATTTTGTGACTTACACGTTTGAAATCCTTTGTTCGGATATACTTAAGTGAAACTAACTCACCAGTCAAGGAAGCAGTTAACCTACCACCTTGTGAACATGTATATTTTCTATGAGGACTTTGGTGTTTCAGTCCCGTTTCAGGTTAAAAAAATAAAAGAAGCTGTTTTACACTGAAACAAAGCTTCAATCATATTGGTGTATAATGTTCTGGACAGCTGTACATATACTGTATTGAATTAGAACCAGTTGATGTCCAAAACACTTCAAGATGCTTTGGGTAAAAACACTGGACCTTCTTTTATTTTACCTTGTGCAGAATTTCTAGTGATAACAATGTTGTTTACGAAAATCAGGTCAGAATAAAGCTCACCATCCATTTATCCAGAGACAGGGCCATGGCCACGTAGCCTTCGGCAGGTCCAGAGAGTTCAAACATGACAGTCTGTCCTGCTTCATCAGTGGTAAATGACAGGAAGAAGCATTGGGGATCTGAGTCTGGATGACAGCCCACTGGGTCTCTGAGGCAGGTTTTACTGTGGCCACACCCCACTGAAGTAAACTGAGGGGGACACGGAAGATTCTTACTCTCTATGACTGTGCTATCAGCCCACCACTGAGGTGAATATAGAGTAAGAGGAACATTCAGCCTCATTCATCAACCATTCAATGGAAGACATTTCCTCTCAAAACTCACAGTTTTGTGACGATTCTGAAACTCAGTGTTGTTTCATCATATGGGATTTGTTAATGGGTAGTTATAGAATCTTTGCACACTCAAACATTACCACACATTTGAGTACTCGGTTGTGGACAATTATACAGTTGTATAATATTACGCGATTTACAGTAAAGCTCCAGTGCCAAACTTCATCTAAAACATTGTCAACATTGCTGTCCACCACCACCCAGCTGCAATAAGCATTTACACAGTCACTTAGCTCAGAACACCTGACATTAATGCTCTTAATATGTCTTGACATTCCCCTGTTGTATGCAACAGAGAGAGAGAGACAGAGATAGAGCTTTGCTTTAAAAATTGGAGCTGCATGGTGCAGGAACAGCAGCAGCTGTAATTGGCACATGTAGACAATCAGGAAGTTGTTAAGTGGAGCGCTTCATTGCTATGCTTTCCTAAAGAACATCCAAGTACTATATAGCAAGAAAACACACTTCTAAAACTTTCCATGGGAGCTTCTTGGTGTTTTCAACCATAGGTTTACTGCATGCAGCCTTCTCTTCTTACTAACACACACACAAAAATAAAAAAAAACTGCTATACTAAGAGAGTTTTGTGAACCTGAAAAGGTTTAATCAGCATTGTCTTCTGACAATAGCAAGAATGCAGTGGGCATTATATTATATTTACTTACTATATATTTAAACCCTATGTACCTTTAGCTTTAACATAAATACACACCACCTTTTGAGAACATGACATGATGACATTTGTTAATTGCTGTTGTTCTGTCTATGAACTACAGAACAAAGTTTTGTTGTGTGACTACAATTACAATAAGGTATCTTATTTCTTAAATCCTATCTGATCTTATTGATGAATGAGGTCCATTGTGATGGCTATACTGTACATAGTTGTGTTATCTAAAAGCTGTTTGCCCTTTAATTTGACTTCTATTCATATAAGGAGAGGTGGAGTGCTCAACAATCCCAATTCCAAAGAAATCGGGACGCTGTGTAAAATGTAAATAAAAACAGATTCATGCCATCAATGCCATCAAATTCAAAATGAACTATCTTTTATGAAATGGTAACAATGGTCTCATATTCAACATCTGATATGTTGGTTATGTTCTATTGGGAATAAAATATGGGTTTATGAGTTTTGCTAATCATTGCATTCTGTTTTTATTTACATTTTACAATGTGCCCTAACTGTTTTCAAATTGGGGTTGTACATGAATAGATTAAATCATTTAAGTAGGGGATAAAATAAATTAAAAAAGCACATTGTTTCTTGATGATGATGATGATATTGCAATGTACTGATGTAAGACACTAACCAGTGTGGGCACAGCTGAGGAGCTGGGGGTTAGAGCAGGTGATTTAGTGAATGGAGCAGCAGTCCCCCTTCCTCTCAGAGACACCACGGGACCTGGAATCCTCACCCAGTACACCTTATAGTCATGCACCACAGTCACACTGCAACAACAAGACACACACACACAGAGCCACATGTGTCTCATCAGAACAAAGCTTTCTTAAACTTTGCAAACTCTACTACATAGAGAGTTTGGTCTACTTCCCTGCAGACACAAGTCTCCAGTCCTGAGATGTGAAACAAAGTAATGTAAAAAATACTTTTGTTCTAGCTGCCGTTGTGCAGTTGAACAAACAACTTTAACATTTATTTATTTGTATGTTAAATTTAGATTTTTTTAGGGCAGTCTGCATCACTCCTAAGATGTATTTTATGATGTTTTTATTTTGTGTTTTGTAACATTTGTCATGTAAGTCACGTCTGTGCTATAGGGTTGGGAGCTATGGCCAAATACTTAATCATGATTTAAAAAGTGTCAATCAGGCAATTTTGATAATTCAAGCGATTAAATGTCAGATAATCAAAGCTATGATAAAGACAGATGAAGAAATCCATTAAATGTGGTTTTAAATGTGATGTTTTATAACTCTATGAATCACTTGTTAAACAGAAACATTTCACAAAACATATAACAAATCAGAGGCAAAACATCTAATGGCTTAATCTTTTTAGCAATATGTTTATGTTGCATGTAGGATGTTTAAGAGAGGATACTACACATCTCCCTGCAGTTACAAATAATGTGACATGACATAACTTGATTTGACTTCAGTCTTGATAATGAATTGAGGTAGACAACAGGTTCCAATTATGCTTTTAAACCTGTGGCTGGGTCAAACGTACAGTAGCTCCTGGTGTGATGTAATGCCTACTCACAGAAACTGGACTCTTTGTGGAGGCTCCTGTGATGACTTCCAGATGGCCTTAATGCAAGTCTTTCTTTTACTGCTCTTGTGACTCACACCAGATCCCTTCAAATGATCACACACACACACATACATACAATATTTTGATCCATACTGAGGCAGCTACTTTTCATGTCTTGTTTTAGCTCATGCCTACATACAGTAACTGATTACATTACATGAAATGAGAGGGCAACAATAGCATTTTTTTTTTTTATTTCAGTGGGAAATTTCTACTCCACTTTGTTGGTTGACAGTGGAAACAGGAATCAATAAACATATTCATATTTATTCATGTCAGTCATGTTAATACAGCTCATCAATAAGGTCCACTGAGTACATTCAGTACATATGATGAGTATTTAACTGAGGAGGACTCATGATAGATCACAGACATTAAAAAAAAAAGATGTCTGGTAGGGGAAGATCTAATTTACCTGCGCGTGGCCACATTGTAACAGCTGAGACTCATGAGGGTCGGTCAGTATGAAGGATCCTATTGCAGGAAAGTCTAATTTCCCAGCATCTCGAGCTTCCATTAGAAAGCCCTTGAAGAACGCGTGGTTAAGGGAGGCCACTTGTAAAGACACTGTGGATGAAGAAGAAAGAAAAACCAGATAACATGAGATGAGATAAAATTAAAGATACAGTAACACAGTTTTGGTTGATAGTTGCTTTTTTAGTGTGCATCTGTAGGGTAATGACAAATAGTAAATGGTCTCTATTTATAGTATATTAGCTGCTACATTTCTTTTGGTGAAGACCAAACTGATTGTCAACAACAAAAAGCACCCAAAGTCATGCATTGCAGCCTTAAATCTATGATATCTACGAATGTTTTGCTGGTTTATCTCAACCAACGCACTGCTTTGTACAAGTTTGTGTCACTTACATCGCTCACTCTACCTCTCAATAGTCCTTAGAGAAAATCTGTGTTTATAGCTCACAGAGACACAAGCTGCTCTTCCATCTGTTTCGGATTTGTGAGCACCCTCAAAGTCTATGGCGAGGCATCTGTCAATTTGTGGTGGATTATATCTATGATAATTTGGTATTTTGCTTAAATGATGTATTGTTTGGCTTTACTACACATTTGAGTGCTCATTTTTTTTCCACTGCAAGTGTCATTAATATACCAGCCAAATTTTATGTACAGAAATGCAACCCTCTTTTGGAGGGAAGTAGAACTCTATGGTATATTGTCTTCCTCCTGCAATAGAAAATCTGGGAAGATGTGTATTTCAAATTTGTTCTCAGAATAGAACATATTGATGACATGTACACCGTTTACATGGTCATATGGTGCTTTTCTAGTCTTGATGACCACTCAGAGCTGCTTCACACTAGTGCTTTGCCATTCACCCATTCACTCTTACTTCAAATCATTCATTCATACAGCACATCTATATGCCACAGCCGTCGGGACCAACGTGTGTTTAAGTGTCTTGCTCAAGGACACATCAGCATGTACACTAGCGTAGCTGGGTATTGAACCCACAACCTTCCAGTTGAAAGATGATTTGCTCTACCACCACACCCTTGTACATTTTCAGTTTGAATTTAACTATGACTGTACATCTCATGTGCTGTACAATATATATTTATGGGCACAGTGCACATTTTGTTTGCTTAATACATTTTATTGTGTTTGTACAATGTAAGCCTTAATAAAGCATGGCCCCCCCGCCATGCTTTATTAAGGCTTACATTGTACGAACACAGTATTAAAATGTCAGTGTACAGCCTGCCCTAGTAAGATGAAAAATAAAGTGTCACCAGAAATTGAAGAAAGGGTCTGCAATGGATATACACTTTCCTAGTGGGTAATTCATGTATATCAGGTTTTTACGGTCCCTTATTGTCACCTTGCCATCTCCTTTTGTGTGATAATAACTTTATTTTGCTTTCAATCTCTACCTGTTGCTAACATGTGAAAATTAACCAAATAGGTTGAGTCTCACTCATTTTCTACCACTTTATCCTCCACATGGGGGTCATGGAGGCTGACATAAGGTGAAGTGTGAAAGGAGGGGTAAACCCTACAGTCGGTTTAAAGTGCCCACTTATCCTAATCACCAAATTGCATGTTTCTGGACAGTGGGGGGAAACTGGAGAACCCAGAGAGAGCCTATATATACTCATGGAGAACATCCAAACTCCACACACAAAGGCCTTTGATAGAATCAGGATTCAAACTGGTGACATTCTTGCTGTAAGGCACTCCTACCACCACGTGACCCCAAAATAAGTTCAAGGCGTATTAAAATAAAACATATGATGGGATACTCATATATGTGGATATGTTTGTGCAAGAACACAGTGTTAATCATTTACATAGTTAGTCAGATATGCCCATTGTGTTCTTGCAATATTTTCAACTGGCACTGCAATAACCATTTTAAACATGAAATGTTGCTCTTGTACATATTTTACATAGAGTATATCACATTTAACACAAATTAAAAGGAAGTGGAGAGAGTTATTAGGATGTAAACATAATGTGATGTTGGTTTTTGCCTTTTTTGACAAATAAGGGATAAGGGACATGATTAAAACTAGATACATGGTCTTTAAAGTTGACCAGCCATACCTGTGATGTTGTCCCCTCGACTGAATGTGGATTTGTCCACGGTGATATTGTATGGAGGAGGGTCTGTTCTGGGCTGGTAACCATGCTGAGGCACCATGTCTTCACAGGCGATACTCACTTTCCCATTACTAAAACCTGTGACTGGAGCAACACTCCTCATCAACAGTGTCAGCAGGAAGAATAAACACCACATCACTGAAGACAGAGAGAGGAAATCTGTAGAGACCTAATCACCATGTGTTCTCTCCACATCATCCTCTGAAAGATTCCAAATATGATCTACAAGTTGTTTTCTTTTTTTTGTTAACACATATGTATAACTTAAACAAATAGTGCTGTGCTTTAAAATTAAATTAAAAGTGAAATGCTACTCAGTGAAATAATAACAATTCTCTCAAGTAAGAAAAGATAAAATTTCTCATTATGTTAAAGTACTTGTTGATTTAAATTGTATTATAATTATTAGACACGTGAATGGTTGGACAAGCTTAAAAAAAAAGCACACGTCGTGTCATACAAATTATAAGTTATATGAAATTGTGCTGATAGAACTTATTTCAACAATTTTCTTTGGATATGTCACTGTAGAAAATTATTCTACAGTGTAGAATGGTAGACAATCTTACAATGTACAATACAATACAAAGAAAATACAATTTTAAACTAATATAACTAGAAACACTACAATGTTAAGGTATCTATTTATGTTATTTACATTGATTGATGTTGATGTTTTGGCATCTTGGTTATTTCTTGGATGCAGATTTATTTTAGAGGATTTCAATGTATGTATTATCTCTCAAAATAAATTTATTCCATAATTTATTCAATTGTAAAAGGTGTGGATTCATTGGAACTATCAATAAAGTGAAAGAAAATAGTGTGTAACAGAGAAGTGTAGTAGGATAATGTCATGACATTAACATGCACACTATAGCAGGTAGGAAAAAGCCTTCAAGGACAAGGAAGAAGTCTTTGTGCAGATGATTCACAGGCTGAAATTAGGCGTGCCTTCATGCATCTTCACAGTATAATCTGTCTCCTGCAGCTCAGGCTGAGTTCAAAGTGCTCACTGAGATAACAGATTATGTCTGTCAGTTTGTACAAACTAAAGTCAAGCTTGTGTTCACTCCAACTGCAGTTTCTGATAAATGAGATGTGGGTCACAGAAAGAAAGACAAATGAATTAAATATTAAAGTAGAAGAAAGAGGAATTGAGCAATGCAAAGTAAGTTCGTCATTTCGGAAAGAAACAATGTTTTGAACCTTACTGTCAAATAAAGAAATGTTTGTTGTCCATTGTTACATGTTACATATGTATTGTTTATAACAAGGTATTTAAATATTTGAATATAAACTGAAACTGTGCCATTATTTCGGAGCATTCTCTCTTCCCAAAACTTTTTCATTCACTTTCTCTTCTATACTGCTGAAAATGATTGAAGAAAACAAGGATAAAACTACAGGAGAACTCCTGACTCTTTTAAAAAACAAAGTCATATTTCAGTTATCACACAGCTGTGAGCTTCAGTCTTATGTACAAGAGTGTTTAGTCTTACCTCCTCCTCCCTGAGCTGCCTGTGTCTCTGCAGTTCCTTCCTGAAATGAACTAAACTAGTCATGTTGCCCTCCAGAGGGCAGGGCCTCTGTTGCCTTCACTGCCCATTGAAGATAACCATACATGTGAATAGTTCTTCACAAATGTCTGCGTAATACTGCCCTCCACATTAGAAAGTTCTTCATCGCAGCTTTGTTTTAAATTAGTTCGAACATCTTCTTCATTTTGTAATATTTTCCTTCAAGCTGTACACTAAGAGGTGTAAAGTTGCTCGTAACAGTTCGAAGTTCCTAACCACATTTAGTCTCTTCATTTTGTCTGCTCAAACTCATCCTTTTCTCATCCATCATCATCATCCATCTCCATCTCCATCACAGTTCAAAGCTCATCAGTGCAGCTAAAAGTTCTCAAAGTTCGAAACGTTCCTTTATTCCATCCTCATTCTTCTATCGTCATTCTCCAATCCCTCTGGACTCCTCCTCTGAAAGCTCCTTCAAGGTTCTTAATCACAGTTTGAAGTTCTTTATTTCTGTTCAAAGTTCTCCTTCTTCACATTTTCCAGTTTTTCAGTTATTCAACCCCCACTCTCAAGTACTCACCTATTAAAATGGACGTTCCCATGGCTTCTTCTTTCCTTTGATTCCTTTGATTTCTTAATTTCCAAATATGTCTGCTAAGTGTCAGATGTTTAGGAACAGCTCTATTGTGGTGAAACATAATTTCCACAGTTCATCACGGCCTGCAACTGAATAATTCATTTCCTGCTTTTCCTAAATAAGGTGATCATGCTGTTCAAGCAGGTGCATTAATACTGATGCAAATGATGGATCTTGTGCTTACATTTAAATTATACAATCTTTTTTTCCCATATATCTTGATTGCAGCAATACTTGGCTCAGTGTAACACGGTTGGTGTAGTGGTTAGCACTCTTGCCTTTGCAGCAAGAGGTCCTGGGGCCATGTGTGTGTGTGTGGGTTCTCACCGGCTTCCTCGCACAGTCCAAAAACATGCAGATTTGGAGATTAGGCCAATTGGACACTATAAATTGCCCGTAGGTGTGAATGTGAGAGTGAATGGTTGTCGGTCTCTATGTGGCCCTGTGATGGACTGGCGACCTGTCCAGGGTGTACCCTGCCTCTCGCCCTATGTCAGCTGGCGTTAGGCACTAGCTGCAAAAAGCAGTAGAAAATGAGAGAGAGAGTGAGTGAGTTACCAGCCACATCATTAGTTACCTGTTTGCCTGTTTATTCATTCAATTAATCAGTCAGTTGTGTGGCATTAATGACATGCATACATTGCAGTTACGAGTCAGACGCTTCATAAAGATGATGAAAATAATGTGATCTCGGTTACTCTGACCATAACATGAGAGCAGATGTGCAGATGGAATGATTTAAATTGCTGTTGAATCGGCACCTTTGTCTATATGGCAAATAGTACAGCGTCACAATGTTACAAACAAAAGAGTCAGACACAATAGCCAGTCAATACACTCTACAAAAAATGTTAAGGTAGGTAAAAAAAAAAGTTGTAACCTAGACATGTCTAAAACATTTGCAATTTGAAACACTGTATTTTCTCAATACTTTTAAATTGACTTACATTCCTCATAGTGCTCATATCTGACAACTTCATCTGTTTCTGTGCACTAGTCCAGGAAATGCAGTCTTATTAAAACCTTATTTTAGAATAATAAAAGTCGAGTCTGGTTGAGTCTGGTTCCTGTATAATAAGACAATCAATAGCTGCTCATACCAAAATGACAGTGTGGCGACTGAAATATGTACAGAAATACCTCCATGTGTACTGCTGCCTGCCTTCACGGACAGTCATTAGAGAGACATAATAATGGCACTGTGCTGCCATCATGTGGCAAAAAGCATCACCAGCACCACTGCTACACCTTATGTACACGATCTGTTGTCGTTTCCACAGCAACCTTCTCTTGTTACCTGGTGCAGGTGAGAGCGACTGGAGACAAACCACTAGGAAGGACAGAGAACAAACATGAACACCTTCTCCAGGTAGGAATGACTCCTCTTACTGTATGTGTCAATGATATAATTGTGCAATGCAACCAAACAACATATTCTACTTTTCTACTGACGTGTTAGCCGAGATGTTCAGGTGAAGAGCTTGGAGCAAACAGTGAAACACGCTGAAAAGCACCTGGGTGAGATCTGCTCCCTGTTAGGCTCCTACACCAGGAAAACAGCGAAGCTGAGAGACAAGGCAGACTTGCTGGTGGCTCAGCTGTTTGACTTCTCCAGCACAGAAGGACCTGAGCTCCAGGTTGGACTGAGGAACCTGGCAGAGGATCTGGCCATGGTTCAGGATTACAGACAGGCTCAGGTCAGGAACACTGCTTGTATTTATGCGTGACCGGGCTCGACTGTAATCAGACTCTTTATTACATGACCGTGTTAGTGATTGACTCTTTACTGTTTCAGGTAGAGAGACTGGAGACGAGAGTTGTTGCTCCTTTGAAAGGGTATGGAGACATTATCAAAAATAAAAGGGTGAGTTTGGATGAAAATGTGTGCTTTTGCAGTGGGCTGATAGTTGATTTGCATATTTTGGTGATAATTTGTGTTTTTTTTTTTAAGGTGTGGCTGTATGAGAAAGAATGCATTACTGAATGAGCCTCCCAGGCTCAAAGCCTCTGTGCTACTGTCCTGATACCTTGACTGCTACATTATTCATCCTGATATTTTAATGGGGCCCTGAACCCAAATAACACTGGTGATATTTTATGATATACTGTATCTTAATGATGCCCCTCAATCATATACCATGGGTTATGCACAATTTTGTGATTTCCTAAGGCTATATTATCCTGATGTCATATCAGTTAAATCAGTGGTTCTCAAACTTTTCATACCAAGTACCACCTGAGGAAATCACCACCATTATCACCAATGTTAAAATACAGTGGCGTAAATAAGATAATCTGCTCTCTCATCATCCTCCTCTTCCTCACATATACTTCAGACACTGTTCTAGTGAAATTAGATTAAGATGGAGCGCGAGATAAGGTGACTAATTATTATTATTTGATTTATTATTACTATTATTTTGATATTTGCTTCATTTTCTATGCACTCCAGTCAAAATTCCTCAGCTCCACTCTGATCACATACTCATATACAGTAGAACAATATTTTGGATTTTCCTCCAAGTACCACTAGAGGAAGCTCGCGTACCACTGGTGGTACACGTACCACAGTTTGAGAACCATGGAGTTAGATGATGAAGTTTTAGTTATTTCACATGTCTAATAGGGCCCCTCAATCATATTACTATCATAATTTGCAGTAACTGTAGTAGAAGCCAGTCTGACAAAAAGCTAATTTAGGTAGGCCTTAACTGGGATCATCTGTGAGATTCCTTAGATGACAACCAAATCGTTTTCTTTCTTTTTTTACTTTTTTCTTTTGTACAACCTTTGTACCACTGTCAATGCCTGAGACACAGATGCTTGATCTCACTGAAAACATGTCATGTCAAAAAAAATGATTCTAGCCACTTGACTAACGGATTGCCTCATAAACCAATGACTAAGTCTATATTTATTATGTTTTCTTCTTTATCTCATCTTTACGTAGGGAATTAGTAACCCCTACACTCTCCTGCACCCAAGTCCATAGAGAAAAGGCAAATATTTGTGAACTACTTCACTTAGTAAATCATGATAGGACCTTATTAAAAACAGGTTAAAACCATAAAGTCAAGCATTTTATTCTGTCCAGAATAAAATGTTATTGTTGTTGGACAGACTGAAGGTCTTATGAAATATGTACAAGTAAATAAAGGTGTATTTAATTACTTGTTGCATGTGAATGCGCATGTGCATGTGCTGCTTTTGTTGTGTGAGGACACGTAGTTTTGCCTGCTGCGTTCTCTGACAGTGTGTCTGTCTTTCAGGCAGATCTGAAGAAGTTTAACACTGATCTGAACAGAGAGATGAAGGAGCTGGAAAAACTGGGCCGAGTCAGAATGAGGAACCCTGCCGACCGACAGAGCATTGTATCCTTTATATTATTTTATCATTTGAAATATTTTTTCCCCTCTCATTGATTCTTCTGTATATGCAAAACACATATTTTGCGCCACAAAAATTACATTTGCTTTTTTTCTTGATCAAGACTCTCAGTCTCAGGTAAAGTATGTTTTATGATTGTTTTACAAATATCATCACATCATTCACCCTCTCAGCAGTGCATACAAATGGTGAGGGTTAAAGCTATGTTAGTGCATCTGTCTTCAATGACAGGCTGAAGTAAGTGCCCAGAAGGCTTCCAACAATGCCCAGCACAGTGTCAGACAACTCGAGGAGACCATCACGGCCTTCCAGAGACAGAAACTAGACGATGTGAAAGTCAGTGTCTTACACACACACACACACAATTAAAGATAAAATATCAGTGTAACTTAACAACAATCTATGCCGTGTTTGTTTTTGCAGAGGATTTTCATAGACTTCATCACAGTGGAGATGCTCTTCCATGCTAAGGCTCTGGAGGTCTATACACACACATACCATAACCTGGAGGCCATGAAAATTGAAAAGGATCTGGAGGTACAGTATTTTGTGCAAAGCCTCAGTTGCTTAAGCCTCTCATGTGTAACCAGATAGAAATATTGTAGCTAAAAACTGAAACTAGAAACATAGTACTGTCGACTGAAATGTAGTGCCTTGGTTTTACTGATATAGTTTTTTTGACATCTTCATAAAAAGTAAGACTTAATTCACTCAAGCATAAGCCATCATCAGGTTCTGCTAATTAATTAGAAACTAAATCCTCCTGCATACTGACATGTACGGGGGATTTTCACAGCTAGTGCTGGTGCCTAATCCCAGCTGACATAGGGCAAAGTGGACTTGTCGCCAGTCCAGTGTTGCAACATCTTGCAATATCTTAAAATAAGTTTTCTTTCATCGTGTGCGAGGTATGTGGTTACAAAAAGGGTTATTATGAAGAAGTGATTACCTCAAATGTGCCAATGAAGGAAGTGTGCCTCAGGGAAGCACTGGAAATGATTAAGTTATAAAAGAAACCATTTAGACTACAGGATAAGGAGACAGATTATATAGAAATATGGGTGTCTGTGCAAAGGTTTGTTATGTCATTTTAGGTGATTGGAGAATATATATATGTGTATATATATATATATATATATATATATATATATATATATATACACTAAACCCTAACTAAAATCTGCCTCTGTTTTTAAGAAAACCTGTGTCCTCCTGTCTCCAGCTTTTCAGTGGACGTCTGAAGATGTCTGACTCTCTGCCTGGATGTTTGGAAACCCCACTGAGCAGCCACTCATCTACACTCATGAGCCGCTACCCAAGTTCTCGTGTGTCCTCTCCCCAAGGCCAGAGCCTCAGGCCGATGCCGGCTTCCCCTACTGGCCAAAACAGGACACAACAACACAGCCAGTTCCCCGAGAGAGCCAAGAGGGTGAGCACCAATATCTTTGTTTCCATAGTGACGGAGCCAGACTGTTTGTGAAGGATGAAGCAGAAAATAGCTATTACGTCGACCAGCTCTCCGTGAACCTGTCAATTATCGCCTGAATTCATTTGCAGGCTCGCAGCACCTTGCAACGCCAGAGAGGCATGGAGGAGGAGGAAGAGGAAGAGGAGAAGGAAGAAGAGGATGAAGAAGAGGAGGAGATGTATGAATCAGAGCTGGAGGAGGATCAGCACACCAGCAGGCAATCGTACGCTGCTCAATATGCACAGATGCGCAGATGGCAGCAGTAACAAACATACACAGATACATAGACGCAGATAGTTCTAGACAGTGCCTATCTGTGAAACATAGTGGTATAAATATAGTTTTATTTCACAGAGATGAGATGCAGCTTTACAAAATAAATAATATAACTTGGGCACAATTATATATTGTGTTGTTTTAAATAGTAGAATAACACGAATACCAGCCATGTGTAGCACTCTGGAACATACAGTTTCAATTATAAATGTTCTAGCTGATATGTATAAATGTTCTTGCTGATTTTATAATGAGTCAATTTAAAAATGTTTATTTAAGTGTTGTACTGAGGTTAATTCATATTCTTGTTATTTGGTTAAAATATCCCTGCCCTGTGTATATTTTTACTGGAAAGGAGAGAACTTGTTGTGTCCTCTAGAAAAAGGACACTGTCACTTTAAGAGAGTGAAAGTGAACAGAGAAAGTGAATGCATACAGGTGGAAGGAAAGTGTTTGTAGTAGACTGTGGGATTCTGTTAATAAAAGTTGCAGAACCAAGATGGACGTGTTTATTTTGAAAGTACAACACGTGCAACAAAAAGGCATTAAAAACAGAGCTGCAATTATGAAATAGGTTCATAATTTGTCAATTGCTTTTTTGATCAATTAGTAGCTGTATGCCCCATAAAATGGATTGGCCCATAAACTATTGAAAAATGTTGATTGTATCTTGGCCAAACCTTAAAATGGCATTATTAAGATTAAGACAGTCAGAAGAGGGAAGAGCCCATAAACAGTAGGGCTGTCACTTGCCTCAAACTTCATGTGGTGCATTGAAGAAATGCTGTATGTCACTTCATGTATTCATGACTCTCTGACACCCCACCTCTATTTTCTTCCTCTATTAAAGACATTCTGACACAGAGGACATTGTGAGCATAATTACCCAACAGGTGAATTTGTTTCACTGAAAAATTCCGTGCGTAACTTTGAAATATAAGCAAATATCTGTTAGAAACCATGGTTAAATGAGTCCACACAGTCCTGATAAACATATCAGCTTATCAGAGAGTCCACACGACTGTCTCTGGGTCACGTGACTCGTTTTTTGAGGATACATTTGTGTATCTCTCACAGTGGAGGGCTATCCCACAAATCTTTGCCAGCCAGCGGCAGAGCTAAATTTATTTATTTATTTATTTGGATAATAGTAAACATAAGACAAATGCAAATAAAAATAAAATAATAAAAATAACAATACAAAATAAAATATAATTGGATATATTTCATGTAATACTTACTAAGTAATTTCAACACATTCTTGATATTATTTAGATATTATTACTTGTGGATTGAAGAGAAGAGTTCGGAATATCAACCAGGTTTCTCTGACCTGGTAAAACCTGTGTTAGTTCTAATATTTCATGTCCAAAATTATCTTCCATGAATAATCAATAATTATAGAGTTGACTTACATATATGATGTTGTTGTTAAAATACTGTTTTAGAAATAATGTTTCACTCTATCTGTTGTTCAAGTCATAAATCTGTGAGGAGATAAGTTCTATTTGTAAATCGTATTCCAGGTTCGTCACATTTAAGGGAAATTGTTTGTCTTGTCCATGTTTGTCTCTCAGCCTGTGACACATCACACACCAGTGTCATCTGCATTTACTCCAGTATTGCATGAAATATTTAAATAATATTAACTGGAGGGTCCAAATAAATAATCACCAAACTGATAAACTGATAAAATAAAGATATCTCCATAGCTAGCTGGTGAGACTAAGTAAGTAAAGTAGTTTTTAGTTTTTAGTTGTTGTTTTTTTCATATTGCCAGAAACATTAATAATTTAATACAAAATTGACAGTGTTTTGAAGTCTGTAACTGTTTTGAACTGTTCTATTTTGAATTGAGCCAGTCCTATCATGATTTGTAAAAAAAAAATCTCAACCAAGGCAAAAAGGACCAAAAACGGAAACAGCAGGACAAAGGAGTAACAAGCTTTATTTACAAAACAAACTAAAAAAACAGTCTGTGAATGAAAACATGAAATGCTGGGGCTGATGGGCTGGTGAGGCAGAACTCAGGAAAAACCAGGAACTGTAAAAAGGAAACAAAAATGCCAACGTTAGGAAAAAACAAAAAACAATAAACAAAAAAAAAACTAGAAAACACTAAGTTCAGTAAGCATAGAGGAGCAAAACGCTGCGAATTGACATGACAAGAGTTAACGAGTGAAACAGACGAGATACACTGACACCAGGAGGCAGGAAACCAGGGTTTAACCCAGAGGAAGCTGATTTGGTGATCGGCAACCTCTCTGTTTATGATGCAAAACACTTCCCACATCTTCCATGCAGACTCTGGGCCTTTGAGGGGCAGAATAAAGAAAAAAAGTGGATTTTTAATCCAATTTAATTAACTACATTAGTGTAAGTGTAGTGTAATACCATATGGACCAAAGAATTAATGAAAGAATGACAAGCATTTTTCCCCAGAATCTTTTCATTCCAGAATCTTTTCATTTCAAAATATTGTCAAAAATACGCTTCAAGAATACTATTTTAACTGTTCTACAAGATTGTCTCATTCTCTTCTCAGCTGTTATTGACATCTGGCTCATCACAGCTTTGTCAGCTGGTGCTGGGGCTGTTTGGGTACAAGTGTACAAGACGTCATCCTGGCCTGGTTTGTTCGCCAGATATGCTAGGAGTTTTCCGATCCAAGTGCCCAATATGTCAACTTTAGTCCACCTCTTGACACATGGCAGACGTGCACATCCTCCTGGGAGGACAGGATCTCTGGGATGGGGATCCTCTGCAAGTCTCCAGAAAAAGATTCTGGATCCTTCATAACCTCCTCAAACATCAGTCTTATCAGAACAGCCACATAGTCAGTAAAATATTACATTCAACACAAATATTCAGTCACAAATGAATTGAGGCACTTTATTACCAAGTTTTTAAAAACAGATTCTTAATAATAAAGAGTTCTTAGCAGTTGTCACTCACTCTTTTTCTACCACTTTATCCTCCACATGAGGGTCACGGGGGCCGCTGGTGCCTAATCCCTGCTGACACAGGGCGAGAAGCGGTTACACTTCAGGTGGCCAGTCCATCGCAGCTCAGCAGCTGTACAAAGTTAAAATGTTTTTGTCATGAGAATAACTTTTGGTTGTGACGTACTGTATGTGGGCTCTGTGTTTATACTTTCATTTTGATCCATGCTCACAAAGTACAACCTGTGTAAACGTGAAGAAGCATATCAATAAGCCAGCCAGACTTATTTTGGTTCTAAATTCCACATGCACTTTATCCTGTATTCCTCAGCTCTTATATTTTTTATTTATACTACTGTTTTTATTGTTTTGCACTGTAAAAGGCTTAGTCACAGTTTAATTTCACAGCTGACAAATGTATACATTGCATGTGACAGTGAGTCTTGAATCGTGATGGTAAGGTGCATCACCTGCACAGACGTTCCACTGTAGGAGAAAACCACATTCTTGTAGAGTTAAATGCAGGACTACGCTGTGGAGGCCTCCACTGCTAGAGTCTGGTAATGAAGTGGCTCTTTGTTTGTTTTTAACCTGGTGTGGTATATCCTAAAGATAAAGTAAAACTATATTATAGACCATGTAAACTTTATAAATTCAACAGTAATTTCAAAGACATGAAAAGTTATGATAAGATATTTCAGCAACACATGAAGCGCGTGATCAGTTGAAATTAATAAATAACTGTTCTACTGTATCTTAAATGACTTCATCATTTTGCGTATGACAATGGAAACTGTTTACATGAGGAAGAATAAGGGTATAATTACTTCAGACCTCAGAAATACAAGACTCTCGGTTCATGATCTCGCTGAAACCTGCGCCAATGTTGCTGTCAGCTGTTCCTACACTCTCCAGAATAATTAACACTCTTCCCCCCCACACTGCTGCAATCAGCTGTTAGCCAGCGTTAGCCCATGCTACATGGGAGAACAAACATGCACCCACACTTGGAATGAATTAATGTTTTGAAATACAGCGGTGCCTTGACCTACAAGTTTAATTAGTTCCGCGACGGAGCTCGTAACTCAAATTACTTGTATGTCAAATCAGTTTTCACCACTGAAATGAACTGAGATGCCATGAATCCGTTCTGGACCAATAAAAAACACCGCAATTTTTTGTTACATTTAAATAAGAAAAAATGTACTTATAAATTAAGAATATTGTATAAAAACACAATACAATAGAATGTACTTGTAGATCATTTGATAAAAGATTATCTGCAGTGTTTGTTCGCTACTAGCCACCGTACCCAGGTTACGTGGTCCAATCAGAACGCTCTGTTGTCTAGTATATATCAGGCTCCGGTTAAATTCTTGGTGTGATTAAACTACAGTCGAGGTATTCTGTTGTGTGATCACTGACCCGTGCACCGACAACCAAATCTTTACAGTACTGCAATGAACTTTTTATGAAGTATAATGTACAGCGTTTACCTTGGAGATCAGACTACTTGAAGATGCTGACAGAGGTGAAGGAGTATAACTGCACCTTATTCACTGATTTTTGACCTTTTCGCCGTGTAAATAGCTTGTGCCTTCTCGCAGATTACAGCCTTCATCGTGTATCTTCTCCATATTTCCATGAATAGATGTCGGCTGGTGTTTCCATGGTTGGAAAAACAAAGTTTTGCAAAGCCAAAGCTGGCTCACAACCCACTTTTTTAACTCTCAACTAAAAGCAAAAAATCAGCAAAGAGACGGCTCATATCTCAAAAAACTTCTGTTTTTAGAGACAGCCATTAAGGCAGAGAAAGCCCGTCCTCCACTGGAACAGGAGGAGCAGGAAGAGCCGCTGCTGGGGGACGATTCAATTCTCATCAGATTTACTAGTTACGTAACAAACACGGACATTTCAGACCTGCTTGGCAGAGCTCAGGTGAACTGTGACGCCTGCGTTCACAGAAGTGACTGAAGGGCGACACGGGGATGCACCACAAAGCAACAGAAATGTGATTTTCCAGTTTATGGACCCTTAAACCAAAAATAAGCTTTGTGAGACAACGTTGATCCTTAGCCACCAAACTGGAAATTTAAATTGTGTATGTGTAATTGCTTTAAAACATCCTCTCTGGCATGATATCTTATATGTTCATCACTTCATCTCACTATTTTCTGACCATGAAAAGAGGTTTGTAAATCCCTTCCTATCCCGCTCTAAAGTACATAGAGAAAATAAGCATTTTTAGCTTGTGTTTATAAAGCAGCTGTTGGTCTATTGCTACATTATATGGTTAATGAGTAAAACCTAACAATGGATTTTAAACACCAAAGTCATCAATAATATATTTTAGTTTACTGATGGAGCCAGAAGTAGATCAACAACTCCCAAGTACCTAAATGTTAAATCACTGATGTCCTCTACGGATTTCAGTGTGGGGAAAAATGGCTTATAAACTTGTTTCCTGTCAGAAGATGCTTCTGAACAACAAAATGAAGCATTAAATAAGATATTCAGACTTGAGCACTTGTGGATTTCACAAGATGAGGCTTGTATTAAGTGGTTACCTTCTGTTTTTCTTGGTGTCCCTGCTGGCAAACATATTGTCACTGCCTGTCTTATGCTGCTTCCCACTGCAGCTGTGTCATTACCTCATACACCCTTCATAAAACCTTACACTCTCACTCAAACCCTTTTCTACCCACCTGAAATTGCAGCAACTGCTGTATGTTTATAAGCCCACTTTCATTTATTGATTTTTTTTTTTTCCTTTGGGTTATCACAGAAAGAAACAATAAATAATCAACCCACCTGACGGCCACGCTTGTGAGCTTAGGAATGTTTAATATTCCATATTGTCAGAGCTAAAACATTTGAACATAAACGTGGATGGAGTACATTTCACTGAATGCACTTACAGAGTCATAGAGTTATCATTGGGTTGCATTGATCTGACATTAGATTATACTGGAGACCATAAACACAGAGCAGGGATACTGGAGATCAGAAGTACAGGTAAATAAAATAACATCTGTATTTGTGTGTGTGTGTGTGTGATGCTGTCAGCCGATAAGCACAATAAAACCCTCACTTCCTGAATCCGGTTACATGTAGCTGGAATCTTCAACGATTAAAAAAATATTCTTCACAGTATATTTCCAGCATATCCATGCATGTCATCATATGTCATCCATGGCACACTTCAAATGGCACTTAAAAGAAAGTAAAAATGAAAAACAGAAAAGAGAGCTGGTTGTTTGCTTTTTTTTTATTTTTTTACTGACGTGGTAAAGGAAGAGTCAACGGTCGGACTCAATGTGTCGTTGAAAAAAAAAAAAAAAAAAAAAAAGGAATGTGTCAAAAAAAAAAGGAATGTGTCACCGGAGTGCGCTGGTCTGAACGAAAAGCTCCTTATCTGTGATGAGTTGACTCTTCTTTGGGCTGTCTTTGAAGACATGTTCACACATGTTCACACATGTTCACACGTGTTCACACATGTTCACACATCAGCACTAATGTTGCAAAGAAATAAAGAAAAAAAAAAACAACCCAGCTGAAATTAGCCTGCACAGAGAGAAGAACAAAACGCTTGATCCTTTCCGGTTTCCCTTTTTGTCAGAAGCTTGACTCTTCTTTGGGCTGTCTTTGAAGACATGTTCACACATGTTCACACGTGTTCACACATGTTCACACATCAGCACTAATGTTGCAAAGAAATAAAGAAAAAAAAAAACAACCCAGCTGAAATTAGCCTGCACAGAGAGAAGAACAAAACGCTTGATCCTTTCCGGTTTCCCTTTTTGTCAGAAGCAGACACAGAACAAACGAGTACAAAACAAATCATCTGGCACTGCTGAGCTGTTGGCATCTGTTAAATCAATAAAATAAGAGGAGAGTGGAAATAAAGGACATGGTTTTGTTGACAGGTATCGTGTTCACAGAGGCAGCACAGTCAGGAGTTCCACACTCACTTGCAGCAGTACAGTAGTAGTATTAGTACCAGCTGGCGCTTTATTGAAGGTATAGCAGTAGTAGGTTAAGAAAAGAGTTCACACTCCATGTTTGATTCAGTGTCTCCAGGAGACCATTTTCAAGTTTGATTGTTAACCAACCTATAAAGTGCTTTCAAAAAAATCTCCTTTTCATCTTCGTCCTCATTTCTACTATAAATCAGTACATCGATTAGAGCAATGTTAGCAGTAGGAAAGAAAAGAGGAAGAATTAAAAAGGGTCTGTTCAGGCACGAGCAGAGGGCTCTTCTCTTTCTCCTCCTCTCTCACTTCTCTCCACAGCTTTTTTTTTTTTTTTACTTCTTGAATGGTGTCAGTCTTCCAATGTTGTGCCAAAAGGTGGAGGTTTTGCGCTTGGGCTCAGCCAGCATGAAGACCTGCTGCTGGGGCACGGCAGTGGGGAGGGAGGGATGCTTCTGTCGCAGGAGGAAGTCATAGTAGGGTCTGGTCACTGCTGAGGAGGAGGAGCACACAAAACATCATCACCTACAACAGCCTTTTGAGACTATTCTGCCTCCAAACCTGAATAAATTGAAGTCAGACATTCTGCGCTAAATGTTGAAGAATATGTTCGCACCTTTAGGTTTTCCAGCTGGATGGCTTTTGCAGGCGTTCAGCATGGCCTGTTTCTTCTGCACCTCTGTGAGAGAGAAGCCTGGGAACAGAAGAAAGAAACTGTTCAGTTTTGTAAATACACGTTTTTCTATTTGAAGGAGAAAAAGTGACTGAAATTGATTAAAAACTACATCTGTGTTGATTTTTGTCATACTTATTGAAAAAAATCAACTATTATCTATGATTACCATGAAAATGTCAAATAATGATACTGATGGTGGGAATGCAACTTATAGTTGAAATGAATAATGATCATTGCATGTCCAACATTAGTAATTCAGAGAAAGTAATTATTGAAAAGTGAAATTCATTTTCCTCACAGAAAATGAAGAGAAAGTCACAAAAAGATTTATGGAAAGGTCCAGGTCCAGCAGCTCACAACGACCTTCACTGTATGTTATGTTAAAAAATATTTGATATAATTTATATCTGTAATTACATTTCATTTATTCTGGCCCTTAAATAACGTGTTTCACTGAAACTAGAACTGATGATGACAGAATAGAGTAGTCAATTGAAATCCAGAGGAGAGATATATAGGTAAAAAACAAAAAAAACGACATGGGCCGAACTGCAAAATTGAAGTCTTCAAAACAGTAGGTCACAAATCACATGATAGGTAACATCATGATGGAGTTACACTCCCCTGTGTAGTAACTACACATTAACTACTGCAGCACAGTCACAACAAAGAAGTAGCCAACAACAAAATGCGGCAAAGAGATAAAGATAGAGAGCGAGAGAGGCTGTATGTAATAGAGGGAGCTGTGGTTGAATCACTCAACATTCAATCTACATTCTGCATGTCCATTCTTTGTCCCAGCACCACAGAAAATCCATTTAGTGCTGGCAGTCCCAAAGTTGCTGACCCTCCACTCAGTGAGGATAAAGTGCTAAAGTATTAATGTAGATGCAGTGGAGGGAGAAGAAAGCAAGAAACAAACGACATGTGAGTTTATGGACACTGCTCTGTGGTTTACAGAAGTGGGAGCAGGTCTATGAGGTTACGATGACGAAGATGAAGGAAAGTGACTTAAATGATCACTGGAATAAAAAGTAGTTTTGTTGCCTCATTTTGTAAGATATATTTGTGCATTGTTAGAAGTGCTATAAAATGCATGCCATCATGAATAAACTATGTCTGACCTGTATCACGGTCATGCTGGACCCGCCTCCTCTCATCAGCAAAGGCTCGGAGCCAGCGCTGCTTCTGCTCAGGCTTCTTGGCACAGAGGAGGTGGACCTCATCACCAGTCAGTGACCGCAGCTTCAGCGCATTCTTCACACTGATGTTAAAGTCCTTCTCTTTGCCGTCCTCCAAATCAGTCACTTCAATGTGGTCCATGTCCATACGTCCCTTGTAGTACAGCATGTCCCGGCGCAGGAGGTCCTGAATTCATAAAAACACACAATTCAACCAAGAGTCCTTTGATATAGTTAAATAAGAGCCAGCAAAAATAAAATAAATAAATGTTTTATAATACATTAAAGTCCAGCTTTTGTGATTAATTTACACTGGTTAGAAAACATATATTGTCTATAATTTATTATTTATTATTTCTTTACAAGAGAGATGTTAATGCAGTTACTGTTCTATAACTATGTATTACCAGACTGATTCCCCATGTTTTCATTTAAAGACTGCCGAGATGGGCAACTTCTTCCTATATTAAAGGAATAGGTCAGGTTTTTGTAGTGTTTTTGTATCGGCTGCTGACACATAATCAGCAGTGACTGGAAACTGCACCTGAGTCGCAGCACAAAGGAGTCATTGATGCACTGCTACCTCCGTTAGTGAGTTCAAAAGTGTTATTTCAATCCTTTGCAGGGATTTATTACAAGGGCACAAACCAACGAGGCAGCAGAAGACCAGCAGCTCTCCACAAGCTTAAGTTCTGTTTTTTTAATTGTTTAAATGAGAAAATTATGAAACAAATCATTAGTTTCAGCCCTGATTATCAGAATGAAACGGTTGAGAAACAGTGTGGTACCTTTTTGCAGTAAACCATCTGATGGTCGAAGAGGAAAAACATTCTCTGCTGACTCTTGACTTGAGGCTGAGACAACTTGGTCAACTCCCCTGAAAAGATGAGGTCAGAGCTTCTGCTGAGCACGTCTTCACCCTGCAGACACACACGCACACTGTTTCATACAGTAAAACACGTGCTTGTAAAAGAGTACATTCACTGAAAAATCAAATTTCTGATTTTTCGGTGTGCCCCCGTGTCCTTCCCGTATCTACACATCACTAAAGTGTCACAATAAACACTTCAGCCCCTTTTGAGCAGCAAGTGGTTTAGAAAAGTCTAGTTTAGTTATATAACTAGCACATTTGACGTGCAATGAACGCTCCCCCAGCAGCTACTCCAGGTTGTGGGCGTGAACATTCAACCTGAAGAAGAAGAAGCTGAATCACTTCCACCATTACAACTATCGTATCTGTTGAGGGCAACATGTTTCAGAAGAAAGGTTCACTTCATTGTTGCTCTGTTGCTGGTTGTCAAAAACAACACCAGACGCTTCATAGACTCCCTTCTAATGAGGAACAAAGAGCAGAGTGGATATCTTTCATTTTTGATAGTAATATCCCTGCTAAGCTTCCTGAAATGAAGCAGTCACTTCGAAGTGAATTGTTATACAAACTTTGGGCAAAACAGGACTCACCGACACGCACGAGTGTTCCTACGCTAACTACTGACTGCAGCAGGCGGAGATCGGTGTGTATTACTTTTGAATAGGGAACAACTACTGGGGGGGCAACCGTGGAGCAGTTAGTCCACTCGTAGCTGGCCAATCACAATCGAGTGGGAATGCGCTTGGTAGCTGGCCTGCGCAGAGAGCAGCAATAAACTGGCTTAATCTGAAGAGTCTATGAGGTTTTTTTTTACCATTAATATTATTTAATTTATCAAAGTCAAAATCATGTCCTGTGAGGTCACCATGATCCTGAACTTCAACCCATCACAGACAGACAGACAGACAGACAGAAATAGATAGCTTTATTTATCCCAGAAGGGAAATTAAGTATAGGCAAGTTACTGTGGGTACATAATGAACATTGAGCCAAATTTGAAAGGATTGCCTTAGGACACTTTTGACATAATATTAGCTAGAAAGAGACAGACTTAAAAACCTGAAAACATAATACCTTCCTTCACAGTTTGCCCGTGCAGAGGCATTAAAATAAAGATGCTTCCTGCCTCACCTCCCAGTCCTCTATAGAGCTCTGCCACTGGGCAATCTTGTCAATATTCTCAAGGCGCCGTTTCCTCTCATTGATCAGTCTTGCCACATTCTTCATGGCATTCAGTGCTGCCTCCACATCTTTGTAGTCTCTAGATATCAAAGAGGAACATGAATTTTAAAGAGAGCTAATGAAGGTGTATGTACACCTCTTATGAATTTAGAACCTGAGCCTAGTCCTGTGAGTAAGAACCCTAATCTAGTCTCCATCTGAATACATACTCAGTGACAATAACCAACATACATAGTCTTGCACAGAACACATACTAAATGAACCAAAAATAGGCCTGATTGTGTAATATCATCATTATCAGAGGTTTAATCAAAACAAGATAAAAGCAACACCTGCTTTAATCTATGATTTGTTCGGAACATATTTGCCACTTTATCTCTCATTTAGACAGCCTTTTCCCACTAGAGAGTTGCTTATATTACTTTGCAAAATGCTTATTCTCCCACACCAAAGTCCATAGAGAAAATCTGCATTTTTACATCACAAAAACAGGAGTTGTTGATCCACCACTGCCTCCATCCATGAGTTCAAATGTATTCTTCTCAGAGTTCAGTGTTCAAAATCCTTTGTTAAAATTAACCTCAGTGAAACAAATTGATCAGACAAGGAAGCAGGAGACCAGCAACTCCGGTGTCCCTGTGAGATAAAAATGCTGATTCTCTCTACGGAATTTGGGGCAGAAGAATGTGCACTTTACAAACTTAGGTTTCCAGGAAGAAATGACTGCACTCTGCATAAGCTAACATTATTCTTGAGCTATGTTAGTACATTATCTGAAATGTACCTAATTATACATAATACATGCAAATGAAAAGAAACTTTTAAGATTCAGTTCCTGAAGCAGACAATGTTTCAAGCCAGGGACAAATGAACCTATAAACATTATACATTACTGTTACCCATTTACAGACAAATGACAGTAATGGGGGCATACACTTTATACAGCGATTAGTCTGAACAATAACAAGGAAAGTTTCAAATGTTATGGCAGAGTAGTTTTATGTCTGAATCTGTTTTAAAAGAAGATCATTCTTAACAAAGTGTCTCATTTCAAAATGTATTTTGAACTTTCAATAATTCCTTATGGCTTGACAAAGTCGAAACATGCTGATCAGCTGTTTTATTGTAGTAGCTGATCAGTGTATTTTGTTGTATTACCTCTGTGTTATTTGTCATTTCATGTCATTTGATTTGAAGACTGAATATTTAATATATAAAGTATGAAAAAAAAAATGTCTTTGATAATTTGTAATGAATTTAAATTTTCTACAACTTTTAACTGCATCTTTAACTGAATAGAGTTTTTCCCTCGCTTGTGTTTCTATGAAGTCAGGAAGGCCGTGAGTTAAAAACTCTGGAAAAGGCTAAGCAGTGGACAATGACTTAAAGTTGCAGACTGTGGCTATGTTACCTGTGCTGTGGGTTGGTGTATTTGAGCAGCTCGGCCAGTTGCAGTGGGTACTTGCAGATCTTCTGAACTGGGGTGAGCAGGAAGCCATCTAAGGAGATGTCGATCATCCTCTGGAGCAGTCTGCAGGCTTCAAAGAAGAACACGTACTTGTTGACTTTCATCAGCTTGAAGAGCTGGATGCAGGCGTTGGGATGATTGTTGCAGTACTCTGAGTATATCTGGAAATCTGTTTGCTACACAGAGCAGGAGAACATGAGAACGAGTTAGTTTTCCCCGTGCTAAGAAAACATGCACTCACATTTCTGTGCTGAAATGGTTCACGACTTACTCTCAGCATACAGTTTGTTAGGAACACCTGACAAAAACAAATGCAGTCTAATAACTCCTATCCTCTTTCATGAGAACAATGTTCAGTTTTTTAACAGTGTTAAACCATATGTCTAGATAGATAGATAGATAGATAGATAGATAGATAGATGTTTCTATCTATCTATCTAGTAAATCTGTTCATCTGTTCATGTAGTACTTATTACTGGGATGAGTGGCTGTGTAATAACTATGATTTAATATGATTTAAATGTTACTTTAAGCCAAGCATGAGGAATCGCTTTTATTATGTGCTGTGACCACAGAAATTGAACGCTAACACTTTCATGACCGAATTACTACAGTTTGTATTAGACTGTGTTTGATTTAGCTGTGAGCTCCTAATAATTGTGTGTAAAATCAATATAGGTTTAATGAGCACTCTAAACTGCCCGTAGGTGTGTGTGTGTGAGTGAATGATTGTCTGTCTCTATGTGGCCCTGTGCCCATGTGGGCACCAGCGCCCCCTGCGACCCTCAGTGGAGGATAAAGCGGTAGAGAATGAGTGAGTGAGTGAGTGAGAGGTCTAATAGTGTAACATGACATGTGTATCTTTCCCATAATAATAAAAATAATATCGTTTGAAAAAGTGCTGCTGCCCTGCGTTCAGAGGTTTTCTGCAACTTTGACTCACATGTTCAAGGAAGCAACAGCCAATCTCGCTGAGGTGTGGCTGCTCCTTGTTGAACTTCTTCTCCAGGCCCTTCAGGAACTTCCTCTGGAATCGGTAGATCTCCTCAATGTTTCCAAAGATGACACGAAGCTGCTCCTCAGTGAACATGTCTGTCCTCTTGCGGCACTGTTTGATATAACCCTAAGGGAAACATACACACATACTATCAGAACTGGTTAATGGTGCAGCACGGTGGCTCAGTGGTCAGTGCTGGTAGTGCTTAGCATGTTGTTGTGGAGTTTGCATGTTCTCCCCATGGGTTTCCTCTGGGTTTTCCGGTTTCCTCCCACCATCAAAACATCAACCCTCGATCTGACCTCAAAATTTCCATTGTATAATGACAATAAAGATTCCTAATCTTAAAAATTTTAATCCATACAAGACCATTTTATTATATATTTTGTAGATAATGAAGATTATCTGTCATTATCATATATGTGCAATAACAACAAAATGCTATTTAGATTCTCATGTTGCTTTGCAACAGAAGAAAATGTTTACTTTTTTCAGTGGGTGGAAGAAAAATCTGTTACCTTTACTGATATCATGTCTAACAGCATGTGCATGATTAAACAAACCTCACCATAGCCTGCCAACACATTCACGGTTCATGGGTCAGAACCGATTTTCACCTGAATAAAATGTAAAATAATCTTAAGAACATATTTAACAGGAAACCTAACCTCTCATTTTCACACACCAAAGTCCACAAAGAAAATGATTTTTTTTTTTTGTGATTTTAGCTCAGGGCTGGGCTACATATTTACTGGCTCACTGACACTCTTTAGTTACCATAACACATTTAGAGGCAGCAGTGGATCAGCAACAACTGTGTGCTGTGATGTACACAGTGACACCTTCAGAACAGGTTGTATAATGGTGAATAAAGCTGAATATATCACAGACCCTAGTAGGTGTACAATTTATATGGTAAGTCTTTTGTTAAGTGGCTAAAATGAGCTTTTCCTGATGTTTCTGTTTTCGGTGCAGCACACGTCTGTGCTTCAAGCTGGTCCCATCCACACAGGGGTTACACGTTACTCATTAAACCACAATAAAAAAAAAAGACAATCCCTTTATATCACAGGTGAAGTTCAGTAGCTTTTCAGTGCTCTCTCCTTCTCTGGGAGATGCTTGCATTGAATACCTCAGTTACTGGTCATTAATGACCACAAAATATAAACTGCAACTGTTTTTAAATTTAAACTGTGGTTTTAAGTTTAACTGACATTAATCAGACAGAGGTCAAAGAAATTGACGAATGACAATGATAATGCAGACCTCACAGATGTCTTTCAGGTGTTTGATGTAGTCTCTCTCTGTGCTCATGATCTCGTTAATGACGTTGGTTCTCATCTGCTCTTTGCACGGTAAACCAGGTCCCAGTATCAAGCCCAGAGCCGCCTGGTCCTTCTCTCCAGGGTTTACCTCCTCCATATGGGTCAGATACTCCTCCATGGGCTCGTCCTGGTTCACACGCAACTGGAGAAACACAGATAACTATTAACTTCTGTCTTTCTCATTAAGTTCAAGTACTGTGTCTCTGCGTCAAAGTCATCAAAGGCATGGCAGCCATCAAAGACAGTCATCAAAGGCATGGCAGCCATCAAAGGCATGACAGTCATCAAAGGCATGGCAGCTATCAAAGGCATGACAGCCATCAAAGGCATGGCAGCCATCAAAGGCATGACAGTTAGCAACGTTCACGTTAGCCACGCAGCATGAGCAACACTTCGCGGACGGACCTCCTCAAAGTCAAGAAGGAGGTAAGATGGTTGAATTGTGGTTGAGTCGTGTTCGCTAGCCGAATGGTTGGATAGAAAGACAAACAAAAGTCCATTTTTTAACCATGCCACCAGGCGATAATAAATGCCGACGTCGCCTTACGTTAACTTACGCATAAACACTGTAATTTATCAACACTCACTTGAACAAAGATGTAAGAATAAAGACGTGTTTTTACCTTCACATGTATGTAAGCAGTTATCCATCTTGCTTAGTTTCGACCAAGAAATTATACTCTTTTTTTATTATTATTTACCGTTTTATTGAAGGCGGAGGATAAAAACAAGATTACAAGTTTTCGTGGAATCTGTTTTTGATAGATGTGATCTATTCCTCACATCTGTGTGGGGGAGCAGACGACGCTAAAGTTGGCATCCGATTCGCAAACTCCAATTCAGCAGTTAAGGGGAAAGTTGAGGGGAACGTAACTTACTCCGCAGAGCGGCTGATCCCCATTTATTTCACCTCTTACTGCTTTGACTGTGTATTTGAGGCATCGAAATAGACTTTAACGTCCCGACCCACCACTTTTATTTTATTTGTCATATTGGGAAAAAAATCCAGGAAAAAATGGACTTTCACTGCTTTTTCTGCATCCAGACTAAATTTGACGGGGTCCACCTCCAGAATCTACCGCGGTAACGTGAGCTGCTGCTCGTCCAGCCGCGGTTAGATTTTTGCTGCGCAATTAGTAGAGTAAACATGGTACTTACGGCAGCGTAAGTGTGAAGGTCCTTAAAGAGACATACACACTGTTATTGTCGTGTGAGCTACCGTGACTTTTGGAGACTATCAACATAATGCAGTTTATTCACTGTATATTTGTGAATAAAAATAAGAGAAAACTCTGCTTGTTTGCAGAGAAAACTATATAAAAATCTATGATGTTAAGTATGTGTAGGTTATACATTATTTCCAATGCATTCTTGTTCACAATGACTCTGGCTATTATTATGCTGAGTTGCATTCATTTTTACTGTAGTTTTGGAGAGAATTGAAGGCAAAGTCTGCTCAAATAATCTCCGTTTCATATCAATATTTAACTTCATAGGTTATATATTATTTCCAACGCAGTCTTGTACACAGTGACTATTAAAGTCCGATGTGCCGCTCTCGGGCACGCGCGCACACACACACACACACATAACAGATGTGTGCGGCACATCTGAGTTTGTGCTGGAGTGATGTGCGCGCGCACGATCGTGCAGCCACAACAAATCCTAAGAAAAGAAATAGCGTTTTTTTTTATAGAACCCAGTCTACTGCCAAGCACCACTTTAGATTATGTCACATTTTTCTTACTTTCTGGTGATGTTTTTCCATTTATCAAAAACTGAACAGAAACACAAATGAATGAAAGTCAGCATGGTAATAGCCAGAGTCACTGTGTACAATACTGAATCGGAATTATTATATAACCTATGAGGGATTTTCTTTTAAATTAAAAATCAAATGTTGATATGAAAGGGTAAATGAAGACGATTTGAGCAGATTTTGCCTTTAATTCTCTCCAAAACTGTACAGTAAAAATGAATGAAACTCAGCATAATAATAGCGAGGGTCACTGTGTACAATATTGCATTGGAAATAATAAATAACTTACACAGACGTTCCTGTTATATAATACTTAACTTCATACATTTTTATATTGTTTTCTCTACAATTCTTCATTACATTTTTATTCACACATATACAGTAATTTCTACATTTTCCTATTAGTGAAAATCCAAAAAAGGGACATTTCACTGCCTTTTCGGCACCCAGATCACATTTGACCAGGTCCAGATCAAAAACCTCTTTACCTAGACTTGTCAAAGCTAGATTAGATTGTCTTAGAGAGGCTGTAGATTCTTTAAAACACTGTCTGATTTGTAAAAAAAAATGTTCCTATTTGTGTGGTTCTGACTGTAATTCAAATGGGTAATAAACATTTTTGCTCTCTTATTGAGGTGAGAAAAAAGAACTGTTAGAAACGACATGAGAGAGGTGATTCAGCCAAAGGACTAAAAATACAGGCCAGTTTATCCTGAAATACTGTGAATCGGTGATTTTGTCCAGTGCAGGTTTGACAAGTCTAGGTAGGTGTTGCTGATCTGGACCTGATCCAATGTGGTTGAGATGCAGAAAAAGCAGTGAAAGATTTGTGCAACGTTATTAGATGGACACCAAAATAAGGACATTTTGTTACAGAGATGATGATTGTTTTAAATGAACATATGTAACGTATTTCAGTAACATATTTCACCCATCCAAGGTTCTGCTGGCCTGATGCTGATTATACAACTTTTTTTTCCAGAGCTGTTCACAATATGTGATTATCAACAGTCTATTTTCTTCTCTTGTGTGTTACCTTTTATAGATTTAAAGAGGGAATGAAGGACACAATCCGAGAGTACACAGAGACAGTTTGAGACGACTAATCTGTTACAAACCATGCCCACTCACTGCTAATTTAATAGACCACGTTTCCAACATCCTGCTTTCCTTGGTGGGAAGCAGCAAGAGAAGGGGCTGAGGAGCGTGTTGTGCCATACTAGAGGGATTACCTGCAGGATGCTGAAGGTTAGAATTGGTGCTCGTAAAAAATTTGTTCACCTAATATTTTTGAAGTAAGTAGGTTGACTACAAGTTGTACTGGTCATTCATCATTGCATTTCTGTCTAAATAATTGATTCTTTCTTTTTGTATCTTTTTCTTCTGCTTTTAACATTTTGGTACATTTCTGGATGTTTTTTTGTTTTGTTTTTAAATGATCAAGTGGGACCCTCAAAGCATGGTAAAATCCTTGCCTTTGTAAATGGTGTCATCCCTTCAGTTTTGACTGATTTCCTACATGATGAGCCTATGATGCCCTTCCCTTTAGCAAACACCTGCATAAACCGTCTTCCGTTGCTGCTGCTTGAAACGTATGATGCTTTCAAGCAGAATATGGACTTTGCCTTAAACAACACACAGGGATTTCATAGAGAGAATAATGTGTGAAATATTTTTATTTGTTCCATCAAACAACAAAGCCCACCCGAGCATAGAGCCTTGTTCATTCATTCATTCGATGGCCAACACTGGTGGCCAACACATTAATTTTTTCCTCAAAAAAGCTAGAGAAAAGGGGTTGTTTAAATTACTGAAACTTTCAGGGACAGTTTGGGTTTTCAGAGTCTATAGAAAAGGTTTTCTTGGTTACTATGATCAACATTTGGGCTGCGACTAACCTTTCTTTTCATAATTAATCTGTCAATTTTAATCTCAATTAATTGATTTGTTGTTGTTTCCCGAACCTCGAAATAATGTCCTCTGTTATATGAAGCAAAGAAAAAAATATATAATAATATACTTTAAGAAGCTGAAAAAAATCAGAGAAATTGGCTTTAGTTATTTAAAAACAAAAAATGATTAATCGATTATTAAAGTAATTGGCGATTAATTTTGTAAGCCCTAATTAACTGTATTCAGCATGTAAACGCCAATTTCCAAGAAATATTACTTTTCAAGTGCCAGCTGTTCAGCAGCAAACTTTCTTTTCTGTCACTAGATAGCATATTCTTTGACTCCAACATCTTTCTTACTGTTGACTAAGAAAATTCAACAGGTCCAAAAAGATTTATATTTCATGGTTGCCATCATCAGCAAGAGGGTCTATTGTTTGTTGAATTCTGTTCATAATGGCCTCATTTAAAATAAAATTATATGCTGGAGCAACAATATTATTTTGTGCCTCAAACTGTGATTGGATGCCTTGACTGATTTGACCTTGAAGTATTATTTCTTGAAAAAATGTCCTGAATTGCACACGTTCTGGCACCATTAAACGTCTGTGTCGCCACAGCTGGAAAGGTGTTGTCCTCCCTGTGTAGACAATTCACGGTTGTTCCACTGATTTTGGAATTCAGCAGCTGCTCTTTGAACTCTTTGCAAGAAAACATCATGAAGGCCAAACATATGGATTTCATTTGTAGATTTCAGTATGCCCTCGTTTTCCGTGAAGGTGAAGAGGTTACTGAAGTGGAATCAGACCACTCTATTTACTGTAGGTCTGCCCACAATTGTTCTATCCTCTGATTGTGGCCACTCCCTCCAGTAATGACCCTGCATCTATTTAACCCCCTTCTCACTACTATATACCGAGCAACCTCTGTGTTCTCAAAGCTCTATACACAGTGCAAAACAAGTCCAGTACACTTGACGCCAGGTTGTTGTGGCATTGCAAGTAGATGATGGTACAGCTAAAGCTATCACCGCATCCGTGAGAACGGCCATTCTCCAGGTGGTTTCCATCTATATGCCTAAGGGAAGAGAAGTTGGCATTTGAGTTACAATTGTACTTGAAGCTGTCACAGTATGCAGTCAAAAAAAGGCATTGATTCTATAAAAATGTGTGCAATTTGCAAGTTGCCATTACCGCTGTTGTTACGACTGATACTTTAAGTTGCCAGCCAAAGAGGTTTTATTTAAATGTAATATTAGTTTACTAAATTACTATTTGGAATTTCTAATTATTATAAATGATTAGTTTTAATTTGCCCAACACTTGTATTTCAAAATACTCACCGCAATTGATTTGGAGTTTGGACACTGTAAATTCGTTGGCGCATTGCACAGTGGTGACGGAGGGCTAACCGGTCGGGTCAAGGTGTTGCAGACAATGTCTCGCATGCCAACGCTGAACTCTGATGTTGTGCGATCAAACCTTCTAGCACGTACCACTCTCCTGCATTTGGTGAGGCTTGAAGGATCTCCCAGATAAGGTCATTCAAGGCCTCAGCAGACATCGCTGTATAGGTCAGTGGTGCAATTTGAAGTTGCTGTCTATGCCTGTACATTGTCCTGCTGTTGATGCCAAATCACACCGCTATTTGCATTCCAAGGGAACAGTCATTTTCATAGGGGGGCTAATACTTTCGTCCTTAAGTGTAGCTCCTGAAATACCCTGTCCAAAATTATGCTGTCATAATGTGCACTGCCAGTTTCCCTTACACTGTTTGAGCACACCTCATATCTTTGTTAAAAAAGTATAATAGTGTGTGTGTGAGACAATGATAGTGTATGTTAGAGAGTACAAGAGTACACTATGAAAGAGTATGATAGTGCATTTGTAAATTGTTTTGTTTTTTTTTTACTTGAGATTATACATTTTTTTATATGGAGGCTAACATTTAAAAGGTGACAATCCAACATGACCCAATTAACAATGAAAATTCTGACAAGAAAAAAAATAAATGCATGATATCAGGTTTCTGAGTATTGTTTTACCGTACAGCCCTTTCTGTAAAAGATAATGTTATCTTAAATAGCTAAACCAGCCATTTCCTACAGACATAAAAATCATAGCTGTAATGTGAATGTAAAGCACTGAAATATTGGAGATTCTGTCTATTACGTCTGTAAAACTGCAGTTGCTCATTAAAAGTTATTTGGTCAATAATTTTAGTCTCTTCCAGTTACCCGCACAAAGCTGGCAGGAAACCAGCCTTCACTGTCCGAGATGCGACCCCACCACCACTCCTTGTTCGTAGCATCAACTACTTCGATGACATCCCCGGCCTTGAAGCCAAGCTCCTGATCGTCCATGGTGACATGGTCCCACAGTGCCTCAGCGTACACCACACTGCCATCACTGATGAGCTGCAGAAAAGACACCACACATGACACAGGTTTTAGCACATGGCACAGTAATGTAACATCATCAGTGGAACTGTTAATCACCTGGCAACCACTAAAATGACCTATATGCCTCCTTCCATTTACATTGGAACTCTGAAGACGGAACTGGGAGTGATGTCACCCCCAAGTTTAATTCAGTTCCATTTTTGTTTTTTGTTTTTATTTGTATAGCGCCAAATCACAACGTACATTATCTCAAGGCACTGTACATAGTAAGGCCAAAACCTTTACAATATTACAGAGAGAAGCAAACACTAGGCATCAGTGGAGAGAAAAAACTCCCTTTTAACAGGAAGAAATCTCTGACAGAACCAGACTCAAAGATGTGCGGTCATCTGCCTCGACCGGTTGGGGTGAGAGGAAAATGGGGGACAGAGGAGAGGTGGGGGAGAGACAGAAGAGAGAGACCAGGAGCAAATATACAACAGTTGTATCAAGTTTAGAATCAGTTATGTCATGTTTATAGAACTACAGTGTCATTTATACAAGCAGCAGCAGAGATTATTGATAAGAAATTATACTGATACTGATACTGAGCACAGTGTAAGACTGCAACTCTGTCTCCTGGTCTCGCCTCTGGGGGGACGTGAAAGCACATATCGTTCTGAAGGACGGAACAAACGAGAATGAAAGGTTTTTTTCTCTCCACTGATGCCTAGTGTTTGCACATTGTGTGAACAGTTGGGTTTCTTTTCTCTCTGTCATATGTAATATGACTGTAATATGTAACGTTTTTGGCCTTACTGTGTACAGTGCCTTGACATAATGTATGTTATGATTTGGCGCAGTACAAATAAAATTGAATTGAATTGAAAAACCATGTCGCATGTCCGGCTAGGCATTGATAGCCATTGTTCGCAATGCCAGTTGATAACAATGTTCTCTTTGATATTTTGAAAATGCGCTATGGTTAAAAATTGAACAGTAATTAAACAGCACTATGTGTACGACTGAATTACTGTTAAACAAATATGACAGAAGTGCTATTAAGAGTAAATGTAGCAGCATTTTTCGGCGGGAGCAACTTTGGAATCACTTGTCAGGGTTGGTGAAGTTGCTCCGAGTTTCCGAGTTGGAAATCTGAATTTGGGGGCCTTCCCCGACCTCAGATATCCCGTGTTCTGACCTCAAATGGATCACATTAGCATCAGTATAACAAGCTCATACCTTTTAAGTTTGACATTATTAATTGACACATTCTGAGCAACAAATGTGGGGCTGCAGAGCTGCAGGGTTCAGAATCAGAATCAGAATCAGGTTTATTGCCAAGTAATTTGCATTACAAGGAATTTGTCTTGAATTGACGGTGCCTACATAAATATAAACATGAACACAAGAGCAGACCTAAACATATAGCATTAAAAACTTAAAAACTATATAAAGAAGAAAAATTATATACATAAAAATCAAAGTCAATGTATTTACATGAGCAGTGCAGGTGGTAGTGTGCAAGTTAAAGTGTCCAGTGAAGGGGGGTGTGCTTTGAGGGATGTACGTTAATATAACGTATGAGTTCCGGATGAGTTGTTGTGCTACTCCAACATCTGACTTAGCAAAAACACTGCATTGTAATTATTTGACTTGGAAAAATATTTAAAATTAAATTACTTTTGTTTTAGCTTTTGAGCTCAGTTTGGTTTTACTTTTGCCGGATATATCCTTGTGTATCTACTCTAAATGTATTTCTTACTTTGGTTTCCCTTCTTGTGACTGTCTTATGTCTGCTTTCAACAGTCTCATTAGTCCGCTTGTTCTTCATGTTATATGAGGCCAGTTCCTGTGGAACCACTTTGATTAGTTATTGATTGGAGGAATGCAAACTCGCTCTGGTCACCGATTCATTAAAAAAAAATACTGGAAGCAGTACAAAGAAATTGGATGTCAGACCTCGTTACTTTCACATTCAGTTATTTCAGATTATTAATGATTCACTTTGTTGTTTATTTTTTGTTTTTGTTAGTCTTGGGCTTTTATGTTCTCTTGTCTTGCCATTATATGTGCCATTCGGCTTTTCCGCTTTGTGCTTTGTCGGAAACTCGGATACAGATGAGAGAGATACAGTTGAAGGAAGATCAAGTGCATGAGGCAGAGGAAGAGGAGGCAGAGCAGAAAGAGAGCAGAAGGAGGTGCAGCCAGTGTTACTGATGAAGACACTGCAGTGGTCATATTTCACACCTTCTCGTACACACCACCAGTTTCACTGCGTCAGCACGGCCCCAGGCTGCACAGAGGCCATCCATTACACTGCTCAGCCTCTCCCTCCTGCGGAGGCATAAGCAACCCTGCTCGCTGGTGCCACAGAACAAACCTCACTGGAGCTGTTTAAAACATGGTCCTTTTATTTTTCTTTCAGCGATCTGTTTTTTAACTCCACAGATCCATCATGGCGAATAGACGATGTGGCTGTTGCTAAGCAACACACCCACACCATCTTGTCTCTGTGATATTTTTCACTCCAGATTCCACCACAACATTTCCTGATTAAAACTTAAGGGGGTGAACTGCTACGTACAGCTTGTTGTAAACAGTCAAGTCATCACGATATGACAGTGACATCTGCTTTTCAGACAGATCATCAAACTGAACACCTACAAAAGATTTGAAGCCATTTTGTGAGACATTTTGTAACACATCATCAAAACATTGAGTGAGGGGATAATGTCTGGAACTAGAAAAGACCAAGCAACTTATTTCCCCTTATATTGTGATTTGCACCCATAATTATTTGTCCTACCTTAGTAAGTCTCTGCCAATATTAAATGATGTATACCTAATTGTATCACAATAATACACTCCCTGGATTGAAATTAAGCAAATAGGTGAGAGCCTCCAATTGGATAATTACTACATGGGCGATTATCTTTCGGCTGGCAACAAGTTATTTAACCCCAACTGATGCAATGAGTAGCTTCTCATTTCTTAAACAACCATGTGGAAAGACACTTCCTTCTCTGTTTGAGAAGGGTCAAATCATTGGCATGCATCAAGCACAGAAAACATCTAAGGAGATTGCAGAAACTACTTAAACTGGGTTAAGAACTGTCGAATGCATTACTAAAAAAAAATGGAAGGATAGTGGGAAACCATCGTCTTCAACGAAGAAATGTGGTCGGACAAAAATCCTGAATCCTAATCATGATTGCTGATGACTTCATCAAGTCAAATCATAGAAAAATGACAGTAGAACTCAGGGCTATGATTAATAGTGAAAGTAAGAGCATTTCCACTCACAATGTAACTCAATGGATTGAGCCTGAACATCTGAGAAGCATCAAGAAATCTGAAGCTGAATACCTGAATATACTGAATGACCAGGTTATTCCATCAATGTCTTTTTTCTTGCTGTGAAGGATACACAAATGTATCCTGAGAACGATTCATGTGTCGATTCATGTTAATCCACACCCTGGATTAAGACACAGAATATGACTCAGTACCTCATCCAACCTATCAAAAGACTTGAACTGTCCCTTTTGTTCCCTACTGCTATTATACCCATAGTTCAGAATATGTCATATCAATACACTGTTGAAGTTAAAGAAAGATAATTGTAATGTGTAGATTCTGTAAGCATGCCACACTGCAAGGATTTTATTTATTTTTGTTTAGAATCTACCACATGGCAAACACAGGTCTAAACATGAATCAGTCACCTCATCACCAGAGAGGTGCTCTTAAAGGTTATGAAGGTTTGTTTGACTGGCTTCACTTGTTTATATTTTGCTCTAGAATAATATGTGCACTACATTAATACAGCGTTTAATAAACTTCATGGCAGAGGCTTCACCCACATCACTTTAGATTCAGTAATGAGTCAAATAGAAACTTGTTTATAAATATAAAGTATAAAAACCTTTATTTTAGGGCTGATTTCACAATTCAAATGTTGAATTGTGGTTAGCTTAAGGGTAGGGTTTGGCATTAACTGGTAATGGTTAGGGATAATGCTTTGTTTAGGGTGTTTCAGTGAATGTTGCTCAAACCTGTGTGTGTGTGTATGTATGTGTGTGTAAGTTGTAGTATAAAGGCTCAGTAATAATTTCCAGTTCCTTGTACTTCGCAGAATTTCACACACAAGTTTTAGCTTTATTTACAGTTAGGACCCTCATTGACATGATGCATTGCCTAGCCCCTTACCCTAACTCTAACCCATTTCTAACCCTAACTCTCAAAGCCCCTATTTTTACAATGATTTTCAATTAATGTATGGTTAAATGTTCTTCGTTAGCTTTATACAATATGTAGATTACATAAAGTCGGTACAAATCACATGGACTTATAAAATGTATGTATTTGTTTTACAGCAGGAAAATAACAGTATATTGTATGTGAGGATATTGGTGTCTGTATTATTCCCACATGGTAACAGTGTCTTTCCTAAATTACATTCCCACGCTAGTAAACTGCATTCTAAATGTCTTGTTTTCGAAATTTCAACAATTGCTGCGTAGTTCACAAATATTTGAGGCTAAATCCATATAGGCAGGAGTAGAGGAGAGTGTTGATCTATGACAAACATTCCCCACACATCCCCAAACAGCCGACCCCAATTTAAGATCAAACATCAAAAATAATATTGCAAGTTTTTAGTGTTAGGCTGGACTTAAACTTTACGCTATGGTGAGTCTGCATCAATATAAACAGAACCTGGGGACATGGACCCTGTGTGGACATATGTGTAGACTGTATGCAACGACAGCATACTCCATGTAGCACATCACTTTTCAGTCCATTTGGTAGCACACTCTTGTTTTAACCAAAGCATTTACTTGTAGTTGTTTGTATCTTTGTGGCCCTGTGATGGGCTGGTGACCCGTCCAGGGTGTGCCCCGCCTTTTGCCCAATGTCAGCTGGGATTAGGCATCTGCGCCCCCCGTGACCCTCATGTGGAGTTAGTGAGAGAGTTCATATATATGTGAGGGGAACTGCCAGTGTACTGGAATGACATGTGAGATCGAGGACACATGTTGAACTTGAAAATTGAAGCAGACTCACGTGGAACCATAGCCATGTATGTGCAAGTGGACATGAGCAGTGACTCTCTGTGGACACTGAACACAGAACAAGCCCAGTTGTGTTGCATGTTGAGCTGTTGTTATCTAAGAGCAGAGGAACAGGGTGACTACAGAGTACATCACATCACCTGAAAGCCCTCCGTATGTTGTTGCATTTTACAGTACAGAGAAACTAAACTTCACATCCTCTCAGACTCTTTAATTTTAAAGAAAGACGTTCATTCCTCTTCACTTGAAAAATTACTGACACACATCAGTGAGCTGCACTGTTGCCCTGGGAGACACGTTCCTTCATCTACACAGACTGTTTTTTGACTCAGTCCCAACTTTACTGTTGCTTCATGCTGTCAGAATAATCACTGCATTAAAGAATAATTATAAGAGTGAACTACTTTCTGTTGGCTAAAGACTAAAAACAAGCATTTTAAATGCTATATTGTGTGTTTATATATATATACTTATATATATATACTTATATATATATATATATATATAGATAGATAGACAGATAAACACAATTGTGTTGGGTTGGAGACTTATGGCGCTTTTCCACTAAACAGTTACAGCAGTGTTTGGCTCGGCATGACTTAACTCTATTCGGTTTGGTATCAGGCGTTTTTACATTACTGTTTACATTACTGTAGTACCTCTTTGACATGGGCGCAGTTGTCACAGCACAGTTGCAAGAAACTGCCATTATACACAGCAAGTGTTGACGGTCTAAGCAGTTCTTTTCTTTGTACTGAATCATTAGTATCAGTTCATTAAAAAGATTTGTTAACCAAATATTCAGTACTTCCTGCATGACTGGAGTACAGTCAGTGAACTGAAATATGGCTGGTTGTGATACGGCTCATGATCGCTGGCTGTCAGTGGTGCTGTCACTAAATACACCAGACTCCTCTGTTAAATATTGAGATTTTAGAACCATATTTTATCATTCCTTGTTACAATTGTGGAGATTAACTTGTGTTTTTAGGATGTTTAAATCTTTATAAGTAATCTACAGTTTGGCATTGTTCAGTTTGATTCTTGTGTCGTATTTCACGCTTATGACTCTTCCACTGACGACCAATCAGTGGCCGGCAGTCTGTCCACATCATATTTTAGTATTATCTCAGCTCGTTTGGAACCTCAACAGAGCAACTAAAAAGGTACCAGGTACTAACCCTGTTGGAAAAGCCAAGGCGAGCCGTGCCGGAACCATATAGTGGAATACACTGTACGCATGCATGTCCTCAGAGGTCTGCTAGGCTCTTTGTGATGTAAATTTCGTCATCCGCCCATTTCGGCAGTGGTATATGCGGACACTAAGGGGACAAACACAAGCAAACCTCCAGTTTGAGTATATGTGGACTGTACGCACCAGCGGCGCATGCTCCCTGTAGCAGAGCATTTTTCAGTCAAGTTTGGTGGTGTGCTCTTGTTGAGTCAAAAGAGACAACAAAGAAGATAGCAACCATGGAAACTTGCTTGAAATTATGTGAGTTGTACATACACATGTACAAGTCAGTGCTCAGAAAATTGGACATAAAAATGGGGTGAACTCCTGGAGAGAAATCGTGGAATGGAATGTGAGACCAAGTACACGTGCATGGAAGGCTAGATTAATATTAACCTTTGCTCAGTTAAACGCAATCCCGGGCATGTAAGCACATGCAGAAATGTGAGGTAGCTCTCTGCAACCAAGTATGACCCATCCCGAAATGACAAATCTCTCAATACCTGGACAAGTCAAACCTCAATACTTTGCTCTATTATTTGTCATTAGAGGTGTGTGTTTCTACAAATCAGATGAATCCGTTTATAGGAAAGATCCCTGTGGTCATAAAACGAAAATCCACAAACATGTACACACATCATCCATTCCTGTAGTAACTGATCCTCCTTGTTGTACCTTTTTTCTGTTGCTGCCACGTTGAACACCCATCAATCCCAGCAGTCCTGCTCATCAACAGGCTAGTCCTCTCCTGCTTCAGGTTCCACTGTGTTTCACTTAAGCGTTCTCTTCTCCAATTAAAAGCGCATGTGTGTGTGTGTGTGTGTGTTGGGGGGGCGGGGGGTGGGGTGGGGGGTGGGCAATCTATTGGAAGGCCAGCAGAAACATGAGCACCACGTTGATGATGATGAGCAGCATCATGATGAGGAACACCACCACCTTCTGGGTCTCTGGAGGGAGGTTGCAGCGGAGCAAGGTGTTGAGGAATCCCATCCTCTGTCTGCTCCACCTCCCCGAGCCACTGCCGCGAGCCATCAGTCCCCTGGTTTCCTCTGCTTCCTCCTCCTCAGCACTGCCTCTCCTCCCTCGTCGCCTTTCCCTCAGTGCCGAGCCTCCACACCACACCACGTCGCCCCGTCCTCCTGCTCGACTGTCCCTGTTGTCCTCTGCACCCCTCCTCCGCTCGGCTCTGACACTTGCCTCAGCTGCTTCTCCTGCCACTTTGCCGATGGCCAGTGTTGCCCCGGCCTGCCAGTGGAGGCTGGGTGCCTGTTTGTGTCAGCGTGTGTGAATGTGAGCTCTGGAAAGATTTTGGTGTGCTACGTGCTGAGCATCCCTCCCTTCTCCGTTTTTACTCCTCTATTCCTCTTTCAGAAACAAGCACCTTCTTTTCTGTCTTCCACCAATTGTGTCCTCGTCTTCTTTCTATTTCCTTCTCTCTCTCTTTCTCTCTCTCTCTTGGTCAGGATGTCAGAATGAAAGATGGAAGGTAGGATGTGGCATCTCTCCGGCTCATGCTCATGTCACTGCTGCCTTTTCCTCTTTCCGACTTGTTCTTCTCTCACTGTAGCCTACAAATGCTCAGTCATTCCAGTCTCTAAAAACAACTGGCCCTTTGCTCTTCCCGTAGCTTTTTTTCTCGTCTATCTCTCCAAATCTCTGCCCACCTTTTGTTTCCACTAAGCTCTTTCTAAAATGGTGTTCCGCGTCCTTTAGCCAACCAGCTACCAGGATCACCCTCTTTTCCTTTCCACCCCTTCCTTCCCCTGTCTTTTTTGTGTGCCCACCCTTATTTAAGCAACAGCCAATCAGGATACAGAATGTGTCTGCGTATCCTGGATACCAGAGTGATTGAGACAGGGCCATAGCAACCTCTGGGAGGATGAGAAAGGGGGTGGGGTGGGCTGAGATGGGAACGATGAAAGCCATGCAGAATAATGGATGGATCTCAAGGGACACAGTAAGCAGAGCATGTGTGTGTGTGTTGTGTGTGTGTGTGTGTGTGTGTCCACCTATATTTGTGAGGACCATTTTAAATTAATGACCTTACAGAGTGTGTTAAGGTTAGGGTCAGTTAATTTGTTTATGAACACCTTTTATCTAACATGTTTGAGTTCAAACCCTCTTCAGAGCCTGATAGCCATCAGTCAATAAAATTGTCTAAAATTAATGTTTGGTGAATAAACTCACAAAATCTGGGATCACTTTGCTAAGTTTAGGGACTTAAAATTGAATTGAATTACTACTATATGTAAAAAAAAAAACAAACAAAAAAAAACAGTTAAGCATAAAGAGGGTAACACTAGTAATTATGGCTGGGTGTTTATACGATAGCAATTATTGATCGAGATAAAATACAGGTTGATTATGATGATCAGTCAGAGTCTACCTTTTCCTGTGCCACTGTTTGTGAATTTCTGGGGAAGGTTAAGAAAGACGACAAGAGCCGAATGACCAGAAGCAAAGCAGAGAGCAGAGAAAGTGATGTTAGACATGACCTGCTTCCATAGAGAAAGTACAACTGCATCTCGCCGTGAGCTGTCTCGCACAGAGTGCCCGTGCTGTGTCCTCATCAGTAGACAATATTACAGAGCCTAACTCAATCCCAATAATAAGTGCTGCCTGAATGGATCTTATTTGCTTTGCATGTTAGTAAAATGTTGTTACTCTCTAATTTATCGTTTTCAGTACAGATGCTCTAAAACTGGCAGTATTAATAAAAATTGTGATAAAACGCGAAATCGAACAATATGATAAAATATATTGTGATCGTTTTTTTTTTTGCCATATTGCCCAGCCTGCTAGTAATGATACCTTGGGGGCCACCCTGGAGTTAGCACTCTTGTCTTTTACAGCAAGAAGAAACGGGTTCACGACCCGGTTGAACAAGGGCCTTTCTGCATGGAGTTTGCATGTTCTCCCAGTGTGCGTGGGTTTTCTCTGGTTTCCTCCCACAATCCAAAAACATGCAGAGGTTTGTTGGACACAGAATTGCTTGTAGGTGTGAATGTGCGTGAGTGGATGGTTGTCTGTGGACGATGGACTGGCGACTTGTCTGGGGTGTGCCCAACTGTGATTAGGCACCAGCACCCACCCACAACCTTCGTATGGAGGATAAAGCAGTAGAAGATGAACAAATTAATGAATTCACCCTATATATAAACTGTATGTAAGAAATCAATGTAGCCATTTGCTCAGAAAAGTGAGGCGGAGGAAGTAGGACTGAAGTTGGAGGTGCCACCTACTTCAATCAGAGGGCAACTGGGGGCAACTCCACCAAAAGAACGTAGTTTCAGTTTTCCTGGGGAGTTAATGATCTCAATTACCAGCTTCATGTCTGCTTCAATAGAACATGACTTTGCTCCCATTTGTATATGCAAAAAATTTAATGACACCACCTGGATGATACCAGCTGTCAATCACACTTGTGTGTAACTTTTACAGTGAACAAGTAATTTGCCATCGTTGTCATGACAACAGTGTCTGCCTTCTCAGGAGTTAGCTGAGCTTTTGTAAACACAGCAAAAAGAAAATACGATACATTAAATTTGTTTTTTTTTATTCTGTTGTGGACAAAAGAGAGACAAATCCACTGTGTGTTGTGTGCAATGAGTGCCGACGTGAAATATAGGAATTGTGTATCGATACACAATAAGGAATTGTGTATTGATACCACAGGGAAAAACAGACATCACTGACCCACAGGGTGGCAGCAAAGACCTGACTCTGCCTGGTAGTTAGGGAGAAGAAGAAATTGTGACGAGCTGTCACTATCATACAAATGAACATCGACTAAATACTAAAAGATATGACAGAGGACAGTAACTTAGTAAATTCAGTTTAAAACCTGAAGTGACAGATTAAGATCAGCATTACCATTTTCACCTTTTTGGCTACAGAGAAATCTGACTTTGGCAGAACTCCTTTTAAGATGTGTCTGTATGCAACCTCAGCAACAGCATGACAGACTCATTTAACATGACAAATATCAGAGATGGTGCATTATCAGAATCCAAAGCAGGTATCCATGACAACCAAATATTCTAGCAACCTCAGAGCTTACCCTGTCCTCCCCAGGCAAAAGGCAGAGAGCCATTGCAGTCATGTGCTGTGAGCAGAATTAAGCCTACAATCCTAACACTGCAGACACTCCTGTTTCCTGAGTATTCTAGAGGAATAATGTCACTGCAGGTAATATCATCCTAACCATATCATATCTTCTTTTAAGGAAATATGTTTTCACAGGCATGACTCATGTATTATGCTTTCTCTAACTCTAATATCAGAGTTTATTTTTCAGTCGGCCCCAGTTTCCCTGTGTGGACTACAGTGATATAAGGATTTATGATTCTGATTGCATGACAGATGCAATCAGAAACAGATAAGCATGACAGATCATGACAGATGCATGACTCTTATTTACAATGTTTGATGAACAAATCTGTTGAACAAGTACTTCATTAGATTCGATCACAAGTCTACTCTCAGACGGCTGCAATCAACATCCCCCAGCCATTCTCTCCTCCACATCACCCAGCACTTATCCCCCCTCATCCCACCATCTCCGTGACAGCAGATCAGCTGAGGAGAGAACTGAAGCAACTGAAGATCAGGAAAGCTGCAGGACCAGACGGGATCAGCCCCAGACTGCTCTTCTTCAACATGAGCCTCAGACCGGAGAAAGTCCCGGTCCTGTGGAAGACCTGTGTGGTTCCGGTTCCCAAGACGGTGCATGCGAAGGAGCCGAGCCACTACAGACCTGTTGCCTTCACCTCCAACCTGATGAAGACCATGGAGAGGCTGATCCTCAGCCACCTTCGCACCTTCTACCTGAGAATCATGTTCTTTGACTTCTCCAGTGCTTTCAACACAATCCGACCGGCGCTGCTGCGAAGGAAGATGGAAGAGGCGTGTGTGGAAAGACAGCTGGCTGCATGGACTACCTCACCAACAGGCCGCAGTACGTGAGGCTGCGGGACTGCAGGTCTGCGGTGGCGATCTGCAGCATCACAGGGGACAGTGCTTTCACCGTTCCTCTTCTCCATCTACACTGCGGACTACAAATACAACTCCAGCGGCTGTCATCTCCAGAAGTTCTCTGATGACTCAGCCATTGTTGGCTGTGTGTCAGAGGGGGATGAACTGGAGTACAGGTCGGTCATAATGGACTTTGTGGACTGGTGTGAGAATAACTTCCTATGCCACACCGACGCACTGTACAAGAAGGGCCAAAGCCGCCTCCACCTCCTTAGGAGACTGAGGTCTTTTGGCGTGTGCAGGCCTCTTTTCCGGACTTTCTATGACTCTGTGGTGGCTTCTACCATCTTCTTTGCCGTGACCTGCTGGGACACGGTCAGTACAGACCCAGGACAGAAGGAGACTGAACAGGCTGGTCAGGAGGGCCAGCTCTGTCCTGGGCTGCTCGCTGGAAATGGTGGAGGAGGTGCGGAGGAAAAGGACATTAACTAGACTGAGATCCATCATGGACAATAAGTCACATCCACTGCACCTGACAGTGGAGGAACTGTACAGCTCCTTCAGTGGCAGGCTCGGGCACCCAGAGTGCAGGAAGGAGCGTTACCGCAGGTCCTTCATCCCCACTGCTGTCAGGATATACAACTCCAAAATTTGAATGCACTATTCCTGTTACAATTTTATTATTTCATTTTCAATTTCATTTCTCACAAATCATTATTATTACTATTGCATATTGCTACCCAGCACCTTATTACTGTTCTTTTCCCATTAAGACCAGTACTACTTCTCTTATGTATATACTGTATATTATATATATATTTTTTTACATTTTTATATTCTGTATTTATTTTATTTTACTTGCTCTTCCATTGCCTCTTGCTACCTTGCCTTTTTGCTACTGTAAATGTGTGTTTCCCCCATGGGGGAGGAATAAATCTATCTATCTATCTATCTATCTATCTATCTATCTATCTATCTATCTATCTATCTATCTATCTATCTATCTATCTATCTATCTATCTATCTATCTATCTATCTATCTATCTATCTATCTATCTATCTATCTATCTATCTATCTATCTATCTATCTATCTATCTATCTATCTATCTATCTATCTATCTATCTATCTATCTATCTATCTATCTATCTATCTATCTATCTATCTATCTATCTATCTATCTATCTATCTATCTATCTATCTATCTATCTATCTATCTATCTATCTATCTATCTATCTATCTATCTATCTATCTATCTATCTATCTATCTATCTATCTATCTATCTATCTATCTATCTATCTATCTATCTATCTATCTATCTATCTATCTATCTATCTATCTATCTATCTATCTATCTATCTATCTATCTATCTATCTATCTATCTATCTATCTATCTATCTATCTATCTATCTATCTATCTATCTATCTATCTATCTATCTATCTATCTATCTATCTATCTATCTATCTATCTATCTATCTATCTATCTATCTATCTATCTATCTATCTATCTATCTATCTATCTATCTATCTATCTATCTATCTATCTATCTATCTATCTATCTATCTATCTATCTATCTATCTATCTATCTATCTATCTATCTATCTATCTATCTAATATGCAGTTGTATAATTCTTTTATTAATTTATGTAAAAGAGTTTACCCCTTAAAAAGAAAGTTGAAAGGAGGGAGGAAAGGAGGAATTTCTGTTGAAGAGTTGTAGGACTGCAATGATTAATAGATAATTAATCGATGATGAAATTAATCACTAGCTATTTTTGATAATCGATTTGAGTTTGAGTTTTTAAGTCATTAAAACAAGTTTTCAGATCTTTCTGCTTCCTCCTTCTTAACTGTGAATATTTTCTGGTTTCTTCGCTCCATATAACAACGAAACCTTTGAAACTAAATAATGTTGTTCTGTGTGATCATCATCATGTGGAGGTATGGGTGTGACAATATTTTAACATTTTTTGACATTTTGTGGACCAAACTATAAATTGATTCATTGAGAAAACAGATTAATAGATAATGAAAACAATCATTCATGGCAGCCCAAGGTGAAAGGGAAATCAAGTTGTGATTGATATGAAGTTTTCTTATCAAGTTTCCAAAACCAAGACAGAGGCAGCATCATTTTTAAACTTCTCCATTGTCAGGATTCCAAATACTGGGGATTTCTGCCTTTTGAAACCAAAATAAAGAAATATACATTTTATAAGAACTGCTGTGAAGCTAATGTCAAGTGTAAAGTGGTAACAACAAACCAACCACAGTTGATCAGGCAGAGATCTGGATACAAGCACTTTCCTTCTACATTTGGGAAGAGGTGAATGAGCGAAATCTGAGTAAAAATCTGGCAATTTCCTGGAATTACTTCTGCAGGGACTCAGCAGCAGGAAACTGAATGGAAAGCTCACTTTGTACAACACACACCATTTGGTATGACGATATCTTACACCTAATTTTCTGTTTTAACTGTATTAATCTATATAAAGCCACCATTATTAAAACTATATATAATTCTATTATGTAAATGCCCATATTGGTGGTAATTAAAACACAACCTGTGTCAATCATATGAATAATTTTCCGGTTACACATGATGCTTCTTACTTACTTACTAAACTCCACAACACGTCCATACTACCTACCTCATTGATGGCCAGCTGCTCCCCGCCCCCTCCTCCTGGTTGTCCAAACCGATGTCCAGAACTGCGAAAGTCTTCATACAGCAGATCCTCTTCACTTCCCAGCTCATCTCCAAGCCCCGCCTTCTCTGACGCTCCATCAGGAATGACCACAGCTGGGACAGGGAGGGGAAGACAGGGAGAGACAACCACAAAAGCTAAATATGAGTGTGTAAATTATAAACAATTATTTAGCCTGAAACTGTGTCTGCAACACGAGATGACTGATGCACTTCACCAGACAAAACCAATACATAAATGCATGAGAGGAATGCTCACACATACAGTAAATGTAATGATTAAACAATAAAGGTGAACTGCTAGTTACATTGCATTAGGTGATAAATCCTGATCAGAGCACAGACTGCACATATCATCTGCAGCTGGACTGGGTTTAACAGTTATACCTTGACACTATATGTACAGTATGTGCCCAAACTGCCCATCAGGCCTCACTGCTAATTACAAAAGGTTACAGCTCTGTTCACACAGCAGCCATTTTTCTTAGAGCCTGTTAACCTGCGAGTGACATGAGGGCATCAGGGTGGCTGTGGCTGTTGCAGCTGACATTTGTTAATACACAGGAATACATTCTTACACAGATATTAATAAGATACTAATTCCTTACTGTAACAACAAATAACTTATAAACAGCATTGGAACAATTGACTAATGGCCATGATTAATTTTATCAAGTTACTGATGTGTAGATAAAAGCATATTGGAATTAAAACTTAATACCAACATGCTTATGGAATTATGTATGACATGATCATTATGGAATGAGTTTGACAAGTGCAGCTGAGTGTTAATTTTCATTTTATATATTAAAACGATTTTTGTTTTGATATAACCCATTTTAATTAAGTAAATTACCTGTTAGTGAACACTGATGCTATATTTGATAGCTCATGCAACAAGTGAAGAAAATCATCCAGAAGAACTTTACAGTTTTAAAGTGCATTGCAAAACAGTTCAACTAAGAAATAAGCTAAATATTCTTGAATTGATTGAATTGACAACTATATTGTTCTTGTTTGAAAAAAAAAAATATGTCAATGGGTAAGAAATTTTTGCTTAGTTAGAATTCCCAAAAGTAACCTGTAAATCTGCACTTATCTCAAGCAAAATGTGTACTTATCTCATGTAAAATATGTTTACTTAAAATGAGTCTTCAAACATATATGACTGCACACTAAACCAGCAACAGTGTATTTGATGTGGTCATATGTTTTATTTTATGTAGCTTATAGTGGAAATTTAATAATAAAAAAAAAAAACATGAAAAATACCCTCATTCCACCAGAGTGTGATGCGTCCACACTAATGCAGCCTTTGTGTTCCTCATATTCTACAAACATCCTCTGAAATGTTTTTCAGCTCACTGCTTTAGCTACCTGAGCTAAGAAGCTAAAAATACACTCGCTGTCACACATCATAGGCGTCACCCTGAGCCACTGCACTGACAGCTGTTGCCACGGAGGATGTATCGCCACGGAGACAGGGAGAGACAGATACAGTGACAACACAGAACAAAGAGTGGAAATAAGACTCGGCCATTAAAGAACACACAATAATATGGAGGTGGAAGGAAGAGGTGTATTTTTAGTGAGGTGGGCAGTAAATAGTCAGCATCTTCTTCAATATAGAACGACAAATCCTCACTATCACTGCCATTATTAGAACTATGGGCACTGCGGCTGCTGACCTCATGGGGGCACTATAGGACATGCTCATGTGTGATGCAGTGGACATGTGTGAGCCATGGCCATTTTCTAACGATCAGAAGCTTCCCAGTTCAATCTCTACATCACAACTGCATGTCCTTAAGCAACAAACCTAACCACTAGTGGGTCCTGATGCTGTATGTGTTGTATGCTGAATTATCAGTGTGTGAATGTGTAAAGCCCTTGAAGTAAATGTGCATTTACCATATGGAGGAGCTCCAGGTATCGACTGGCCTTTATTCACGAGCAGACAGAAGCTGCAGTGTGGCAGCACACAACTTTATAGTGATGAGTTGGGGCTCATATTTGACAACATTAAAACATTTCATTAATTACTTTTCAGTATAATATAATATAATATAATATAATATAATATAATATAATATAATATAATATAATATAATATAATATAATATAATATAATATAATGCTTGGCTTGGCCCAACACAGGACAGATCAGAGAGAGCATGAGAGCTCCTACTGGGTTTATCTATTCAGCATAAACAAATATGTACAAAACTGCCTGATTATAAAGAGTTTGTCATGATTGTGATTAAAAAAAAAACTATTTTGATAAATTTGAGAATAACTGATACAAGGACCTGCTTTCTTTTCTTATTAAGTGTATTCTGTTCATGACCCTGTCATGCGCTGTCCTCTGTTGTTCTGCCATACACTGAGAAACGTATCCATCATTGTCAACCTTTGAGTAGAAACAGCTTCAGTGATGCCTTCATGTCACAACACTTAAATCGCATCATTTCCTGTCTTTCTTTGTCTTCACTGGTTCATCTGCCCTTGAGCCAGAGAGTGAGATGCTGACGAGATCACAGAAGTGAGCACTCACTGAAGTGTGCCTGTGTGGACCTGCATGAGACCGAAACTCAGGCAAAGCATGTTAGTTGGACTGTAGGATTTAATCATCATGAGCCTCTGGATGTGGGTTAGCCACATTAGTGGGTCGGACTTGCCTGCATAGAGAACATTCAATACCTACTGACACGTGTGTGTGTTTGTGTGTAATGGTTCCATTTTTATTAGACGAGTGTGTGCACTGCAACGTGGCACGTGTACACGCAGCACATGAATGGATGACCTCATACCACTGACTGCCCTCGACCACAAAGCCTGTAAGAGCAGTAGATAAATGGTGAGAGGAGAAATAAAACAGGGTTGATTTTTACCTTAAAGTCACTTAGTAGAGCTGGGACAATATATTTTTACAACATAATTCTACCTCAATAATTTGGTACAAGTTCAACTGTGAGTATTGTATTCAATAAAAACAAGAGTTGCATTTTTTTTTTTTTCCCCTGAGACAACAACCCACATATTTCGAAAATCAGTTGCTTTAATTTAACAGTTTAGACATTCATCTAAACTGAATAGAACAGTGATACACACCATGGACAAGAGCAAGTTAACTGCTATATTCAGCCACCCCATTCATAATAAAATACGTACAATCAGACCGAGAAGAAAATAAAGTGTTCTTCAGCTTCAACAATTCAGAGGTCACCGAGCTAGTGCTATAAGAAAATATAATAAAATACGAGTGAATGAATAGAGCCTCCCACATTAGGAAACAGGATGTGAGCCTTCAAATTAATATGATTTAAATTCTTTCTCAACACTAGTAGACATATCACTATTATTATTATTATTTTTAAATCATCTGTAAAAGTTATGATAAATCAGGAGGATGGAACAATGTGCAATTTTATCACACGTCATGATAAAACACACTCAATTGTAAGGTCTTGACTTTACCATGTAAGGTGCAGTGAGATAATGTATGTTATACTCAGTGCTATACAAATACAACTGAATTGACTGGGATGAGATACAGAAATAATAACGTAAGCAAAAGACTTATGATATATATGCTACTCAAGCTTAATGGATGGGAAGGAGGATTTTCTAAGCACCATCGGGCAAAAGTTTATCCACAGCTGGAACAAAACTGTAGGATTGAAATGGTGTATCAAAATTTGGAACAGGGGAGATGATTTAGCAGTTTACTCCAGCAGAGCCAGACGACTGAGCACCTGTGCACAGGCAGAGCAAAGAAATGAGATTCAGCTCTGCAAAAGAAGCTGCACACAGGAAAGGGAAAAAAACATAGCAGCATCTGTTAGGGTAACATTGGGCCTTCTTAGGATGGAAAGCCTCATCTTATGAGAGGCCATCTTTAAACAGACAGTGTTGCCGCTTCTACCTTCAGCGGCTGTTGTTATATCTATTCATGTCAATGATTTCTTGGTGATGGATTTCAGGGTAAACCACTCTGTTATTTGTTTTAATTTAACATTTAAAATCCTTGAAATAGTTGCGGTTCAGGATTTCTAAAGATTTGGTTGTAAAGTGACAAACGTGCTGTGAGGTGCATACAGTGCCCGTCTCAGTATACAACCACATTTTGAAAAGCTTGAGACACTGACCCTCACTCTCACCGAAAAGCATGGCTGTCAACAGGGACAAAGGGGAAAACCCGATTTCAGCCACTTTAGTAAAAATGCACCGCTTGAAATCTACATTAGATTTGCACCACATTCAAAATAGAATTTGAATTAAAGCAAACTAAACTATAGAATCTGACATCAACTGCCACCAAGACAAATAAATGGCTACATTCCTGAATTTTATACAGAATGAGCTCTGACTGGTTGCACTGTACTTGATATCCAGAGGACTGACCCTCACTCCGCCAACTGTACCCATGTGACAGTTGGCATTAAAAGGGTTGTTCCTTTTTTTTTAAGTCTGGTTGTTTGAGGTAATACCAGCAGGAAATTTAACTTTGTAAATCACTCACATTCCCATACCAAAATCCATAGAGAAAATCTGTGTTTTTTTTACCTAGGGACCCAGGAACTGATGTTCTGATATACTGCTGCAACATTTGGTACAAGTGCTTTTGCTTCAACTGCACTAGACAATCCCCCAGAAACCTGCACCCATTGTATGTACAAAAACTACAACTGCTGACTCTGTGGCTTTTGCATTCATGTTGAGGCGTCACATGTTACCGGATTAGGGCAGCCATGGTGAGTTACCTGCAGCTCTTCTTAAGAATAATGCTCTCACCAATATTTAGCACAAGCTTTGAGTGTTTCACAGCAAAAAAAAAAGACTGAAAATAATCTTAATCCACTATTTTGATGTCTATATCTGTTGAAAATGTCACAAGCACAGCACCTCCTGTACTTGTTTCAAAGTAAACAGACTATAGCATTTCAGCTCCTTGAATTATTGTGAAATAGTTGCAATATTTGCCAATGGATGTATGGCTTCATATTAAATACTATTTGAAAGTATATTTTCTGTACCCGATTTCAAAGGCAGACCCTACGTAATACAGCAGCAGCTACACAGCAAACAGACTGAACAACAAGGGTGTCAGTGATGTAGTCATCGTGCAGTGCACATGGATGCACTGTGGCCCCTGCATGAGCTGCATCTGCACAGAGGATTTCAAACACCAAACTGCAAAATAACACATTTGAACTTACTTACTGACGGAAGCAGCAGTGGATCAACAAATCCTGTCGGCTATGATGGAAATCGCTGACTTTCTCTATGGATTTTGGTGTACGGAGTGTGAAGTTTGTAAAGCAACACAAACTTCAGTTTCCTGTCAGGAAGAAGGTGTTTAATACTTACATAAAGTGGCATTCAACATACTGTAAACTTAAAACAGCACAGATTTTATTCAAAGCTTTTTGTTAAGAATCTAAATCTGTTTTTCCTGCTGGCACCCATGTTTTCAGTATGTCTAAAGTGTCTGAAGCTGATTCTCATTGCAGGAGACATGCACAGCTCAGTCACCATTGACTGTGTATTAGTACATCAGACAATCACACTGTCCCATTAATTCAAAACCACAGGCCTCCCACTGAATCAGAGCCACAAAAATCTCCAGGAGTTCCATGAGACACACACATGTATTTCCCATCAAGCTTCTGTAACTGCAGTCTAAACTCTAGACTAAGACCAAGGAAGGTTTTCCTCAAGAGAAAAAATAAACAGTTTACACCTATTTCCGTCAGTCAACTCTTCGAGTCTCTGCAGAAACCAGCTCACCTCAGCTGATGAGAAAAACAAACACACCACCTGTGTTCAGCCTGCGCTAAATCCAAGCCAGATCTCTCAAATTCACTACAGATGTTTTCAGACACAGAATGTTAAGAAATTGGGTCAGAGATTGCTTTTCACTGTTCATGAAGAATGTTGCGGGAGATTGCCCGGGTCAGACACATTAACAAGAACAGGAGAACGTCCAGAACATTGAGGGGAGGCGTTGGCGACTGGTTTGAGTATGCAGGAGTCAGGACACCAGGACATCTTCCACATATTTGACTGAGGAACAGTTAAGAAAAGTTCCAGAAAGTGACTGGGGTGACTTTTGCAGATATTTGGATTGTCACATACAATGCTTCTGAACAATCCTAGGCTTCAGTGCAGAGCAGTAAGCTTGACACTTTAATATCAAGCAACTAATGAAGTTTTTATGAGTAGTTTGTATCATAAACTATACAAAGAACTGAAAGAGCAGGTAACTGGGGCCCAAAAGAGAGAGGGTCCCCAAGAATGACTGACAACAGTAGAATGATTTCCATTATTCAGAGGTTATAATTTCCCAGTAATTAAAAGGATGTGTCATTAGCAGCGTGCCCTGGATATTCTAATTCCACTATTCTAATTGGTTTGCATTATCTTGGTGCAGCACCTCGAGGGCTAATTGTCTGCCATGTCCCTGTTTAGTTTAGTTCCCACTTGTTGCTGACATTTCTTATAAGCTTGTATTTCCTGTTTTATTTTGAGATTTATATCTTATCTCATTTCAGGCATCTTTACCGTCTGCCCTCCAGTGTTTCCATCCTCAATGATTACTTGCACCTGCCGATAATTTTTGTCTCCCCTCCTCTCATGGTATAAAATGTCTGAGTTACTTTGTCTTGATCTTTTATCTCAGTCTGAGTTTTGTAGACTGTAGACTGGTTTTTGTACCTCTGCCTGAAAGTTTGGATTTTCTGTATACCAACCCAGTTTTAATGGTCTGTGTCTTAGTCTGCTTCGACTTTCCATACCCGTGTTACATGATGATATATGCACAGTGACAAAACCCCCCTCGTTTGTATTTTTGACCCCAATATTTAACCTTTAATCATCTATAGAAAAATACCGAGCCACGTTGTAGGTGAAGAAAAATGACTATAGGACCATGTTGCCCCACTGAAACAACAGAGGAGACAGAGAGACACAACATGTCACTTGAACAGTTCACTTGTCTGCTTGATTATCATGACTGTAAAACATAAACTTCAGGCCCTGACTCCATTTTTCACTCCTGCTCTAACAATCAACAGAGAGAAATGAAACAGCAGGGAAGTGAGAAAGTCAGTGAGAAAATGTCTCTATGCACCTCTCTGGATTTGGGTGGAAAATCATACATTAACATTATTTAGTGCTGTGCTACTTCTATGTGCTTTTGTACATATTCGTATTCTTGTGTTTTTAACTTTGAAGTAGCAATCTTTTGTTGTAATTTAGCCTTTTTGAAGCTATATCGTGGTTAAATCAATACATTTTAATTTGTGAAAAAGGTTGTTCCATTCAAAATTTGGCAGAAACAGGGGCTGGGATTTGGGCATAAATTGTTATAGTAATTGTAATAGTGTGCTGTGGTTGACCACAGTAAACTGGCGCTGAGGCGCAGAGATTGGATCAATGTGCAGCTCAGACACCCGTCTCTTTGTGCTTATCGATCTGAACCGAAATGACTTTGGGTCGTGGAGCCACAAACACATACACAGTGACACTGATACCACTGTGTCTGGCAAGAAAAAGTGACACACATGAACACACATACACTTTTATTGTAATCTTTGGTCCCTTTGTAGCAGTTATGAAGAGTAAGAGGCTGCTCTGTGGTGTAGTAGAGAGGAGGTCCGGCTGGAAGTTCCACACAGCTGCTTTTTGAAATTAAAGCTAAACTACATTTTGTAGAGGACCTCAGCCCGGTCCTTATATGCACATCATATTTGGTGAGTTTTTTCGTGCATGACAAGACCCTTCTCAACGAGTAAGTGAAAGTAAAAGATAAAGATGATGATTAAAAAAAAGAATGATAGGAGAAGATACAATAGGACCTTTGCGCCAGTTGGTGCTCAGGCCATAATAAATATGAGCTCCAGAGAAACATGATCAGCACTTTCTGCCACATTAAAGTTTCTAGCATCTGATGCCCAGGGAACTGCATGTAATATCAGTCAATAAGCAGATAGAAACGGAGAGCAGGATGTAAAATTGCACAGATCAAATATAAAAATCATGTTGCTTCACTCAATAGCTTGATATATGTGTTATTATTAGTCGGTGAAATTAGTAAAATCCTGATGGAAAAAAAAAGATGTATTTATTATGTGACCAGAATGACACAGCAACATTTGTTGTGTACTTAGACTTTTATTCTTTCTAACTACTCTTGTTTCCTTGTTTTCTTCTGCTGTTAGTTAAAGTTTTGGGACAGTCAGTTGAATGAGAGTTAATCGATGAAATGAATGATAACAATGATATCTAATTAATTCTCTTTTAATTTTACATTAAAATAAACATTGATGAATAACTTCATAAAGTGTACAAATTTCCACCTACACTTGGATTGTTATTAGGGCTGGGCACTATGGGGAAAAAATTATGGTTAGGCTGGGCAAGGTGGCTTATAAATAATATTTAACATTTATATTTTTTGGCTATATCCCAATATATATGGGGACATAAAGCTACATATAGGTACATATAGGTTCTCTGGGCTCATGAATTCTTTTTTTTTTTTTTTGAGATGTGCTTCTGATGCGAGAGTGACAATACACTATAAAATATCTACTGTTTATTATCTGTATTACATGCTGAAAATATTTCATTTTAAATAATACCTGGTTTATTTCTTTGGGGTTTTAATGTTAAATGAAGAATATTTACATATAGAAGCAATGCAATTGCCTATAAATGTTATTAGTCTTCAAATTATAAAACACAATTTAGTCAATTTTATGTGTTTTATATCAAAATATGTAATATTCAATGTATAATAGTTAGTGTGAATCCCAATTTAATTGAATACAATAAATATGATGATTACCAATGCAGCAGCCTTTAAACCAGGAAAGGTCATCACAGATACCTTATCACAGTATGATGATATCCAAAATCTAAGACCATACCTTGTCTCACCATGTCACCATATGGATATAATATCGATATATTTCTCAACCTTAACTGTTACTATTAATACACTATCAGTAAGAACGGTTTACAAGTAACAATAAGCAATTAACAATAGAGCACATTTAAGATTCAGGAAGAGAAAATAAAAAATATGGGAAATCATCTGTGCCATACAGGTAACTCTAACAATAAGATTTATTTATTCTTATCCTCTCACATTCCCTTGATTTATTGTCATCTTGGGACAGAGACAGACACTACGTCTCAGTCCAGCAGGAAGCATTGACACTGTCCACAGTGTCAATTCATACATATCGGTCAGTCATTAAGAATTCTGGATCACTATCACGTCATCCTCACTTGTTCCTTTGCTGAGCTGTTATTGACATACATGGCTGAAGTCAGAGGGACAGCTCGTGATCCCAGAAGTCTCTTCCTACTGCACCATATTTACTATACCACATACTGATGGGATTGCTCACTCCAGCCCGAGGCCTGACGGCCGCCTTCGCCCCGGAAAATACCCCGTCACCCTCCCTCTACTCTGACCCTCCTTACTCTGCCTCTGTGTCTGTTCCTGTAAGAGCACACATTATTCCTCTGTGACTCACTCCTCCCTTCTGGGCCTCGCTTTCACTCACTCTGGGGCCTGTGTTCCATTTTAGAACCAGCCAAACCAGCACCCACCCACCCCCCCATTCCCTGTTATAGTTCAGCTTACTCAGAGACAAATGGGCTGTGCTCAAACGACTCAACTGACATTTCAACAACAAAACAAATAACATGCATGCACACACAAATACACACACATACTATGAAAAGAGCTGTTTACTTCCTGTGTGGGCTGAACTTTGACCAAGAATGCCACCACAACACCCACAGGAGAAGAAGAAGCCACTATGTACTCACTCTGGCGAAGGATCACTATGAATGATGATGGAGTTCTGGGCAGAAAATCTCACGCCGCAACAGTCAACAATGCAAGAGCAAATAAAGAAACATGAAAAGAGAAGCAAACAAATACTTGTCCTGAATCCTTTGCTGCCTACATCAGTAAATTCAAACATATTATTCCATGACTTCTGTACTTGAAATCCTGCTTTTTTAATTTACCAATTTGACGCCAATTTACAAATGAGGCTGCAGTTGACCAGCAGCTCCTGTGAACTAAAGATTATGATTTTCATAATGGACTTTGGGAGAAGCCTACAGTGAGGAAAGGTATATGTCAGTGTCTCATACAACCATATTTCAAAAATCCCAAACTATAAAATTGTGTTGTTTTTTTGTTTCGTTTTGTTTTTTTACTGTTAAGCAGCCGTAGCGTGGTGGACCTTGGAGATATTGTAAATGGGCCTGAAATAAAAATCTATTTATTTACCAAGTTATCTGGAAAAAATGTACATTTAAAAAAATATATAAAATCCAGGATGTTTCATAAAAGGTAAATGCTTGGTATTTACCTTTTACACCAGGGTTAAGACCTTTTCTGGTCTTGACACTGTAGTTTTGCCATTCACCCATTCACAATGATTCACTCACACGTTCATGCAGCACATTTCCTATAACTGTTCTTTCATACCCACTCACATGCTGCCGTCACAGCTGCCGATCATATAGAATTAAGATGTTGCATTTATTTAAACTTAAATGTAAACATGGATATGACCAAGTCTCACAAATGGCCAAAATGGTAATTGCAACGTTTTGATCAGTAATGACTTATTATATATGATATATATATGATTTTTCATTTTAAATTTAATGTTATCCGTTTTTTTTTCAGTGTTGTGCTACATTATTGCTAATGTATAAAGACATGGACCTAAGAGTTTTCCTTATTTTTTTTAAGGACCTCAAACCTCTGAAGCTCTGTACTGAAAAATACTCAGTAGAATAATATAACCAGTAACCAGTCTATTTATAACCAGTTTAATTGTATTAATGTAACTGTATTCAAACACAAACCTGTAGTGTTGTATAAGCTGAATATACACACAATGACTCATCCTTAAATGTAAGTATGTAAAATAATCAATACAGCCTTGATTGAACAGTGATGATGTTGTGTGATGTTATGTTGGTAATATCACCAGTTTTGTAGCATTACATTTGAAGCTTGTTTTTGTAGAAACATTGTATTACACAACACAGACGGTTGTTTAACTAAAAGCCAAAAGTGCTTTTCTTCATGGAATAGCACACTACACCACCGCGCTGTGTGTACCATGAATGCCAACACTCTGATGTAATAGCATCCAGCTGCCCCAGCTGCTCTGTGGGTGGAGTTCTAATTAACTCTGAGCGTCTGCTTGTTAGCAACTAACAAACAGTTGAGTTCAAAATGCTCACAAATTTCCATATCAGGTCTAAATGTGTAAACTCAAAAAAACAACAAGTGTAGTCCAGTGATGTCATTCACGCAGTGACGTCAGTGATGATGTAGAGCAAGTGTTCATGAGTTGCACGTGCATTTTCTGGCAGCCTCCTACTGAGAACATTCCAGCTTAACGATAAGGCTGACAAATGATGATTCTCAGGTCTCAGTGTAGGTCTTACATAATTAATCAGCAGAGGAAACACATAAACAGAGAAGGGATGAGAGAGTAAGAAGATCAACGAATACTGATTCACCCATCTCTATTAGTCAACTGTAAAAAATCTTTTTTCACTTCCTAAAACCTAGAGAAAGTTCAGGTTTGTGATGTGCAGTTGCATGAGCTCATGATTCTACAATATCTTAAAAACAGTTTATCACTATGGGCTCTAATTTTGTGGCGCAGTGTAGCACAGCCTGCGCAGTGGTAATTCCGTCCGGCGCAACACCATGCACATTGGAACCAACAAATTTGGCAATTTTGCAGACTGAGGTGTGCCAGATGGGGGGTGGCGGCGCAACAGTAATGCAATTAATAATCACAACAACCACTATTTAATGTAACTATCTGAATCAGTACATAAATTTATATCTATATTGACTGTCCCATCACATCTGATGTCAGATTGGCAGTTGGCACGTATAATGGAATTTAATTAATGCAGCTGAAACTGTGATGCAAATGATTAATGATACTGAGTAAACTGCGGCAAATAAAAATGTATAAAGATACATAAAATCACTCAACAAACAAAAACAAAATGGTGTTGGTAATGAGGTACTTGAATGTAACACAGGGGCGGGGCGACGTATGACGTCATGGGTAGAGATGTTGTAGTACAGCTGTTAAGCTAAGTGAAGCTAATAAAAATAAAGACTGTGTTAATACCAAGTGAGACTGACTGGTGATTAATGGGACATTGGTAACATCAGTTTTATTGATTTATTAAACTAGTCTCCTTCTTTCTATTCCTCCTCGTGCGCGGGGTTAGGGTTAGGGTTAGACGCTCTGCACTCCCGGTTGGATCCGGGAGAGGGTTAATGAAACATATTTACATCTTTGATTTTGTGTAATCCAGACACATGCCACACTGAAACGTCCTGGCATTTAGTTGAGTACACGAGTATTTAATATTTAGATGATTTAAAAGTACAATTTGTATGTGTATAAATGCTATTAAAAGATTGCAGAAGATCTGCAGCAGGCACTGTATAAGAGAATACCCAAGAGAATACTGACCAAACTATGTGACCCTTATTTTTTGTCCGAACCCGAACAGGACCCAACGTGTATTTTGTGCTGGAAGCTTAATCTGACAGTCACACAGGTGGTTATACTGTTTATTTATGGCAACAAGAAAGTAGGAAGAGAGAGGGAAAAAGTAGCCGATGTCTGTGTGTTGGTGCATTAATGGCACTAGATGTGTGTGCGCTCTATAGGTGTATGTGTGTCTGTGTGTCTTTATCCTCAAGAACTTGAATTTACCATGTCAAGTGTGACCTATTAAGAACTTTTTTTGACGTGAAATCTGTGAACCAGCATTTTTGATGCTGATTTTCTGTGGGTTGAGAAATAAAAAGGTCAGTGAAAATGTAAGATGAAATCATTTGAACCATCTAAAACTCAATGTCAGCAAACCCTAAAACACAAAAGAATATGACTAGATGCCTAGACCAAAGCCAACAAAACTCTAACTTAATGATGGCACAATTGTATTCATCAGTCCAATACATAGGCACGATACAAGTCATTATGTAAATCATTGAACAGAGACATCACACAATGTAACAGATCATAAAAGTTCATTTGAACCTTATTATATTCATACACTCACACAGTGCACTGTGATGGATGCCTGGTCAGCTACTGACCAGGCATCCATCAAGATGGCGCTGGTAAATGCTAGATTGCTAGCAAATAAAGCTTTTATTTTAAATGACTTTTTTACTTCCCATGATATTGGATTTTATCTGCATAATGGAAACCTGGCTCAACGTGGGTGGGTTCAGCGCCTTCTCCGAACTTTTACTTTTGACTGTGTTTATTTTAACTGTCCGAGGAAACTGGCCGAGGAGGAGGGATAGCAACTGTTTTTAATAAAAGCTTCTACTGTAAGCAGCTCGCATTGCCGGTCTCTTCCACATTTGAACTTAACTCATTTGAGTTGGGTTGCTCTGATCCGGTTCTGTGTGTGGTGATCTATTGGCCTCCTAAATATAACGAAGATTTTATAAATGACTTCTTCAAACTGATATAGCTGTTGTGGACTCGTTCAGCTTTTCTCCATGTGGTTGTTAACAATCACTGAATTTACTACTCACGTGTACACTATTAAAGTTAATATCACTACTGTTACAATGTCTATGTCATATTATGGTACCCTGTACTGGGCTACCACTGTATGTCATGTTATGCAATATTATGTTATGTTATGCTATGCTATGCTAAGTCATGTCATGTCATGTCATGTCATGTCATGCTATGTCATGTTATGTTATGTTATGCTATGTTATCCTATGCTATGTTGTTATGTTATGTTATGTTATGTTATGTTATGTTATGCTATGCTATGCTATGCTATGCTATGCTATGTTATGTTATGTTATGCTAGGCTATGCTATGCTATGCTATGCTATGCTATGCTATGTTATGTCATGTTATGTTATGTTATGTGTGTTATGTTTGGTTGTGTTAACCTGTACTGTATTGTTTGTGTCCCCCCCTCCACTTCGTCTACCCACCCACCCTGTCCGGTCCGGTTTCCCCTCATCACACAACAAGCAAAAGCAAACGAATAAGAGTAAAAACAATAATAAATTCATAGATAAATAACAGGGTGAGTATAAACAGACTCTTCCTGTGCAAAGCAAACCTGTTCAACACCACCTGACATGTAGACAACCATACTACAGGCCAAAAGTACTGGACAAGACAGGTTGAAAAAATAAATAAATAAATCTCCAATCTTCTTGCTGGAATGATGTCCAAATATGACCATGTTCTCATCTTGGGGGACTTTAACATTCATGTATGCTGGCCCCAACACGTATGTATGTTGGCGTGAGACTTTTTAACTGATGCTTTTAATCTTGTGCAGTCGGTTTCTGGTCCCATGAATGTACGCGGACACACTCTTGATTTCGTCCTGTCTTATGGTATTTCACTATGTAATGTTGAGATTTATGATACTGTCTTCTCTGATCACTGTTTTATTCAATTTTACTCTTTCATGTAAAATTGATAAACAGTGTCAACATGATCATATGTGTCGCATGCTCAGACCTGTCACTGCTGCTCACTTCTCTGCTGCCTTTGAAAATGTCTCGACAAATAGTAACAATAATGATACAGAGGAACTGGTCACTGTGTTCACCACTACCTGTAAAACTATAATTGATAGTGTTGCTCCTTTTAAATCTGTTCGTCATAAAACATAAAAGTCTAAGCCATGGTTAAATGAGACTACCCGTGCTGCCAGACAGGAATGCAGAAGAGCTGAACGTAAATGGAAATTGTACAAAATTTTAAAAGAGTCTTAGTGTAAATATCAGAAAACTGTTAAAAACAAAAAAACAAAGTATTTCTCCAAATTAATTTCCAATAACTGCAATAAACCCTGGTTTCTTTTCCAAACCATTAACAACCTACTGAATGTTCCCCAATTCAGTAATCCTGACCATTTGGTTTTAACTTGTGAAGCGTTTCTCAACTTTTTTGTAGATAAGATCATTACCATCAGAGCTCACATTTCACCTCACTCTCATGATCCATCTATTTTAGTTACTTCCCCTGCTGCTTTTGCTCAGTTCAAGCAAGTGTCACTGTCTGAACTGGGAAAAACTGTGGCTCAGATGAAACCATCAGGCTCTCCAGCTGATGTTGTTCCAGCCAGTTTCTTTCAAGTGATCTGGAACACCATTAGCTTAAGCTTTTTTGCCATAATTAACAGCAGCCTTGCTGCTGGTATTGTACCAAAGTGTAACCCTAACCAAACAGGCCGTGGTCCAGCCCCTAATAAAAAAACCTCTATTTTAAACAATTTTAGATCAATTTCTAAACTCCCTTTTATCTCCAAAATAATGGAAAAAAGTTCTTAACCAATTGCAGTCTTTTTTAAATGTAAATAGCATCCTCAAGGTCTTCCAGTCTGGTTTTAAATCCCTTCACAGCATTAAATCAGCACTTTTAAGAGTTTTTAACAACCTGTTTTTAACCATTGACACTGGCAATACAGCTGTTCTTATTCTTTTAGATCTTTCAGCTGCTTTTGACACAGTAGACCACAACATCCTCCTCTCCTGTTTGGAGAATTATGTGGGCATCAGGGGAACCGCATTAGAGTGGTTCCGGTCTTACCTATCAGAAAGAAGTTTTTCTGTCAGTCTTGGTGACTTTAGGTCATCATTTGCTCTTCTCCCGCATGGAGTCCCTCAGGGCTCCATTCTGGGGCCTATTTTATTTTCATTGTACCTGCTCCCCCTGGGTGCTGTTATTCAAAAGCATGGCATTTCTTATAATTTCTACGCTGATGATTCCCAAATCAACATGCCATTGAAAATGAATGACCGAAGTTGCGTACAGCGCTTGTTTGACTGCTTAGCAGACATTAAAGCCTGGATGGCCTGGAACGTCCCCAGTCTTAATGGGGACAAGACTAAGGTCACACTGTTTAGACCAAGTGGTGTCCCTGGTGTTTGGTGGATCTGGATTCTCTTGCTTATTGCAAAAAACGTGCTGTTACTAATCTGGGTGTAAAAATTGATCAAGATTTTAAAATGGATCTCCAGATTAACTCAGTGGTCAAATCCAGCTTTTTTCAGTTGCAACTTTTAGCGAAGGTTAAGCCTTTCCTTTCTTTTAATGATTTTGAGAGAATCATTCATGCTTTCATTTCCACCAGACTGGATTATTGTAATGCCCTCCGTGTTGGTGTTAGCCAGGCTGCCCTCTCTCGCTTGCAGTTAGTCCAGAACTCCCTTTTAACAGGAAGAAATCTCAACCAGACTCAAAGATGTGCGGTCATCTGCCTCGACCGTTGGGGTGAGAGGAGAGCGGGGGTCAGAGGAGAGGTGGGGGACAGAAGAGGACACACTTTCTCATTGAATTTTGGGGGGGGGGGATGTCACCCTTTGCAGCTATAACAGCTTCAACTCTTCTGGGCAAGCTTTCTACAAGGTTTAGGAGAGTGTTTATGGCAATCTTTGACCATTCTTCCAGAAGCGCATTTGTTAGGTCATTTGTGATGTTGGACGAGAAGGCTTGGCTCGCAGTCTCCACTCTAATTCATCCCAAAGGTGTTCTGTCGGGTTGAGGTCAGGACTCTTTGCAGGTCAGTCAAGTTCTTCCACACCAGACTTGCTCATCCATGTCTTTATGGACCTTGCTTTGTGCACTGGTGGGCAGTCATGTTGGAACAGGAAGGGACCATTCCCAAACTGTTCCCACAAAGTTGGTGAGCATGAAATTGTCCAAAATCTCTTGGTATACTGAAGCATTTGGAGTTCCGTTCACTGCAACTAAGGGGCCAAGCCCAGCTCCTGAAATTTGTCACAATTTGTCACACGTGATTTGTCACTCCAGAGAACACGTCTCCACTGCTCTAGAGTCCAGTGGTGGCATGCTTACACCACTGCATCCCACGTTTTGAACTGCACTTGGGGATTTATGGCTTGGATACAGCTGTTCGGCCATGGAAACCCATTCCATGAAGCTCTCTGGAGGTCTGAAGCTATTGACTCTGCTAAAAGTTGGCAACCTCTGCGCACTGTGCACATAAGCATCCGCTGACCCCGCTGTGTCATTTTACCACTTCATGGCTGAGTTGCTGTTGTTCCCAATCGCTTTCACTTTGTTATAATACCACTGACAGTCGACTGTGGAATATCTAGTAGTGAGGAAATTTCACAACTGGACTTCATGGTACCACGCTGGAATTCACTGAGCTCCTTAGAGCGACCCATTCTTTCACAAATGTTTGTAGAAGCAGTCTTCACAGATTGGTACTTGAATTTATACACCTGTGGCCATAAAGGTGATTGGAACACCTGAATTCAATTATTTGGATAGGTGAGTGAATACTTTTGGCAATATAGTGTATCTCAAGCTTGTTTTAATGAACCTATAAAACTGTGTTGCTGCTGGTTTCTTGGGAGTTGGAAAAAGCGAGTTTCCTCTTTTATGTCTTAACGGCTGACTTGTCCAGGATCAGCCCTGTATAACTTGAGGAGAGATCCCTGTGAGAGATCTGAATGATCTGAACATCCATGAGGAAAAGTGCATTGACTGCAATCATTGTCTTTTGTCAGCAACTTGTTCGCTCTTTATTTAATTATATGTTTGAAAGCAGTCAAATCAACTGCTTGGTAGGTTTCACAACCTTGCCACTTTATTATTTTGCCTTTCTTATTTTTGGTGGTCATCCTGAGTGGGGGCATGCTTCAGTGTGTTACACCTGATTACACCTGGTCTTCAGTGTCAGTTTGCTCTGTAAGCCATTGAAGACAAGCCATGCTTAGCTCCATCTTGGTTAATTAAAATAAATTTTTATCTTTTTGTGTGAGGTGATATCATTTTTTTCTGTTATAAATACTTGGTCAGCAGTAACATGTGGTTCGTGACCTTTGTGATCATTTTTTTTGTTGTGATTGATGCAGGCTTTAGTGGTTTATCCACTTGCATGTTACAGATTTATTTATTGTGGATAAATTGTGTTGTGACCTGTTTGACATAGTCACTCCACAGATCAGTTAATCTTAGTATAGTGAATGTGCAACAGACAAATGCATGTGTCTGTTGCATTTGTGATTGAAGACCACGGTGTCCATTTTGTGCAGTTCAGTTTGTTTAGATTTTGTATGTTGCTGTGGCAGCAGCAACATACACATTTGTACTTAGTATCACCTCTGTTGGTATGTGGCTGTTGCACTACACTTTTGTTTTGGACACTTAAGTTACTGTTTTTTTGTGTTTCTGTCTCAAATGAAAGAAATGAGTTGCTTATCTGTTGCTCATGCTCACACACAACACACACAAAAAAAACCCCTGAGAAATCTGAGATGTGGGAGAATATTACTGTAAATATCTGTTTTCTTTTGTATCTGTTCAGAGTACATCAGTCAAGTCAAGTCAAGTCGATTTTATTTATATAACCCAACATCACAAACAAAATTTGCCTCGAAGGGCTTTTACAGTCTGTACAGCAAGTGCACCCTCTATCCTTAGACCCTCACATCAAGTGAAGAAAAACTGCACAAAAAACTCTTTTAAAGGGAAAAAAAATGGGAGAAACCCTCTTCCAGGACGGAGAGACGTGCAGTCGATGTCACATGTACAGAGACAAGTTCAGCAGTTACAAGTTACAAATAGAACATCAAATATTACAGAGAGAGAAAAGATAAGAAGAGACAGAGACCAGGATGACTGAAGAATCAGTAACATTAATAATAGCATCATCTATATGTTTTCATGTATCCAATACGTCAAAGGTCTACACAGTATTATGTCATATTACATCCTACAGATAAATCCATAAATCTCTGTCTTTTTTTTCTCATGAGTGCTCATCCATTCTACTCCAGATTTGGCAGGTTTATAGCTGATCTGCCGACTATAAACCCATTTCTCTTTGAGTATATGTTTGGTCTGTCTCACTGACAGAATGATGTCCAGCTATCAGCAGCTGAGTAAACTGCTTTTGTAATAAACGGCAGTAAAGAACAAAAGTCAAATGTGAAGGATAAAAATAGATTTTCAGAACAGGAACTTGAGAAAAACAGAGGTAAAGCAGCTCTGTGTCTATCTCATGTGAGGACTATACTGTATGTGCTCTTACAATAACAGGGGAAAATGAAGTGGATGAGATGAGCATGAGGCAGGTCACACTGTAAGACCTTGTGACGTCACACTCACTATTGTCTGAATGGAGTGGATTTCATCCCCTCTCAGCTTAACCTCTCTGTCGGCCTTATTATGTGTGTGTGTGTGCCCAGTGTAACTGGGATTAACAGGACAGAGAGGATTAATTACAACCAGTGAATGACATTACCTTACAGTGCAGGACGAAACAGTTCAGCTTAACGTAACAAAGACAATAATCATTTCAATAGTTCATATCTTCAGTGGCCTCAATTACATCAGTTCCAGGACACGCATACAGTACACAGGTTCGAGCAGCTATCCTTTTACTACATTGACTACTATTGATTTGACCACCCTCCCAAAACCTTATCCTAACCTATGCTATCACTTAACCATGACCAGTGCCTACCCCATCCTGACCCTAACCGCATATCATATCTCAGCTCTAACCTAAACAGGAAAATAAGGTTCTGGCTTATTAAAACCAGGCTTTGGATTGCCATGAGGACTATTGGGCCTTGTGAACAGAGAATCTATGTGTTTTCATGTAGCCAGAGGACCTTTTCCACCATTTCTCATTTACCTGGGTAATTAAAAAACCCCAGCGTGTTTCCACCATAATTACCCAGGTAAATATTACCACGGTAAACACTTTACCTAGGTAAAATGGACTTTTCAGGTTACCAGGAACTTTGGAGGGGCGGGCTGTGTGAAACACATCTTGCAGCTGTTTCTGTGTTGAGAACATAGAGACTTTGTCACCATATTTAGTGAGTATTCAGAGTATTCATGTCTTTAGAACTGCTTGAAATAACTAGGTGCTAAATGCATCGGCAAAAACGTGTTACCAGAATGGTAATTTAAAAGCAGCAAAATGACTCTATCGGACCGCTATCAGTATGTGTAAATAACTGTACACAGAAACATGATTTTGAGCCATCCCTAGTTCATTAGAATTAAAATTTGTTATTTTGTACATACACCAATTAGTGACAGTGAATTTAACCTCTGCATTTTAACAGATTTTGAAACTGGGCACAGGAGCAGTGGGCAACACTTATCTGCACTGGGGGAGTAATGGGAGATTGAGTGACTTGCTCAAGGGCAACCTAGCTCTTGACCCATCCAAGCTTTGATGTATACAGTATATATATAAAGATGTTTGTGCAGCTATTCTTCTTAGGACACTGCATAGGACACCATAACCTATTAATTCCTAACTCTGGCCTTAACCTAATCACAATTCAAATGTTAGCTTTTAACTTAACCAGTTCCTCAGAAATGAGGTTTCTGCCAGGTTTCAGGACCAGGTTTTGGTCTCCAGGAGGACTACTGGTCCTGAAAAGTCAGTGTTTATACCAGAAAAGGTCCAAAAGCGGTAACAAATTCAAGCTAAACACACACCCACCGAGGACTGAGGAAGCTGCAAAACGTGACTGATTATCTCTGATGAAAACTTCCACACTCAAAGCGAGTGAAGTGAGAGTGAAGCAAAGATGAAGAATGATGGAGGGAGGGAGGGAGGCGGGGGACATATAGAGTGAGGGAGAGCTGAGCTGCATTTCTCCACTGCTTCAGTGTTCACAGCCAAACATGGCCAAGAGCATACAGTATATGAAAGTGAGCGTGTATGCGGTGCAAGGACATAAAGGCACAATAAATGTTTTGTGACACACATGCCCGTGTCTTCCTCTCTTCTCCACAGGTCTGAAAAAAGCTGAATATCCTCCTCCTCCCCTTCTGCTGCTACACACCTTGCATTGCTGTTAGAGAGGAGGGAGGGGAGGGAATGGGGGATGGGCAAATGAAGGACAAGAGAAGTGTAAGTCTGGTCTGGGTTGCCTTATATTGTTGTTTATTTTTGTTTGTGTTCTGCATTGCTTCCTGGGAGAGTTGTTCTGTTTTTTGTTTCAGGAGGCTGGCTGACAGGTGAGGCGGGCACTTCATCAGCACAGCTGTTTCCCATTGCTCATCAGGCTCAACCCCTACTTGAACCCGGATTTCCTGTCCTTCCTCATCAGCGCGTCTTCTCAGTTCGCTCGGTAACGACGTCACAGCTCTCAGCCTTAGAGTAACTTTCAAAAAACTCAGTTTTCTAGTGATTTGTTTGTTTGACGCTCGTTCTGTTTCTTCCTAGTTCCTCTGGATTCCTGAGCTCCGCCTCACCAGCCGGCCTGCCTCAGCGTTTTTAGTTTGTATTGGACTGGTTCACTTTTTGTTAGTGTTTTGTAAATAAATTCAGTTACGCCTTTTTACTCAGTCTCCGCATTTTTTTTTTTATGGTTTCTCTGAAACCGTGATAAGAAGGAAGGAAACACAACCTAAAGCTTTCCAGAATTCCAAAAAAAAGAGAACATATCCTGCACAACCACTGAAACAGAAATACTGTATATGCATCATATCTGAAATTAATTTAACTTTTATTCATGAATGAACAATGTTTATTACTTGTGGCTTCATGTTCACTAAGCTCAACTGGTATAAGTGTCACTGCTGAGCAAAACAGCAGATCACTTGATCAATCACAAAGTCAGCATCCTTTATTGGAAATATATTGATATTAATGCTTTGTTCGCCAATGCATTGTTTTTATCCACTTCTTACTCTTGTGTTTTTTTGGTGACTGTTTGAAATTGTTTGTTTTACAAAGAGGACTCAAACTTACCAAGCAGAGACTGAGACTAGCAGAGCCAGTGTCTGTGTAACTATATAGACTAATTTTTAAACTTTATTGAGAAATAGTAAGGCGTTTACAAACCTGTACAAAGTGGCAAATGTGTTTTTATGATATTGTGGAAGTAAGATGGCATACATTTTATGAAGTGAGCCTTTTGTTTGCCTGCCTCAGGCTGGTGAGTGTGGTCTATTTGTCAATACCTCATACATTATATAGTATACTAAATTTTAATTTTAATTAAAAAAAATTTAATACCTCACTATTACAAATTATTACAATACTGTTACCATGTTGAGACAGTGCTCCAGTGTAAAGTGTCGAGAAAGAAAGGAACATGAACAGTTTGAACAAAAGTCTGAGTTTTGAATTTTGATAATGAAGGTATGGCAAACACACAACCAATTTTCCTGGCCAGAAACCAGTTACAGTATGATGAGGTTTTAACAACTAGACAACCAGAACATCTGAATGTCCTCTTAAATTCGGCTATTAATTTTTGTGCATAAATGTAGTAAGATCATTCATCATAGTTGAAGTACTGTCTCAGATGAGACGTGTTGAATTTAACTCTCTCCATTTATCTTCTCTCTGCTTTTTTTTTATTCTGCTGTGTCAAACTAGTGAAATAATAAATGGTAAATGGTCTAATCTTGAAGACCACTCCATGCTGCTTTACAATTTTGCCATTCACCCACTCGCACCCATTCACTTACACATTCATGATGGGCTTATTGTGTCACATATCTATCACACCCAAACACACTGCTGGCACAGCCGTCAGAAGCAACTTGGGGTTAAGTGTCTTTATCACGAGGCCATTGTTCCTGCTGATAAATGGAATTCTCATACAGAAAAATATTGATACAGTAGAATATAAGTATATTGCCAAAGAAGATTGTCATTAATGCGCAGTTCACATATAAAGCCTTGTGTGTTCTCAAAACCATGTGTCGTCACCGAAAAACTACAATAAGTGAGAGATGAAAGGTTATTTGCTTTTTTAAATATTATTTCATTAGTGTCTTTGATTTGAAGGCAGTTGTACCAAATTTTTACACTATGATTAGACATTATCTAGACGCTTGGGGAAATTTTCTTATGTACATCACTCCCACAATACCATGGTCTGTATTTTAAATGCAAAATCTTTCACTGTGCAGTTCAACCAATATCCAATACAAAGTGATGATGATGTGTCTAAAATCTCAACTGAGACAAACATCATCATCGTCACTGCAACACCATGTGTGGGAGCTCATCCAGAGCCACAGAAAATATACACCACTGTTTACTCAAGATGAAGAGTCGTCTCAAAATGAGTACAATTTTATTGCCAAGCCAAAAGCATAGAGTGAAGACCACACCACTAACCAACCATTTAGACAAACATCACTCACTGCCTGATTCTCACTCCTCAGTGATGTCACTGATTCCCGGCTGAGTAAGTAGAACTCAGAGTGTGATTCTTGAGACTGTCAGAATCACGATCTTATCTTTCATACCAGACATTCTGAAGGAGTGTCTGCCTTCTGTTTTTCACAGGACACTTCAGGTTAAATTCTGGATGAGGAGCCTGGAGTTTTTCATAAAGATCAAGAATGAAGGGGCACACAGGAAGCAATAAACAGAAGTGGAAGAAACCTCCTTTCATCCGGGTTCTCTAAAATAACGGAAGATATTTTCACAGTATTGACACTCAAATTCATAGGAATACCATGGTTACAATTAGAACTGTGGTTGAGGTTGTGAAGTCTGAACTCTGAAACAAAGCATTGTCTCTTGTGATACATCCTCTTCCCTATCAGGATGACATCACTCCTTTGTTCCTGAAGGACAGACCCATAAAATTACTCATGAAGCAAAATGGTGTTAACATAATTTTTATTGATTAATTGAAATAGTCTCCTTCTTATAATAATATTGTAATCTCCCTTTGGCTCCTTTTGCATCATCAGCCTGTGAAGGTCTGTTCATGTGATCAGAGCTGGACCTCACGGACCAGAACATCAGTTTTCCTCCGTCTGACGCTGCAGCTGTCCCCTTAGTCCATGGCCAAATGAAACTTGCACTGCACCTCGCTGCGACACATTTAAAGGTAGGTGTTATATCCAGTCACGCCTTCTCTCCCTCTCTTTGCTACTTGCTGGTAGGAGAGACGGAGGTGGGACAGAGGAGTACTTGCGCCTGGCGGAGCCCGGCTGCGCCCCCTGTGCTGTGCACGAAACTTGCAAAATGCCCCTGGACACACCCGCTGGCTTGCTCTACGAAATTAGAGCCCACAGTGTGGACGGGAGTTAATGATGGTGTTGTCAAAATATGGACCGTGAATATGACTGTAGGGGGAGCTCTATAGAGAAAAAGGCAATAAAAGCAACCAGAATAGCAAGATTCCACTTTAGATGTCCTTGTGTTTCTTTAGTGAGTTGTACATGTGTGGTTACCAGCTGACCTCACATAAAGTCAACAAGTGTCCATGGTTACTGTGTTCTTCATGTTCTCTTTCGACCAAAGTAAGAGCAGACTGCAAACTGGACAGGAAGGTGTTGCGCTAAGACAGCATGATCAGAAAGTGCATATGGTCCGCTTGGTCACAAAATATTGACTTCATCATACATCATCGTCATACAGCATACATGGGCAGATTTACATAATGCAGACCACACTCAGATGCAAAAGTATGGCCTGTCCTCTTCCTCTGCCAATGATGGGAAACTGCTTGTAGGTGAGGAAACTGGTGGTCACTGGACTGTGTCTTCTTTTTTCACCACTCTCACCCTGTAATGCAGGTCAGAGGGCTAGAATTCAGCACAACCTCATATACAAGTTTCCTAGTAAATGTGAGAATATGAGTAAGAGACAATGTATAGATAACTTGTACTGAGTCAGCATAAGGCTTATATTTTGGCTGACAAATTGGGTCGGTCTGTGTCGGTCCCACCTGTGTCAGTGTTACTGAAAGCATGTGTGAACTGCATAATTTGCCCACTTCAACTCTATGTCCACTTAATACACACTTAGTATCCGGGTAGCTTGGAAAGGCACTAAGTAGGCATGGACTTGAAGTTGGAAAACGCAGTTTAGAAAATGGGGCCCACATGGACATGCTGCCTGGGGGAGATGTAGGGACAGAATGGTTTTAGATTTGTGTGGTATCTCAGTAAACATAGATAAAAAAATGTAAACACATACTATAAGTGCTGAATTTTTATTGTCAATCATTGTGGCAGTAGGTGACACAATGTCTAGCTTTTCAAGTTATCACTGTGGACCAATTGGCCCTAATTAGAAAAGGAAAAAGAGCAGAGACGGGGTGGAAGCCTGCTGCATGCTAATCCTGTAAACATACATGTAGTCATCACCATGGTTGCTGTGGTAGGTAACCTGGATACAGATCGAAGGAAGGTGAGGGTGGAATCTGTTTAGGTGGAAGCCCGCAGCATTGCTTGTGGGAACACAAAGTGTGAAAGTGTGTTTTTGTTCTGAATGTTTTCAACATAGTAAATATGGTGAGGTTCACATGGAGATATGTTAGCCTCGGACTGAGTCTAGGTTTTTCTACATTGATGACTGAATTTAGAGTAAAGGCAAACTTATCTGACCGGCGACATCTCCAACATGTACCTGATCATATCTGCCCAGCGTCAGCTGTGATCAGCTACAGCTTTCCCACGATCCTCAAAGGAACAGTTTCCTTGTTGATAAGGTTGCCCTAAGACAGCAAAGCTAATTTCTTTTTCGTAAAAACTTCTTGGCAACTGACTGTATTCTGATTCTGGATGGGAATTTATTTTCTTTTTTTAAACCAAATGTGATGATTAGCCCCTTTTAGGTAAAAACCTTTCTGTTTCTGCCTTTAATTGCAGTCTTTAAAGATGCAGCCAGCATCTTGATTGTTTCTCACACAAACATGATAACAGCACTGGTCAACGGGCTCGGCTGTTTGCTGCTGAGTTAATGGTAGAACTTCATGTTCATGTTGATGCAATGCTATGTGACCATGGCAAATGCAGGGGAAAAAAGGCGAGAGTCAGACTCTCATTTTGATGTGATCTGAAGTATTTGATTTACAAGTTGTTTGTCCTCATGTCCTACCATTCTTTTTTTCCACTGTCCCATTATAACTTAGTTACTTCAGCAGAGCAAGAACATGAAGATGCCTTAGGCTGATTTTCTGTTCTACTGTGACCTATTTCCCAGAGAGCCCTGTGCCTCCAATTTTTTGTGATGGATGCTTTCAGACATTCTTCTCTCCTCCCTTTCGTGTTTCTTGCCTCAGAGATGCAGACTATGTATGACTTTTGTCACCTTTTTAGGACAGACGCTGATCTTGTCAGGACCAGTAGTCCAAAATGTGGTCCTAATGAACCAGAACCTCATTACTGAGGAACTTAGGACTAACATATGAATTGTGGTTAGGTTACGATTAGGGTAAAGCATTAACTGGTAATGGTTAAGGATAGGATGCAGTGTCCTAATTAGAATGTCTGCACAAACCTATGTGTGAGCATGTGTACCCTGCCAACTGACTGCTTTAAAACACAGGCCAACAGGAACAAAAGCCAACACATACACATTCCAGTCACAGACATGTCCACATCAATTGTGTGGCATCATTTGACAAATGTTACTGTAATCGTGACCATGTCACTCAGACAGCAGGAGGAAGAAGTGACATGAGTAATGTTTTGAGGGTCTACAGGGTCAGGATGAACCATCCCTTGCCGACACACATCAAGCTGTATGACAGTAAATATTGATGAATACTGATTGTGAATCTTGACAACAGGTAGGAAAACAGACTCAAACGTTCATGTACTGAGTGCAGGGGTGATAATACATTATATGGTGATGTATTTGGAGAAAATAGGCAACTTGATATACCATGATGTTTTTTCCCCTCAGAATAGTCTTATTTAAGTAAAAAAAACTTGTAAAAATAAGTAGCATATATGCATAAGCAAATACAGTTTTCTTTGATGGAAAGGGAGTCAAAAGCCTGAAACCCAAATACTAGTTGGAGGCTTACATAGAAAAAACAAAACAATGTTTGAAACACAGTGGCAAGAATAGTACCAAATCAAAACAGTGCATTAAGGTATTTATACAGATGTATTTTCACTACGAACATACAAATTCATGGCCTTTAATGGGGCACGACGTAGCACTAAAATTGTGAGTTCATAATGATCAAACATAAATCCTGGAACAGAACTTTCACTTCTAAATGAGTTGCCAGATTCTAACACGTGAGGGAAAGTTTTCCCTGGAAGAGGTGAGAGACCAGAGATGATTCACCCTCTTTAAAGCTTTTGCCACATGCCAAGTTATTCCACTGATCAAGAGGTGGGGGAATGCTCACTACTCCAGCACCAGCAACATCTTCCTTCACTACAGAGAAACCTAAAAAAAAAAATTCCAACGATAAATGCAGGACATAAAACTGTGATTAGGGGTATTTCAATCACCTGCAGATAAAACTCAATAATCAGTCACACACTAATTAACTGCACAAAACACTAAAAGGATGTCAAATTCCTTCTGCAGCATGACAATGGCAGACAATATACACAACATGGATACTATGGTTGGTTTGTCTATGTTGGCTTTCTGTTCAGGCTGCTGTAGAAAATGGCAAACTGTAAATCCTGTGCTTATAGAACCTATAAAAGGCTTATCTATCTAAGGCTACATACTATAGGTCCAGTATGTATGTTTGTTTGAGTATGGATTTGTTAAAATTAAAATAAAAAAATAAAAATTACTGGGTTTTCATAGCCTTAGTCCCTTTTCCTTCATCATATTCAGGGATTTTTGTTACCAGGAACCTATTTACAGTACCTGGGGAAAAGAATGTCTGGTAATGGGTTTGTGTTTCCACTGCACCTCAAAGTTCTTGTTTTTAATGTCACACAAACAAGATTGTTGCTGCCGACATACAGCCAAAATGTTTCATGTGGCGGCGGATCCACTGAGTGTGTATGCTTCCCAAAACCCGTTTCACCTTAATCAACAAGAAAAAACTAGAAAATGATTACGCGACATGGGGGGGGGGTTGCAATGGAGCTTCAATGGGACGTTTGCTGTCTGCTGCATGTGTGTGTATGTGGGAAACCTGCTCTGGTTGCAGACAGACCGTGATACCATTTTTTAAAATTTCTTTGCATCGCGCTTTTTGTGCAGAGGAAGGCGGGTCACAATTTACACTTATATCCTGCCTGGTGTCCAAAGAGGTCGCTAGAGGGGTCTGAATATTTGTTAAATATAGCTACAAAGTGGCAACACTGCAAAATGTGTTCCACCAATTAGTGTTCTACAGCACACAGCCCTGCCCCTCTAACGGTTCCATCAAAACAAAGCCAATGGACCGGAGCAATGGAGAGCTGTGAACAAGTATTTAGTTCCTGGTACGTGGCGACCACCATGACATGCTTGAGAAACAGAGGTGTGAGCAGAGTAGTCCTCCATGTATTACAATCTACAGTCTCACAATTAGATGTAACCAGTTCTTTCACACCAGACCTTTAAAAGAGAATAATGGTCACAGGAGTGTTTGGGTTCATACCTGAGACAGAAAAACATCCCTGTTTCTTTGACAACACTGAAGGAGGAGTCTCTTTCTTCGCTTGGGCTCCTGCCCAAAGAAATCCCTCCAACATAAATCAGATTAAACTTCTCGTCTAATCTCTATCAGTGGCAATATCACTGAAAAACTCTGCTTCACTTCCTCTCCTATCTGGCAAAGGCAAAAACAAAACAGTGACACACTGATCATCCTCTTATCCTTTTCTAAATATGTCACTCCTGTACTGGAGTTAAATCATTTTACTGCTTCAAGTACTTCCATATTGGAAGAAACAAAGCTTTCATGATATGAGGATGGTACTCCTAATTACCTCTGCCAATAAAGCTTTCATTGCCATCTGTCTGCCTTCCTGCCAACAGTATTACTCAAAAATTACTTAATCAATTTCTATGGCATTTTGTGGAAGGAAGGTATATGTCCATGGAAAAACATAAGGATCCAAGTATTTGCTTTCACGAGCATCCTTCTATAGTTTGGTCCATTTTTATTGTAAATTTCTCTACAAAGGTGAAGTACCACACATGAGCTGTTAAACTCGCATGAAACTTATCATTGTTTGTTTTACAATGGCATTTAATTTGGATGTATTTTTGTGTTTTTCATGTGCCAGCACTCATTTCCCATAATGCACTGTAGTTTTGGTCATTCTCAGTTGTCCACAGTGTAAGAAACCCCATATTTAATTTTGTTCAGTATTGAATTAACAAATGCTTAACAGTGCACTAACTTCAAACACAGTGGGCACGTTGTCATGGCAATGACTGCAGGGATAATCTGTACTTTGCCCAGACTATTCCCCTTTCAGGCACACATCTGCAACCCACTTAATTTTGGGTTGGGATCCACCCAAAATTGGTTTAAACCAAATCTAAACTAAGGGACTGATCAACATGACCAGAACTGTCATGGCACAGTCTCGTCATGTTAATCAGGGTTAAACTTTGACTCGATGTGGCACTAAATGAGGTCAGTGTTATGACCCTGTGTCATTATAAGTGCTAACATAAAAGTCGACTTTTAGTTCTAGGTGGCATTGGGTGATTGAACTAGAGAGTCTTGGAAACGGGAGAATAACATATTTACATACATACTTAGATTTTGGATATTGGATAAGCCATATTGCCCAGCAGCAGCCTAAAAGAAACATTAAATTGATTTATATCATTATATATATTGATATTGAATGACATAAAAAAAAGTATCTAGAGGTAAGATTCCATATTGCTCAACCCTATTTTGAACTAATTAGATTAAAGCATGATGAACCTTTTAACTACTAGCACAGGAATCAGGAAAGGACCAATACGAAGAGTGGTCACTGATGTCAAAGCCACATGCTTTGTGTTTATTCATTCGTCTACTATGACCTCTTCCTCCTGAGGGTTTATGCTGCTGTAATGTCATGTTTCCATCTTTGGACCACAGTCATCATCAGTAGGAAAGACATCTTAAAAATTGGCCTTTGTTTTTATTTATTAGAGGAGACATCCCCCCCGTCTTGTCCCATCACTAATTATGGCTATGCTTGTTTTTAAAGTGTTTACCATGAAAAAATGAAATGACTGTGGCTGCTCATCACAACTACTGTGTGGGAGCCAAGTCTTACCTCATAAAAAGGAAGTAAGGAAATGATCCTTAATGTCAATATGCAACCAATATTGCACAACGAAATTATGAGGTCAGATGGAGGGTTGAAACTGTTGATCAGAGCCGCTGTGACTAAGCACGCCACCACACAATGAACCAACTTAATCATTCATATATGTTTTAATGGTGGGAGGAAACTGGAGACCCCGGAGGAAACCCACGCAGACACCCTAAACCACCGTGCCGCCAAACATTTTTTTTAAAAAAAAGTTTAAGTTGTGAGGACCAGCCAAAATGTGCTTGCTTGCTATGGTTTACATGCTTTTTTGGTCCTCATGAAGCTATATACACTACCAGTCAAAAGTTTGGACACACCTTCTCATTACAAGTACACACTGACAGCCTGACAGACAAAGCTGCTGCGTCAACATTAACCAGCACTCATTATGAAGCTGATGCGATGTCATTTCAAAGAGGCAGATATGTTGGCTAAATGCCTAGAGCTTATACGGTATCCTGTCTCCCTGTCTCTGCTCCACTGATTGTGCTGCTGCTGCCATGCCACACGGCATTTCACAGCAAAGTCCTGAGCTGATGGACTATTTCTCCTGCACTCTGCTCAGCCCTTCATTAGACTGCTGCAGTGAGAACGCTCACATCATGACAACTGAAAAAGAGGATGACAGGTATGGCGTTTGTGTACGTGTGTGTGTGTGTGTGTGTGTGAGAGAGAGTGTTAATCTACAAAATGTACATGTATAAAATGACATAGTTGTAAGTGGCCAATGAGCCTAGTCCTCACACGCATTTGCATTTCAGTCTGATTCCCAAGGTGTTCAAATTCACGCAACCAGAGCTCACAGGATGAACATGTTCAGACAGAAACAACATAAGTGTAACCATAACTTCTGTTGATTGCCATAACAAAAAATATAGGCTACAACCATCATGGCAGTCAGAGTACGATTCAGTTTACTGTAACTGTGTCAAGTTTGGGTTGGGCTCGGACAAAAATGACAACAATGCCTGTCAGGTTTGGGGCGGGTTCATTCAATATTCTCTCGGGCAGAAAAATGTTTCTTTTGCAAACACACTCTTCACTGTGCGGCATCTGTTTTTATTACAGATGGTCACTAATGTACATATACATAAAACCCCTTTACTAAACTGCAGCCATAAAATCAGTTGAATAATGTTTCTGTAAATGATTTATGTTGTTCATATTGTTCCCTGGAAGAAGTTGCAAAGAAAGCAGGGAGTGAACTTTTCTTTTTTAACCGAGAAAACATGGCTGCTCGAAGAGGCAACACTGTGTGAACTGACCAATGATAGTGGAGTGATGATTTCATGGTAGGAAGCTGGATTTTGTTCTTTAAAGTAAAAATAGCGCTTCTTCAAAACTGATCTCACAGACGGCCCCTCTGGAGTTTATTTGACTGAGTCACAGTAATGGAGGAATGTAATCCCTGTATTACAACATAACTTTCAGAGGATTGTTTGCTCGTGTCCATGTGCAAAAAATTGCTGGTGATAACACTGAAACTAAACCACAACTGAACCCCATATTTGCAGATTTTACAACTAGGGCTTTGTTTCAAATTTTGAATCCTGTGAAATTAAAATATCATCATATTGTTTTGAGTTTGATCAAATATTTGTCATTTCAGTTTGTCAAAGTAATAAATTGTGTTTGTTTTGAATAAACAATTAGTATCTAAGTTATTGGTCAATAAATAAATCAATACAAATGTGCCTTGGCTGCATAAAAAATGTGCTTTGAATGTCATAAACATTCATAGCACATTTTCAAATATTTTATTCATCTATCTGTAATAAAATGATTAATCAATCTAAAAATGAAAGTAAAACAGTGAAAAGACATGATGTCCTCTCTAAACACAACATACAGTATGTGCTTAAACTGCCACTCAGCCTTTGTTGCATATGTTTCCTTCCTTCTCTCTCCTATCACCTCTGTACAGTCGTGTTCAAACCACCAGCCAAAAAAGCCCGAAAATATAATCAAAAACAAACATACACAAAAAAGAAATCTCTCTGTACTCACGTCTAAAATTGAAAACATCATGTAGCCCAGGCTGTGTCAGATTCCTTACATGATACCTGAGAACCACCATGAGTACAAGCCCGGAAAACAAGCAGATACATGACATACCTTAAGAAACCTTGCAGTGAAAGAGTGAAGCTGAATTATGCACAACAGCCATCACACCCAAACACATCACCTGCTGACAGTGTCAGCTGACGCACGCACACACTGCAAGTCCAATCCAACCCTGGATAACACACTAACCTCAGGGAATTGTGTCAGTATGCACATGTGCTCACAAACACTGAACTCATAGCATCCATATGTCTGACAAAAGGGAAATGTGGAGATTTAGAGGCAGCGCTGTCTCACACCCGCATTATGTGTGTGTGTGTGTGTTGTGGCACTTACCTGTGGTAGAATGCAGACTCTCTAAGCTCCAATAGTGAGACAGGACCCCCCTCAGAGTGCCACTTAAACTACCTCCTCCTCCTCCTCCTCCTCCACCTATACATCCCCCCACCCCGAGACTTCCATCCACCATGCTGTCAACTCCTCCGCCTGTGGGGCTTCCTCCGTCAGAGTCAGAGCCTGGCGACAAACCTGAACTGCCGCTGCTGCCACAGCTGCCCGTGGGTAGGGGCACGCCCCCCTCCAAGCCCTGCTGTGTCCGCATCCCAATTTGGATGCACCACAACAATGGGGGGAACGGAAGTGGACAGTCAAGAAGTAAGTGGAAATGAAGGGGAAGCAAAGCCCCTGAGCAGGTGGTTTATTCCTCAGGCAGGGCAAAGAATGCAGAGAAGAGTAAGAGAAGGTGGAGGAGGAGGCAGAGGAGGAGGAGGCAGAGGAGGAGGAGGAGGTCTCCTGGATGATATCTGCTGCACTATTTGCTGATGTAAGCTTCAGCTGTCAACTTGCTGCTTCCTCCTCCCATGCACAGAAGAGGAGAGCTGGAACAGTGCTCCTCTCTCTCGCTCTCTCTCTCTCTGTCTCTCACTCCCTCCTCCCATCACCTCTCTGCTCTGGATGGCCTCTCATACAGATCCTTCCTTCTCCCTCCCTGCTTCTGTTTCTCTGGCTCTCTACCCACTCACACATTGTCAACCTCTCTCTCTCTCTCTCTCTCTCCCCCTCTCCCTCTCTGCTGACATCAGTGGGGGTCCTGTAGGGGGATTTCAGCTGCTCAACAATGTCATTTGCCTGCTTGCAACAGTATGGAGAGCCGACAAATGTGCAGCATCTACTTAACACGAAGAACACCACACACAATCGCACACTCACACATGTGCACACATGCAAACAAACACACAAAACGGGTGTTTGTTGTCATGTCATCCACAGTGTACAGAGCAGGTTTTCATTTAATTTTAAGACAGCTTAATCTCCTCAAGTAGAAAACATAACAAAACACGTCATTGTAATATAAGGTTGACAAAGGAGCTTTGATGAGCCAGAACCAATTTATCCATGTCATTAGGAGCTGTGAAACATAATAATAATAATAATAATAATAAAAAAAATTAAAAAAAAAATGTTGCTTACATGTTAAGTGTGCATTTTCCAAATTTCATTATCTGGCATAATGGAATTCAACTGTAATAACCTATCAACTGAGTGGAAACACAATCACTAATCTATACTAGTCAAAACTAATTATACAATATCTAAAACTTGTTCGAGCTCAGAGTGGAAATGCAAATAGAACTTTGCTATGATCAGGGTAAGAATATAATAATGCATCTAAAGATATAATGCACATATATGACTCTTTCCAGGAGGAACACCTTGATGCTAAATAGCTGGAACCACCACATATGAATGAAGCACATCACGGTGAAAAGCACCGTGGGGGGGGGGGTAATCTTCTTTCCAGTCAGGAATTAAAATGATTCTATTTACAGTTTTAAGTCTGCTCATATTCTATCTGGTGTGAAAACTATATTTGTTGTTTTTATTTGTTGTTTAGTTCTCCAAGTAACCAAGCCACACTTAACAGTGAAAACCCCCGTAAAGTGTTTGGAGATGCCTGAATCTGCCTTACTATGAACAGCGCTTTGAGATAATGTATGTAGTGATTTGGCGCTATACAAATAAAACTGAACTGAACTGAATCTACACGTCCAAAATTTGAATCCTACTCTTAATCAGAGTAGATCAAATAAGATGTTTTTAATTTTTTTGTCTGATAAAATATAGACAAGTTCAGAAAAAAACTGTGAAGTGAAAAAAAAAAAAAAATCCAGTGCCTGCCTTAGAATCTGATGCTGTTTGTGTGACAGGAGGGACTGAGCTGTGAGTTAAAGTGGGAACCTGGTGCAGCCTGCAGGCAAAAATGAGGAACTGCAATGGTTCAGTGTCATTACCAGCCTCAACTGTCAAAGTAAATAATGACTTGTTTAAGATGTTGTCTTGTGTGAGGAACAGTATTTCACAGAAACAAACAAACTGTGCTCTTTATTGTTAGAGCAAAATGTAAAGCTGGTGAAAACAGGCAAATCACTGTTTATCAGTAATTCCACTTCCTGCCAGTTCAAGACAGCAGAGAACATCTATATCATTACACAATGTAAACATGGCAACCTTTATTATTATGAAAGCACAACACTAAAGGGTGGTCTGAGGGCATTGAAGTGTGTTTGTATGTAAGTACTGAGACATATTCAGTGCAGGAAGAGGGACACAAAGAACACACACAGGTGTACCCTGCCTCTCACCCTATGTCAGCTGGAGTTAGGCACCAGCGCCCCCGCGACCCTCAGTGGAGGATAAAGTGGTAGAAAATGAGTGAGCTCTCTCTATTAGTGAGTTCAAAAATGTTATTTTGTGACTTTGGTGTTGGAAATCCTTTGCTCACATTTACTTTAGTGACACAAACTGACCAAACTGACTGGTTTTTTAACAGAGAATGCAGATACAACTAAAAAGATTTTGTTATTCAGTAAACAATTGGATGAATTATACATATAACACAAACGCATAAATAAACTAGACAAAAAAAAATGTGTTGTAGCTGAACCCAGTGGCTCTTATTTTGAAGGCCAGGGTGAAAGGAAGTAATGTTGGGTAAGAAGAGTGAAGTCGATGGTTATGTGTGCGAAAAAGAATAAAGTTCATTTGACCAATGTTAATGCACATGTGTCTTTTTATTGTCCTTTTAGCTGGACAGTATAGACACTCATAACCACTTGGTCTCGTTTATAGTACTTTTATCTCATCTATAATAAAGGATGTCCCCACAACCACAGTGTGTGTTTCATGTGCTGCAGCACAGCCGTGTCACCTGGTTCATGGAGGACAAAGCAACAGTACATTCAGATGGGTTGATATTTTTATGTTTTCAGAAGCATTTAACTCATATTTTACCCGAGGTAACTTTCACTCCATGTGCATGGCTGTGCTCACACAGAAGATACAGAACTGGGCAGGAGAAAAGGAGAGAAATAAAGATGTACGATAAAAACGCTAAATTGTGATGCTGCCTATTAAGAGATTCTTAATATCAATGAGTTCTTATCCTGATTAAATAAAGGTTTATTAATGATAAATACACACTGACCTGAAATTAAACAAACATCCAAATGAATGGTGGAGGAAACACTGAGCCCATTGATATTAATGATTGTTTGAAAGTTTCGGATCGAGGCACACTGCACACTGTTTGCTGCAGCGGCGCATGGCCTGGCACTTCCAGCAGGAGCATGCTGCTGTTGACTGAGCATGGGGGACAAATCGCAGTTCAAGTATTCATTTGCGATGTGTTTATTGCACATCGTGATATCCTGATGATGATGGGTTTACGACATTTTGTGCAGCCCTATAAGGACCACTTGTGACCACTTCTTTGTTGGTTTTTTGTGGGTTTATTATAGCTAAAAGCAGAATTCGAAGGAGGAACAACCTCTAAATTGGAGACTTGCATTCAGAAACCTTGGGTGAGTGTCTAAAAATGTGAAAAAAAAAAGTGGCTACTTACAGGTGTAAGAGATGTGTCTCCTCCAGCCCACGCAGTCTAGTCCAATGGGAGTGCTCTGTGAGAAGCAGTGGGCCTTGAGTGGCATTCCTCTGAAAGCCTTGATGAGTCCTGAGGTGACTCCATCATCAGTCTGTGGCAAAGGAAGCGGACCGCTTTCAATCGCTGATATAGCACTGGCATTTGATGAATACAAATACAAGTGATGAATACAAAGGAATGCAACATGAATTAGCATGCATTAAAGGGCAGAAGAGAAGTGGAAATAGGTTAGGTTAGACCATACATGAAACAGAAAGCAAGGTGAGTGAGAATAGATTTCCAGGGTTATATCCAAGGAAAAAGGTCAGAACTCCACCAGAGTGAAACAGTCAATCCAGGAGGACATGCAGAAGCAATGCAGAGGAGGAAGATGAAGATTACAGACATTTCCTGTGTTTGTGGATCTTTGATCATTACAGTTTGACCACATCTTACTTTGTCCAGGTCTTCTGATAGCAGAGTGTTGAGCTGACCCAGGCTTCCTCTGATGGCTCTTGCCAATTTGCATTTATATTTCTTTTGCTCTTCAATCCAGAGGTCGTCTGCACAGTTATTCCTTCGTTGCTGGCCTCTTCCAGGACAACCCACATCCATCCAGCAGCCAGTCCTCAGCCCACCAAGAACCAATGATGACTTCCCTTCGCCCTCTACCTCCAAGTGCTTTCTTGTTCTGGACTGGCTGGCAGGTCGACCATCGTTTTGTGTACCCTTTTGAGTACACAGTTAACTGGTTAGTCATAGTTACCTTTTGTACTCCTGTTAAATCCAAAGATATACAGTGTGCATCTGTGGCTAAGATGTGACTGTAGCTTTGAATAAATCACAGAGAAAGCAGTTATCTACTCGACTGAAATACGTTTGTATGACATGATATGAGAAAGGACAATGAAACAATTTTGGGACGTGTTTGAAACCCTCTTTTCACATTTACTGGATTGGATTAGATTGGATTGGATTGGATTGGATTGGATTGGATTGGATTGGATTGGATAAAAAAGGCAACTCACAACATTTCCCTTTCCAGTGGTTGCTCTGCCGTGTGGTGTTTTTTTTTTTTTTTTTTTCACACCAGCATCATACTTTCATGAGTTATGACATTTACCATGTACCACAAACAAAATGAGATGGGAAGAAAAATACAACAACACCACAGCCCTCAGGGATAATATGGTGGCTACTATTCTGCTTATTTAACTTAAATCAATTGTTTAGATAATCTTATTAATGAAACAAATAATGCTGAGCGCCGTCCCAAGTTTTAACAGGGAGCAATACAATAATGCTAATGATTATGCTAAGAGCCTTAAACTTTCCACTGGTAAAAAAAAATATAT
>JAFBJR010000587.1:4517776-4589361 GCA_016785285.1 Brachirus orientalis
TTTTTTTTTTTTTTTTTTTTTTTTTTTTTTTTTTTTTTGACCATGTGGAATAGTTGAGCTTTTTTGCTAAATGGATTAAATATTATTTTCCTTGTGTCTCTGCTGGCAGCAATGTTTATGTTGAGGATAGGGTAAATGTCTTAGGCTGGTTCCTGGTGCCACTATATAGCAAAGTCAGTGCTGACTATATGTCAGTACCCCATACAACCACACTGAACTTTCATTTTAAAAGTAACATCTGCAGGCACTGACAGTGAACACAAGCATAATTCAACAATTTACATGATCCAACATGTAGTGTCTCCCATATACACTGCCACTGATGGCACTGACTTATTTTCTTTTTTATTACTCATAAGAGTTCTTAGATGAGGCGTCTTTACAGTTTTGGGAATCTGAGTCATTCAAAAAACAGTCTGCAAATTGAAAAACATCCAAATACAAATGTTTTGTAAGTTAATAAAAAAATGTCAGTGCCTTGTGACTGGTGTTTCTTCAATGCCTGCAGTCTGTTTTCATACAAAGCTTCACATCTTGTTAAGACAAACAGCCACAAACTGAGCAGCAAAACACAAGTTGCTGGAGTTCCTGCATTGTTGTCTACTGTGTTGCTTTCAATGCCATCGTTCGTTGTCCTCGCACTGGTACGTCACCATGCTATCTCACTGATGCAGCCACTAGGCACGAGCCCATACTCTTACTACCAAGTAAAGGTACTGTTCTCACTCAAATCGCTGGACTCAGGCATTACCATTCCAAACCACATCACACTGTACCATGACAGAAATACACTTAATAGAGGCAGCAGTGTATCAATATCTCTTGCATGCTGTGCAGTAAAATCAAAGATTTTCTCTAAAGACTTTGGTGCAGGGAGTAAGTGGTTTACAAAGACCTATATTTCAGTTTTCACTTGGAAAAGTTTGTCGAATGGTGTGAAAAAGCAAGAAACCCAATATTGTTGATGAGCAGGCACAGATTTTAATAGGTGCGGCTCTTCTTTATTGTACTGACTTCTTCAAGCACTCACTGTTTTCAGTGAGGGAGAGAGAGAGAGTACCCATTTTATGCTGGTTATCAGCACAGAGAGCGCACTTAGCACAATTATACAACAACACAAACTTGAACTTTCACTTTAATGGTATTGTGTACTGAGTGAGTGCTATTCTTTTTTAAATTTGCCTATTTTATTAGAAAATTCTTTTTTGTATCATATACTGTACATGCCACAATAGCAGTCCTGAAGTTAACCTGTTCCCTGTGTGCATTACAGGACTGCTGGATAGAAGAAATTGCAATGATTGGGTGATGGCAACTTGTTGGCTCACAAAATATACCACACTGCCGGAGGCAGAGAGGGAGAAAGAGTTGACACTGCTGTTTCTCTGCCCCTCGTTACCCCCTAAACAGAGGCACTAAGAAAGAAGGGTTTGTTCTGTGTCCCAACAATGATGGACACAGATACACTAGTAGGCACCCTGAGACACACACTAACCCACAAAAACACCACTCACTGCAGAGCAACAGATAAACTATTTTTTTCTAACCTTGCTGGCCTCTAAATTGAGCCCGAACAAGAATAGTTGTACGTACACGGAATTACTGTGAGGTTATTATTAAAATCAAGAATTGTTAGTTTATAACACAAAGCTGATTCGTCTTACCTCTGATTTGCTGATGAAGCCAATGGTATGCAGGCTCATGTGTGACTGGCTGTCTACTCTGTGCTCAGCTGTATCCATAAGGCTGAGGCTGACACCCAGTGGACTTGTGGAAGGTTTTAGGGTCTTAGGTCTCTCAGGGGGGTCAGTAAGTCCTTCCACACTGACTGACTGACCAAGGAGAATAGGGCACACAGAACTGGCTCTTGATGAGTGAGGGAAGCGAAATAATTTCCGGTGAGCTGCTGGCCTGGGGCTGTTTGGTTTAGGGCTCATTGGCCTTAGGGGGCTTTCAGGCATGCCTTCACTGGCTACTGAGTGGGACCTACTCCAGGAAGGTGAATGCTGAAGAGCAAAAGTGGCAGATGAACCTGGGCTGATATCGTTGCTTACTGGAGAGTCATCAAAAAATGAAGACAGGCCAGGTCCAGGATTTGGTGAACACTTTCTTCTCTGACCTTCAGATTTGCAGCCAAGTGGGCATTCATTTCCGCTTCCTTGTGAAAATCCACGTTTGGAAATGGGATCAGTGTGGCGTAGGTTTCTAATGGAGGACAGTGACCCTGGATTGCTGGACCAGGGCAAGTGCCCACAGTCTTGCCCTGAAGGGATGCTGCTACATTCCACATCCGGCACGGTCGGAGTTCTTTTAAGCAGCTCTGCCTCCTTGGCCTTTTTTAGCTTCCTCCAGGAGTGTTTGACTTTACTTGAATCCACATCCGTGTCCACAGAAGCCAGCTCCTCATTCTTCTTATCAATGGAGCGGGATTCAAAAAGACTTGAAAGCGACTTGTGTGCTTGTGCAAAGCGCATGCGTATGTTTAAACTGTCATTACTCTTGCTCCTCTTGTAGGACTGCCTATTAGGTGAATCAACTTGCTCAAGAAGGACATTTTCTGACATGCTTCCACCATTAACCACTTGGCTACTGCTTTGGCTGCCATTACCAACTTGGCCACTGCTTTGGCTGCCTAGATAATGGACATGGTAAGTGTTTGGAGTTGAGTGTAAAAACCCACAGTCCTCTTTTTCTATGTTGTTTCCCACTGGGAAAATTTCCTGCTGGGCTATATGGTCTTTCTCAAAAACCTCATCATCTAAGTTGCCCATCCCTGGCTGTTGTTCAGACATAGTGCCCTCTCCATCCAATGACTCCTGGGGTACCTCCTCACTTCTGCTACCCTTTGAGCCCTTAGTCTTCCTAAAAGAAGGCATTTTAGCAAAGACAGAAAATGTAGAGCCTCTATTTCCTGTTTGGCTACGTTTTGTTTTTCTCCTCTTGATGATTCCATCAAGATCTGCATTTGTGTCTGAAATCGAAAAGCGGGCATCCTCGTACTCACTGCACTTGACGCCGGCAGAGGTGTAACATACAGCATCGTATGCAACAGTCATAGGTCTACAGTGCTTTTCACTACTGTTGCGTAGGACAGGTGTGGCCACGTCGGCCTCTGACTCACCTGGGTTTGAAAATGTGTCATTTTGCTCAACTTGGTGCTGTGGACCTGTTGCTCTGGAGATGTTCCCTGAAAGGGTAACAATATCCCTGTCCTCGGCAGGCCTCATTATTTCATGGTTTTTCTGTGTTTCTATTTTTAAATTGTCCACTGTTGTGCCACAGTTTTCCACTGAATGCTCAGACTCCCAAATTGGCTCTAAACTTCGAGTAGAAAGCAGGTTGAGGCCGTTATCTGGGTGTGAATATTTAGCTACATTCACCTCCTGCTGTGGTGTTGGCAGGCTCCCCTGGGGGTTCTCTCTGGACTTCTCAGCCAAAGTATATTGCTCCCATGATTCAGATAAGATGTCTATTGTTGTAGTAGGTAAGCTGTAATCCCCTGGTTGCTTGTCTTCTTTCAACTCACTGTCCACATCTGAACTTAAGGGGATAAGGGCTTTATCTTCATTAGCACACTTGAGCCAAACCCTTCTTAAAACCCTGTTATCCTCTGTTCTTTCTTCTGTTGTTAGTTTTTCTAGCTCATCTGCATGCACATGCCTTGAATAAAAATGGTTGAGATCTTTCCCTTGACCACATTTTAAATCCTCACTGCTCCAGTTGGATCTGTGGACCAGTGAAGACAGTGACGCCACAGAATTGTCCTGAGGTTTGTCTACATTTTCCATAAAGTCCTGGGTCAAACTTTGTGATGGCTCAGTGAGAGGGCAAAAAGATTTTTCATTACCTTCATAACTGATCTGGGCTCCACCTGAGACCCACCCTACACCCTCACCTCTTTGAACCCTCTTTATTCTGGACTTGGTGTTGTTGTTTGAGTCTGAGAGAAGTGAGAGAGAAGTATTCAAGCTACACAGAGGTTCAGCGAGATCCAGCTTAACTTGCTCACTATGCCTTGAAACTGCACTGAGAGTGGTTTGTGTGTTTGTCTGGGAAATCGTCTCATGACGTCGACTTGGCCGTTCTCCATTAACAAACTGTATGGGCTCACTTGCAGCAGGATGTGTTGATGTTTCTATGCTGCTGGGGTTAGTGTTGGACAGATGCTGAGACAAAAAGAAGGTTTCAGGATCACTTGCTTCCGGAGTTACTTTTTGCTCCCTGTGCTCAGATAACTCTGTTGCGCCAAATTGTGAAAGACTGACTTTGCTCACTGCTTCCACTGTGTTTGTCTGGTCAAACACAATGTGACTGTCCTGTTCCCATTCCTTAGTTTGCTGGAGAAGAGAGCAGGATGATTCTAACCTCCCACTTCCTGCTCTAAACTTCCCTGATAACAGAGGGGAGGTCTCCTCTGCTCCTTGGTTGCCAGATAAAAACAGCCACTTATTTGAAATGGTGTGAGGATGCAGGCACTCCTCAAACTCCTTACCAGTCTCAGAGTGGATCTCAGTTGATTCAGACCCTGGTTCTATAGTGCCTGAACCTGCATTTGTCAAACATTTGTCTATTTTTTTTATTGTAGTGCCCCTCTGATCTAAGTAATTATGAATTACATCCTGAGTTTGATCTGGACCTTTCCATGATTTTAATGTTTGAGGTTGTGTTTTATCTAGAGCCCTCCTAGTGGATTCTTTTGAAACCTTTGTAACAGTCTGCTCAGTAGTACAGGTATCCACTGAAAGAGAGGCTGAGGTCTCTTGGGAAAAAGTGACAGAGGAACAGATTTCATTGACAGTCCCATGTGAAATTGTCCCCTCTGTAACAATGCCAGCACGCCCACACTGTTCTGCCTGGAAGCAGACACCTGACACCCTCACCTTGTCCTTGGGTGTTTTAGTGCAACAAACCTGAGGGTGGCTCTCTGACACGCCTCTGTTGGGGCTTTCCTCACACTGGGATTGTAAACAGCAAATGTCTACCTTGTGTGCAGCTACACTAGTTTGTGTATTGAGCTTCTCTGCAAGTTCTGGGTTTGTGTTATTTGATTCACTATATGGCTCTGTATTATGCCCTAACTCTGTTTCAAAGTCTGTGTGTTTATTCTCAGACTTAAAATTTGCTGGTGTACAAATACTGATTGATTTTTGTGCATTTATTACACCCCTGAAATGTCCATCTGTTATGCATGCACTGTTTTTACAATTAATCTTATCTATTTTGTGATGAGTTTTGTAACTACATATCCCCAAACTCTCACGCAAGCTGTTGTCGTCTTCTCTGTGTACGCTTACAGGCAGACTGCCCTTGTCTTCATTGATTATACTGTGGTTTTCTAAAGTTTCTCTCTGTCTGTGATGTATATCATAAAAGTCACTGAAAGATCTTGTTAAACTTGTGTTTTTCCCAACAGTATGAGTGCCAAACAGTTCAATATTTTGTACTTCTATATCCTGTACATTACAACTTTCTAATAGTTTTTGTTGTTGCGTCTCCACAACCTTGTCCTCTGTTGTATCTGTTGTATGTGTCAGGCATGTTTTAGCTTCTGTAGAATCATTTAGTCTATTGGGATTGACTTCTTCAGGTTCTGCCAGCAACTCGACACCCTGTGTATCTGGTGGAGTATTTACCTTTATGTTGTGTTGGCTCAGTACATGTGAACTGTATGGCTCTGTGCAACTGTTGAGTTGAGTTTCTGTGCAAGACGTCTGCAAACTGGATTGCTGTTGCAAGTCAAGTTTTATTTTCTCTTGATGTGGATGGGATGAAAGATCTCTGGTGCTGAGCTCTAAGGAAATATTAGAGTCTAAATAGTTATCTGGGCTTTTCCTTCTGCTACAACCAGTTTTTCCAAGATTAGTTTCATTTCCAAGACTGTCCTTTGCTGCCACCAACTCTCTCCTGCGGGCTTTACTCCGTCCACTGTGGAAGCTGCTGCCCGTTGCTCGGCAACCATCGCATGCGTCCTCCAGCCCGAGCAGAGAAACCAGACAGTCCTCCCCGTCTGGAGTTAATTCTGACAGGGTGTCGCTGTGCCATGAGCCAGAGTCAAAATAGTCATCAGATGTGTCACCGTCTCTTTTGCTTCTTTCACACCTCTCCAAGGATTCTGGACCAAAATCCCCCTCCTCTGAGCCTAATCCCTCCAACGGGTGGGAGGATTCTTCAAGGGCTTCCTGGGGCTGTTGAGACAGAAAAAAAAGGAAAGTGAGATAATAATCAACACAGTAATAAACGCCAGTTCAGTAAAATTGTAATAAAAACCTTGAAGCTGATCCTCGTGCAGCCACTGTCAGGCTAAACAAGAGGAAATGCTTTGGAAAAAAAAAAAAAAACACAAATGTAAATGTATTGATTTAAACCCTGAGAAATAGTCAACCAAATAAAAGCAATAATATCCATAAGACTGTATCTCATGATCCATGTGAGCATGTTAAAGCTCTCCTTCTAACAAATGTCCAGAATTAAAATTGGTCTAATATCCAGGATGACACAGTGATGACTGAACAAACTGTCACTAACCCTGTGTTCACAGCATCTTGCGTCTATCACCCAGTGGGATCACGTCGTTCAATTTTGTGATGCAATAGATGTGATGGGAGCATTGGTGCAAGTCACCGTGCTTTGGCCTAAAAACAGGAGTAATGGGCATTTCTTGTCACATAAACCAAAGCACTATTGCACTCTCTGCTGTGGCCTGCAGAGAAGATATCGCCATCATATGTGGTTTCACAGCACCATTGCTCGCCAGACACAACTTTAAATAAATATACAGTACTTGTGGAGCTCCGTGTAGATGAGAACCGCTTCCAGCGATACGTATGCATGACGAGCAGACGCGTGGATGTCACTCCAGGAGGATGTCACTCCAAGCTAGCAAGTCCTTAAATGGAGGGAATTGGAAGGAACTGGAAGGAATTTTCATCCATACAGACGTATGTATCCAAAAGTAAACGGTGAAAGTTGTGCCCGGCTCCGGGTGTCGTTGTGCAACCACACAAAATGGCGGTGCACACAAAAATGACAAGTTTCTTCCCCGTTTGAGCGTAGCCTGGCCACTGGCAGGTACATGACATCATCTGGAGAATCTCATTGTCAATTGCTATTGCATCATCACATCAATGCACTATTTCACCAAAGTTAAATAGACCTGTCAATGCATCAATCACCACTTGTCCCCACCAACACCAAAATCACATCTGTGCACTAGGGCTTTCACTTTTTGCTTGAAGTTCAAATGTATACTTAAATGTGGGATTAAACTGGTCGAACTGTTATGTGTTTGAATGCAATATATGCAGGGCACATAGATTTCCTATCGTATCAAATGTCAGCTGCAGCACAGGCAGCAAGGACAACACGAGGCATCTCGTGGTGAGATGTGACATAAATAACTGTGTAAAAGCACACAGTGCCAGACGCTCCTCCACTGTGAACTGTGCTCTCATACATAATATAAATAAAAGAGTCGATCCCAATCAAGTTGACGGACGTGTTTCTATCAAATAACATCAGAAAAGAAGCTGTTTGCACTGACAAATGGCTACATAACATTATTACATTTTAGATAAAGAACGGAAAGTTAGAGTGCTTGAAACGGAGCATTTATTTCATCACTACTGAGTGACTGCTTTATGTCATTTATACTCTAACACTAACAGCAATCTTAATAATATAACTGATATTAAAACGGTTTTGTTCATACATTAAACAAAATGGTGACGTTTGTGTAGTACTGGAGGAGCGGTGATGGCAGATCCATTCACTCCTACAGGGAACGTGTTTTGTGTGTTTTTTGGACTGTGGGAGGAAATAGGACAATTGGGAGAAAAACAACATGCACACAGGGAAAACATGCAAACTTGACACAGAAAGGCCTTCTTTTTCGGACCGGGTCGCAATTCGTCTTTTTGCTGTAAAGAAACAGCGCTAGCTACTTCCTGCTGTGTGGCCCTGTTTCTTAGGACATAATTAAAATATAAAACTGCTTGGAGGAAAAAAGTTTATGACCTCAATAGGCTGTGCTCCCTTTCAAAACCCACCCGCTGCCACACACACACATGCATGTACTCACACACAGCAATCAAGGAGCCAGACTTTTACTTACTTTCCAGTGCCTCAGTTTATCAGCTGTATCCAGCACCAAAGCACAGAGGTGAGCAGTGAACCAGCTCAGCACTGCTCCCATGGCATCTCTTACACGTGTTCATACACATTTCACGGTGTATCTTTATATTCCTGTAGCTTCCCTGAGCGTTCGTTGTCCTTTGTCTCTGTGTTTATCTTCCATTACAAGCAGTCGTGTCTTCCAAGAGTCTTAAATTACAGATCCACACCTTTCTTCATCTTAGTGACACAATGCCTCAGAAAAATGACTGTACACACAAGAACATCCTTTTTTCAAAGATGTGGTCCTGCTACAGCAAGTAGAGTTTAATCTATGGCATCAGAGCAGCTTGTAAAAGGCAGTGAGCTCTGTGTCTCAATAACAAGAAAAGACACTAAGAAGAGCTGCTATAAATACAAAGCTGCATCTTTGGGCAGAGCAGGATGCATGACAAGCCAGCTCAGGTCCAAGTTACAGTAACCGTAAAAGTAAGCAATTTAAATCACAGTCACATAACAATAACAGTAGCTGCATGATTGTACACAAAAGCAGATTTGTTTGCCAAGCAGCCATGTGTGACCCGTAAACCATTTCCAGCAATTGTACTGTATTAGTTTGTTGTAGCCTCATCCAATAGTAAAGCCCCACAATTATTCTACAGTCAAGTCATGGAGACAACATGCAAGAGAAGTCGTGTTAGAATTATACGCCATCTTTTAGAGCAGCAAGCACAGGTCAATGGATTTATTGTGTTTTGTCTTTTGAATCACCCTCCTCAGTCCAGAGCTCAGTCAGGACTGACTGATCACTTTTAGTGACTCTCACAGCTGTATGGCGGATGTATACATGTGCAGGGTAACGGGTCCTCTCTTCACTCCTGACATGACTGCACTGCAGAGAAGAAACTTTAACGATGTCCTGGATATAGACTATGGATGTGCTCTCTTCTCATTAGTGTAGCTTCAAAAGCTCTACCATAACATACATTGCTAAAGCAATAACCCAGTGGCAACATAACATTCAGGAAAAAAACTGAATCACAGTTGTCTGATTTGGCCCAGACAAACACTAATTGTTGTTAAACCAGACCAGCTCAGTTCACAGAGTAGTTGTGTTATTTCCTGCTAATTAATGTGTCTCAAAGAGGCTTAAAGGCTTAGCAGTGCTTTTTTACCATATATTGGAGGGAGTGAATGAGTCACACAGTAATCCATTCATTCACAGGCTCCATGTTGTTATTATTCTTCACTGCATGGAGAATCTTGTTCCTGCAGAATACCTAACACTTCAACCTGTAGAAGCTTTTCGTCTGATTTTTTTAAACTACATACATGTAGCATGTAGTTTGTAGGTGTGGTCCAAAAAAGTGATAGAGAAAAACAGTAGTTTTAGTAATGTGTTGATATGATATCCAAGCACACAACCACTAGTGATAATATCTTCAGAGACGGGTGTTTACAGATCTGAACAGTTCCTTCATTTAACACCCCAGTCATGTGATGATTATAGTCACACTTGGCTTTCACCTATAGTGTCATGTACCACAGTGCAATCTGTACTAATTGGATTACATAAATAGATGATGTCTGACATCATGAATGGCAAAGCAATAATCTGTTGGCTCTGTTTCCGTGGAAATGCAGGTCGTGCATGCATCTTATGGTAAATAACTGTGACCTGATATTTTGGTTCATTGACTGATTTGTTCTAAAATTATCTGCTTTAAATAACATGTTTTTGCAACTGCAACTGTCTTGATCTGCAACATCAGCATTAGGACAGCAAGATTTGGGAAGTAATGATAATTCACTAAATGTGGATTCAATTGTGGTTTGTCATCGTGATTATCATAGAGAAATACAATTAAATTCTGAGTATGAATACTTCATCCAGACAGAAAGGGCTGCCTAAAAGCAAAATAAAACAGTGAACATATTCATACATATAAGATATTATTTCATTTTGTTTGGTATTTTACTTGTTCCTTCTACAAGAGAGCAATGCATGCTAGGGCTGCATGAAATAAGGAAATCATGCAATATTGCAATGGCGATATCACTTCTGATGAATTGAACTAACATTTGTTTTAATTTTCTACCGCTTTATCCACTAGGGGTCGCTGGTACACCCTGGACAGGTCACCAGTCCATCACAGGGCCACATAGAGACAGACAACCATTCACTCTCACATTCACACCTACAGGCAATTTAGAGTGTCCAATTAACCTAATCCCCAAATCTGCATGTTTTTGGACTGTGGGAGGAAGCCGGAGTACCCGGTGAGAACCCACACACCACGGGGAGAACATGCAAACTCCATGCAGAAGGGCCTTTGTTCCAACCGGGTTCCAACTCTTGCTGCAAAGACACACCAACCGTACACCAACCGTGGGCCCCACATGTATTCATATACAGTAAAAAAAAAAAAAGAAATGTGACTACATTTATTCCTTTGGTTGCACTGGTGTGCCTAACGTTTCATATGTCTATGTCTTAAACTTTTTCCTTTCCTTATGGGCCTGCTTTGGGCCTGTGTTCTCCACGAGCATTGGGTCGAACTCACACAGAAGGAATGATGACTGCCATCAAAACAATCAAAGACAGAGAAGAGGTGGGTCTTTGTCTCTGACTGTTTCTAATCCAGAAATTGCCGTACACTGCTCCCTCCACTGCACCCAGTCATGAAAACAGCGACCCACATGCCATACTAGATGGTAATTCAGTGATGAGGAAATAGGCTTATAGCGGTGGTGCTGTCTACATGATACACAGATATATGCTGTATATCACCTGCAAAAGGGCCAGGACTTCCATATAACCACTTAAAACTATGTATCAACACCAGGGGCAGTATACTCACCATAGTAGACCACAATACACTATATTTGTGCTTCAAATAAAGACAAATATTTACCTAGTACTTTATTATTTACATATTGTAAGTATGAAGGTTTGTCTGGTTCTGTCAGAGTTTTCTTCCTGTTAAAAGGGAGTTTTTTCTCTCCACTGCCCCCTAGTGTTTGCTCATTGTGTTTCTTTTCTCTCTGTAATATTGTAAAGGTTTTGGCCTTACTATGTCCAGTGCCTTGAGATCATGTATGTTGTGATTTGGTGCTATACAAATAAAATTGAATTGAATTGAATTGGGGAAATAACAAAAGGCAACCCTACTGACATCAAGACAAGAAAGCTCCTCACCATGCACAGAGGATTTCACCCAAAGTCCAGCACCTCTAGGTTGTACAAGATAAAATAAGATCTGGATTAAGCGGAAGTAAAGAGGCTGAGGATTAGTGTCAAAGCTACTATCCAGGATGAAACAACTAACTTCCAAGAATAACAGGAGGATGCCCCCAGTGATGATACTGCTAAGCGAATGCCTCAGGCAGCTGAAACCCAGTAAAGAGGAGGAGTTAGAGGGGGATCATGGGAGGAAAAGCCCCTACATGGCATAATCCACCATCAATTAGAAAAGTAGATGATAAAAACAAATCAATGGCAGGAAGGAGAGGGCTGGACTGAAGGAGAGAGCAGAGGTACTAATCATGGCCACACAGGAGCCACAATGGAGGAGAATATCTGCAGGTGAACTGACCATCTTTTGCCTTCTTTTGAAAGGTGGTGCCCAAGGAACCTTAATGTTAAAAAAGTTACTTAATTGGTATTCATATTTTTAATATTAGCATTAAAACTTTTTATTAGGGCTGCAACTAATGATTATTTTTATTATCAATTAATCTGTTGATTATGTTCTTAATAAATCCAGTACTTATTTATTCTGGAAAATGTCAGACAATGTTATCAGTGTTTACCAAGCCAGGAAATGATGATGTTCTCAAATGTCTTGTTTTGTCCACAAACCAAAAGCATTCAGTTTTACTAGATAATATTCACATTTAAGAAAAACTTGAAAATCATTACGCTTGTTTTACTCATTGAAAAAATACCAATTAATCACATTTTGAAGCAGTTTAACTTAATTAATAATCAAATTATCACTGCAGCCCTACTTATCACTGGTCATCAAAAGCACGTCGTTTTGCAGTGCCCCGCTTGATCATGGTACTGTCGACAACAACACAGCAAATTTGTAAATTATAATCTCATATTTTTTTATGAGAACTGTTAAAAACAAATGTTTTTAACACATTATGGCAGGGCAAGGTAGACTAAAGCAGGCTGCCAGTCTGTATCACGTAAGGGAAATGCAAATGGATATATCTACAAAAGATGTTGACAATTTCCTGTCAGCTCACAGCGTCAGAAGGAAGTGAATCTGGTTGCAATTTGTCATCAAATGCAAACATAATCAGTATTATGGATACTGAATAATAAAACAAAATCTTGATTTATGCAGGGCTGTGGAATGTCAGAATTTCAGTGAATTCAATTTCAGAGAAACAGAATCTCACAACAATGGCTTGTCACTCTCTCTCCATATTTTTATCAGCGCAACTAAATCAAGAGAAAACATAATCACTGGCTTTTCTTCAACCAGAAGCAAAAACTTGCAATAAATAACACTCACACACACAAACACGTGCAGGATACCTGCTTTTTAGACGAGTCCGATTGAGATCATCTTCCCGTCTCTGCTTCCTCTCTTCTTTCTCTTTGTGCCTCCAGCACCAACTGTTGCCTCAGCATTCGAACACTCCACAGAAGCAGTGTTTCTTCTTGACGTCAACCCACACCCAGCATGGAGGGAATGTGGACGTGGGTGCTGCAGCCACACTGTTTTCGTAGGGCCTAAGGGACAGCTCTCTATTGTGCCTGCAGTGCTTCACTGAGTTCACACACATGCACGGCCACATACAAAAATGCAAAGGCACAAACACACACATGCACAGCCGCACACAGGAACAAGGCTTGTTTCCACTAAGACATACTTCCTTGATGGGTTGCACCAGCTGTGACCCACTGCTGAACCAACCTGACCTGAGCTCTCCACCTCTTCTCATGCACCTCCATGAAAAAATATCCAACCGTCTATTATATGTCTATTATATATGATATTTTCTTTGTGAAGCAGACACAAAAGCATAAAACTGATATCTGGGCATCAGTGAACACTTTATGTTGGTATTTAAATCGCGTTAGACCTTACCTCAAGCTGTATCTTATCTGGCAGACAGAGAACTATTCATCCCTTCTCACTTTCCTCTCTGTCTGTCTCTCTCCACCATCACTCCGTCATTGCCCCTCCTCCCTCTGCCTGCTCTCTGAGGTCATACCCAGATTGTTGTCTACTGTCTTACATCTCAGCAAAGAGCAGGAGGGGGAACCTGATCTCTACATAGAGTTAAGGAGGGGAGGTGGTAGTGATTGGGATGGTAATCCCTGGGGTTGAATGTGATACGTCAGCATATACTCAGGCTTTGTTATGCTGGTAAATCGGCAAGAAATAAAAATTCAAGGCACATGAAAGGGATGGTTAAGATTTTTAAGTGACTCAGTTAAAAGGCTCAGTCTATGTTATGTTAAGACTAAGATACATGGAGAAAAGAATGAAAGTTTCCCTCCAGTCTTCTGTTTCAGATTTGTGCGTTTAATAGTAACTCCTACTCAAACTGTAACAACATAAAAAGCCTGACCAGACTTTATCAGCAGATTACCCATTCACTGTTCCCACTCTACTGCCTTTGGTTTACCTGCTAGCAGAGATATCTTGAAAATGTTGCTTTATGCTCGTCACTGGTGAAATACCCTCAAAGGCATGATCCCCAACCAGGGACCGGTACCAAGCTGTGGATCAATCGGTACTGCGCCACACAGAAAGAATAAAAAATTTTAAAATATTTATTGACAGTATTTACATTAGGCTGCAGGGTATTTTATTTTGAAACAAGAGCACACCTCTCCCACATGTACACTTGTGTTTTACATACAGGCACCTGAAATTTTTAAATTTTGATCTGCTGGATCTAGAAGGCTTTCTAGATCTGTATAGAACCTTACCGACGTACAGCTTTTACTATTTTACATAAACATGAAAAAATTTGTTAAGATGGTTCTGAGATATACACACACTCACTCATGTTCTACCACTTTATCCTTTTATGAGGGTTCGCTGGTGCTTAACTCCAGCTGACACAGGGCGACAGGCGGGGTACACCCCGGACAGGTCGGAACAGTCAATCGCAGGGCCACATAGAGACAAACAACCACACACTCTCACAGTCACGCCTACAGCCAATTTAGAGTGTCCAACTGGCCTAATTCCCAAATCGGACTGTGGGAGGAAGCCAGAAAAAAACCCATGCACACAAGGGCAGAACATGCAAAGTCCATGCAGAAAGGCCTTTGTTCTGAACGGGTCGCAAACCTGGGACTTCTTCCTGCAAAGGCAAGTGTGCTAATCACTACACCAACCGTGCGGCCCCTGAGATATACACATCTGAAGTTATTAATGGGCCTTACCATGTCACATTTCTATTATACAGGATCAGATCTGGATTAAATTTACACCTGCTGTGCCACATCTAGCTCCTGCTGTGTTTTTGCTCATCTCTCCACACCACACATGTAACACACACTTCACTTTCTGATTTATCTCTGACAGAAAAGATGACATGTTTTTATTTATTTTTGATAAAAAAAAAAAATGTCCACTTCCATCTGTACGTCTTTCTGGCACTCAAGAAGACTCCAAGACGGCAAAAAAAGAATGCTGTATTTTAAAAAGTTCTACTTAAATTACAGGTTCATCACAACATGTGATGCACATGGTCCAAAACCTGCTTTGTATAATATGTGGCAATCAGCCATAAAATCTCCAAAACTTCTTTGCCACAACATTTTTTGAAAGAAAAAACTTACAAAAAAACAAATGCAATTATTAAAGGTCCCCGCTTTATCAAACATGTCTCCACTGAGAATATCAAGTCAAGATTGTAAATTCTTTAGAACTGTAATATTTTACGATTATTATCCATTTGACAGTAACGACTGTCCTCAGTATCAGGGTGTACTATATTATATGTATGGAAGCAGGAGGTACTAGTTTTGGCTGCAATCATACACCAATACTGTATAACATATTGTAAACATGACATCAGAATCCAGTGAGGGTGAAACTCATACATGCAGTGTTTTTTTTAAAATATCTTAAATATGTTCTTCTTGTGAAAAGAGGTCAGAGAGACCATGGAAATGGTAAATATCTCTTTGAAAGTTGCCCAGAATCGATAATGAAATGGTTTACACTATATTATTTATCATTTTTGTATTATATTATTTGTTATTTGCAATGAGGATGTAGAGGGAACCTTGAAAAGAAAATTGTCCTTCTCTCCAAGATCACTTGATATCATGCTCTAAAGTAATTATGGAATTACTGATCAGTTACAAAATTCTGTCCACTGTATCTTCAGTAGCTGCCTACAGTCTTCATACATAATGCACTAAATTTGTTATTGATGATGTGATTTAGTTTCCAAAGATAAGTCTTAATGGTGAATGAATACTGTGAAAGTGGTTACACACAGGAAACAATGACTTGACAATGATCCAATGGAGCCAAGCAGCAGACCATCTCCACTTACATCAGTCACTTAATTATTCATGATTTAAAGAAAACACAATCTGCTGTAATGGAACACACTCACAAACACATTGTGTAGGTAACAACAGCAAGATCGAGGTAATTCCAAGTTCTTGAAGTGAATAGGGTGAATTAAAAGTTTTGTTTTATTGAAAATGTGGTGCAAAGATTTAATAAGTGCACGTGTAAAATGTACAAATAAGTGATAATCAGTATAAACTGATTAGTAATTGACCTATAGAGCCCTTTCTCATGGCTGGCAAAAAATGGTGGAAAGTGTTATAGTTAGTTTCCAAACAGCACAGTTATCATTTTCATGCCCAGTAACAACATCGTGTACGGTAAGGTTGTGCTAAAAAGTGTCTCATTACCACTAGGAGAGAGGAGCTGGTCAATTTTTTCTCTTATTGATGTTATTTTATTCTCAAAGAAATTCATGAAGTCGTCACTGCTCAGTGTTAAGGGAATAGACGGCTCAGTAGAGCAGTGACTCTGTGTCAGCCTGGCTACAGTGCTGAACACAAACTTTGGATTGTTTTTGTTTTCTTCAATTAAAGAAGAATAATAGGCTGCTCTAGCTTTATGAAGGGCTTTTTTATAAGCTACAAAACCGTCTTTCCAGGCTACGTGAAGTTCTGTTTAAGAGCGCAAATATGGGAGTTAAACCATGGTGCTTCTCTCCTCTGATCCATCACTTTCTTTTTGAGAGGGGCAACACTATCTAATGTAGTATGCAGTGAAGCTGCTGCATTATCAACAAGATTATCAATGAAAGTGGGTGTAAAATCATAACTGTTAACTTCAGGTGGACTTAGACATGACACAGAGTTAAATAACGGCTGCACTGTCTCTTTGAAAGTATTAATGTTATTATCAGACAGGCACCGACTGTAGTGGTATTTTTTCTTAAAGTTATTGTAGTTAATTATTGTGAAATTAAATGTGAGTAAATAATGGTCAGTTAAGAGGGGAGTTTAGGGGAGAAATAATTACGTTTTCTATATCTGTGCCATAAGTGAGTACAAGATTGAGGGTGTGACTAAGGCAGTGGGTGAGTTTATTCACATGCTGAGTGAAACCAATTGATTCTAACAGTGAATTAAATGTAGAACTAAGACTATCACTTTCAACATCTACATGGATGTTGAATTGTTGAATCCCCAACAATTATGATTTAATCTGTCCTTAGCACTAACTCAGTTAAGTCAAGTGTCTCATTAGTGCTGACTGGGGTGGGAATCAAATGGTACCTAACAATATGATACAATACGTGATACACGGACCATGATGCCAATAATAACAATTCTATGATAATCAATATATTGCAAGACAATCATATAGCAATACATCACCAAATCTGCAGTGAAGTGAACTGAAGAAAACTAAACATCTAAAGAAAACAAAAGGTCCCTGAAAAGATAAAAGTGCATGATTTTTCTATTTATTCAGAACATACAGAACAAAGACCGTAAAGTCTATGTATTAAACGTGGATGGGGCATTTCCCTCATTCAGTTGAGCAGCACCACTACAAGGAGACATCAGGAAGTGACAACCGCATTCATTTTATTTGACAATATGACAATTTATTCATTCGCATGATCGTATTGCTTGAGGAAGGATGCTGACATATCACCAAGCGCTGCACGTCATATTAAATGTGAAACGACAGATATTTGTGTCTCAGCTGCACATCATGTGAGACATTCCTGTCTCATCACCATCGATTTGTGAAACAACTTAGATTTTTTTAATTTTCATTTATTCCGCTCATGTGAAAGTTAAAGGTGCACATGCAGATCCACGGTGAGTAACTTGTGTGCCTGTGTACCTGCTTTTTGTGTCGTTAAGGGGCTAGTTGCCTCCTCCTGCATGTAACGCGAACAATTTTCTTGTTTGCTGTAACCATAAATTAACCATCTGACAACCACCTGCATAACAGAGTTTATTTCATTTAGTCTAACTGTGTCAGGAATCTTGGACACTTGGACAAAAATACAGCATACTTATTGGCAGGGTTCCAGTTATAATCTGAACTTTGTGGGGCTCTCTAATAACTGGCACAAACACGAAGCCCACTACTTTGTATCGCGTGGGCTGCAACAACAACTATTTAACTGAAATCTGAAATGAGATGGTATGACAGGGCACACCCATAGACCATATAATAGATTAGAAAGAGAGACTTCACTTGTTTATTATACATTCCAACACTTAAACCCAACCAATAAAATTATATTGGTAGATTACAACAACAAAAAACTTTTTAAAAATAGGAAAATGTATGATGGTACACACCACGTAACACAATAAACCGACCCCTATAGATGTACAATTTTACTACCTTCATAGGAGCTCAATGCCTCTTTATAGGAGCTCAGCTCCCATTGGCTCCCACATAATTGGAACTCACCTCATTGGGCCCTGGTTGGATTTTGTCAATATTTTCATGGATTCTGTTGTGTTCGGACAAAAAATTGCGACCCGAGCCAAAATCTAGTCTGTGTGAAACAGGAGAGAAGTTAGGACAGGAATTAGATAAATCCTGTTGCCATATGAGGATTGCTTGTACCACACACAGTGAAGGACAACCCCCTCCACCCCGTGTCCTGTCCTGTCCTGTCCACCCTCAGCCGGTTCTGTACGCTGCAGCATTTTGTGGTGACTTAAAATAATGGGTGGTCACACCAAAAAGTACGGTGAACATATGGAGATGCGAACATGATGGCCATGAGGTTATTCAGCTTATATCAGCTTTGCTGTGGACGGAGGCCTTGGCAGAAGTGAGGACACTTGAGCCTTAACAGCATCTGCTGCTCCCCATCTGCTTCACTCCATCAAACATTAAACCAGCAATGTCGCAATTAAGATTCTATTCTCTTTTTGTTTTGGATTAACTACATTTATTTGACAGTTACAAAGGCATAGACAACTTTTTTCCATAAGGAAACAGATGTTTTTTTTCCTGTTGAATGAAAATGCACTTTTTATCTCACACAGAAGTTGTTCCCCTGCTACCTTTATCAATAAAATGGTTTGTCTTAATTCTGTCATTTCAGTGTTACAAAATATTAGTTCAGATTTATCTCAGTGTCACCAATTTACCAATCATGATACCCACCCCCCCACTTCAAAAACCCTGAACTTTCACTCGTGAAGTGAGCCAGAAGCACTCAGACACCCTGGAACCTTGTGAAAGTCAGCAATCATTGTGCATTAACAACAGGGAAGGTGTAAACTGCAGGCTGCTGATGGTTTCATTACACCCTCCAAGGCACAAACAAAGGATATCACTGCAAGGAAATCACTCACAGTGACAAGTGAGGTGTTGATCAGCCTGAGAGATTCTTGCCCTCCTGACCCAATCTAGCCTGAACCAGACAAACACACACAGACATTAAAGAGAGATGCTTCCCACATTTCCAAACTGTGGGAACTCACCACAGGGATCTGATTAGTTCTCTTTCTTCTCCTCTCCATCCTTTCTCAGCAGCTTTCCATGGCTTTTATACATGAATAGGTTGTAATTGAAGTTAATGGAGTTCAATCAGCATAAGTTCATGAAACAATCCAGTTTTATGTAGTAGTCAGTAAGTCAGTTAGTGGTCAGTTAAGGCTGGATTCTTTAATCCATGTTATTGTGGATGTAACTAGTTGTGAGCAAGTAATTTGACTGGATGAGAGACTGCTGGCACCATTTGCGACAGACAGTACTTATATTGTGTCATTTCCTGTTTCCACTTTTGCGGTGTAGTGTACACTTCTCTTGCTCGATCGGCTATCTCTACCACTTATTAACTGTTGTGGCTCATAATCCATTGGACACACTCCTGTGTTACATAATAACACTGGGGCCACATAGAATCACGTCTGAAACTGCTGGCTAAAGATAAACGTAAATATGGTAAGACTGTAATTCACGAATGTTGAGTCAGTGTGTTCTTATGCAAAGACAATGTCGGACTCCGTAGTTTTCTCTGGGCCCCTGCCTAATGTGACCACTGATGATATGTATAGCCACATGTCGTCATTTAGTCGCTGGTTGTCAAGGTGGTGTCCAGAAAACAATGTCTCTTTTGTAGATAACTGGAAAACTTTCTGGGTCTTATGAGGAGGGACGGCATCCATCCCACTTTGGATGGAGCAGCCCTCTTAGCTAGAAACATAGGTCACTTTATTAGACATCAAAACAGAGTTGAGGCCAGGAAACAGAGGTGCAGTCCTACACGCTCCTCTGTGCTTTTGCTGCTGCAGTCACCTTCCCACCACCATATAGTTTCAGTGTCTGTCCCCGACCACCTAAATTACTTAGCCAGAGAATAAATACAAGAGGAGTGACTTACACAAACCTAAAAAAAATCTAAGCCGCCACTAAAAGTGAATTTAAAAATACTTAAATAAAATGTGGGCTATTAAATATAAGGTCACTTTCCTTAAAATCACTCTTAGTCAATGATTTAATTGAAGATAATCATATTGATTTACTCTGCTTAACTGAAACATGATTACAGGAGTTAGGGAATATGTGAGTTTAATTGAATCCACTCCCCCTACTCATATTAATACACATATTCCACGAAGCACAGGCTGAGGAGGAGGGGTTACAGCAATTTATAACTCCAGTCTGCTAATTAAATCAAAACTAAAACACAAGTCTTAGTCATTTGAAACTCCTACTCTTAGTCTAGCTCACCCAAACTGGAAACTACAGCAACCTGTCCTGCTAGTTTTTGTCTACGTCCACCTGGCCCTTACTCCTTATTAATATTATGGTTAGAATCATCATTATTTTAAACAATACACAAAATTGTATATTTTGTGTACATTATATATTTTAAGTGTGGATATGAGAATCACTGTTTGAATGGACATTAGTATGATCTAATTACAATTATCACACAGTCATACACCTGCGTCCACCTGGTCTGAGCTTCCATGAAAGTTGATGTTCTGTCTTGCAGATCTTGAAAAACGTGGGCCACTGTATTTGTACGTGACATCAGCAACAGAGCACATGGCACTGAGCGAGCACTGATGAGATATGTAATATAAGCATGATGACTCATGATGAAAAAAAAAAAATTGAAACATGTTCTGTCTCGCAGATCTGACAGTTCATTACAAAGCGCCTGATAGCATTTTCTGAGCAGAAAGAATGGAACGGTGTTCTGTCAGATCAAGCACTTAATTGGCCACATTATTCCACAAATAATGGCCACATTATTCCACAAGTAATGGCCACATTATTCCACAAGTAATGGAAACGTACAAATAAATGTATGTGAATCAAAGCAGTGGACATAACCTGTGTAGTGCTGCTACACAACAGTCAAGTGAATCCAGTTGTAGAACTATTTTCAGGAATAAGGGTCTTTCTGCATCGTGTTTGCATGTTCTCCCCATCTCCCCATGGGTTCTCACCGGGTTCTCCGGCTTCCTTCCACAGTCCAAAAACATGCAGATTTGGGGATTAGGCCAATTGGACACTCTAAATTGCTCATAGGTGTGAATGTGAGAGTGAATAGGTGTGAATGTGAGAGTGAATGGTTGTCTGTCTCTATGTGGCCCTGTGATGGACTGGCGACCTGTCCAGGGCGTACCCCGCCTCACCCTACTGTATGTCAGCACCGGCCGTGACCCTCATGTGGAGGATAAAGCGGTAGAAGATGAGTGAGTGAGAGTGAGACATATAACTGTTTGAATGAAGAAAAAACATGTCAGAATCTGCTGTAGCTTCTATTTTCAACTATTAAACAGCTGTTTTAAAGCTGTTGTGTAAAAGCAATATCACACCCAAAATCATGCTGAATATCAACAGGGATGTGATACCTGCGGCACTCACACTTTAAGAGGTGACGGTGGCTCAGTGATAGAGCAAGTCTTCCTTCAAATGTTGAGGGCTTGAATCCTGGCTCTGCTAGTCTACATACCAATGTGTCCCTGAGCAAGACACTTAACCCCATTTTGCTCCTGAGGGCTGTGCCGGCGGCATGTCAATGAGTATATGAATAACATTTACTGAACAATGTCAGCAACAATACTTAGACTGTAGCGTTTAAACAATCATTCAGCAGTCTTTTTACCTCACAGCACACAACTCACCTCAATCTATAAGTTTGATTGTGTCATTTTGTAACTATGTTCCAAATAACTGAAGTAACACAAAGTTACCAGAAGAGGCAGCAGATCAACAGCTATTGTAAGTGTGAAACAGCATCATACAAATGCGTGGCATGGAAACCTGCAGGCCACCAATACTAAAAATTGACTTTTCAACAAAGATGAAGATGTGATGTATCCCGCCAACACATTTTAGAAATAATATTGGAGAAAAAAGAGAACATAGTTTAAGGGAAATACAGTAAAATAAATGTCTTCTTGTTTTTATTTCCACTTAAATCATGATGTTGATTAATTCTGCAAGTCCAGATTTGTGTATGGTATGGTATGGTATGGTATGGTATGGTATGTAAATTCTGGGCTTCAAGAATAAATGACAAAACAGATCTAAAAAGACTTATTACATCAACATTGGTTTCGTATGGAACTGTAGTGCTGGACCCATTGCCCAGAGGCACAGTCTCACACTGTACCCAGACATTACCCTGGTAAGTTTACAGCCCTCTTACCCACTGACTGGCCTCAATGAGAACATAAATAACTATTTCACAGATGAAGCTAAATGCAACATTTGCCCTGTCATCAAAACTCCACTCTACATGAGGGAGAACAAAGACTCTCTCAGGTCATTCACTGTTTGATAATTTACATTTACCGCCTCAGTCTGAAAACAGAATGCATTTAAAGCTAATGTTCTTGTTTCAGAACAACACATGCACCTATGACATTTAAAATACATGGTACAATCATCCATCTGCAATACTTCTGTAAACAAATATGCTCTCATAAACCCTGTGCGTTTGACAGCCTATTTACATTTTTAAACAGTTTTCTTTTTCAGTTCCCTTATCTCTTGCTAAGGGCATATTTTGTGTTATGTTTATAGTTCATGTTAAATGTATAAATGTTATCTGTTGCTAATTTTGTGTTTTCTTGATCCTATTCCTTTAGTTCTATTCCCAATTGTTATTTTAAATCTGAAGGAGCAAATGTTATGCATCCAACTCCCCCGGGGATTAATAAAGCCTGCTGATTATTATGATTAACTGTAGTTTATATTATTCTGCTGTTAACAATAGACTCTAAGATTTATGAGACAAAGTCATGTTTCAGCTGTGCTTTAATTTATTTGATTGGCCAGTGGAGTCAACTGAGTGACTTCCAAATACTTAGAGAGGAGCCTGAACCTGTAAGCACTGGCACAAGAGGTTTCAATGTCCTTGTTCTGTTCAAGCGGAACTTTGCAAGTCTGGTTGCCTTTTCACCTTTAACTCTATGGAGCTGCCCCTACCGTCGTAAACATCCCTCCATCCATTGTCTAACACTTTATCCTCACTTTGGTATGTTGTAAAAATATCACAGCTGATTCCCCCCCTCCCTTCCCCCCCTCTCCTGGCCATGTGCATTTATTTTCAACAGAGCTCCATTCTCCCTGCAACAATAGATGTAATTTTCAGCTGAGGAGGACAGTTTAGCTCACTTGTATCCTACAATTTGGACCAAGAGGGCATTCAATGTAGCTCTAAGGTCATGCTGCGCTCATAGCAGCCCTCTGCTGGACCACACACTTACTGCGTCAGGTCTGTTGGGCCTCTAGGTTGTATATTTTAATCTCAAACTAACCCTTGAATTTCAACTCTCCCATACACAAATGGATATTTGAATAAGGGTGTCCCTGAGCAAGGCACCCAATCCCCTATTGCTCACCGGGTGCAGATAAGGGCTGCCCAATGAGTTAAATGCAGAATTCACTATCACAAATTAATGTGTGTGCAAAATTGACTAATTCTTATTCTAATAATATTGCACCACTAGTTTTCACTTCTAAAGCTTCCCCTCCTCTGAATGTAAATCCTTTGTTTACTCAGGTAGTCCAGCTAATATCTGTGTATCCCAGTGACATCATCTGCAGCCTGACTTAACATCAAGATTCACTTCAATTCAGTTCAATTCCATTTTATCACATATAGCCAAATCACAACATACATTATCTCAAGGAACTGTACACAGTAAGGCCAAAACCTTTGCAATATTACAGAGAGAAAGGGAACCCAACAGTTCACACAATGAGCAAACACTAGGCATCAGTGATGACATGACCATCTTTTCTAAGCATGACTCTTACGTTTCTTTAAGTTATGATAAGAATTAGTGATTTGCTGCACAAGTGTGATATAGTTAAAGTGTTGCTGCTTGCGCATTTAAAGCTTTTCAAATTTAAATTGAGAAAACAACATACATTTCTATCATTGATTACCAATGAGTAAATGGTATCGGTCTGTGTTTGTAAAGCACTTTTCTAGTCTTGATGACCACTCAAAGCTGCTTTACACTACAGTTTTGACATTAAACTGTTCACACCCATTCACTCAGACAGTCACAGTGTGTCTATATGCAGTACCTTCTCTATCACACAGCTCGCTCTATAACGCAGGAACTGTCGTGCCAACCAACTATTGATTACTAAGATGTTCAAATGCCAATGAAGAAAATGCACAAAATTGGCTACATCTGATTCACACACTAACCTATAATGGAGCTGCCTCTCATGCAGGTAGAAGCACAGGCATTTTCCACAGGTGAAAGGAGGATTCCAGTCTCAAGTGTGACAGCACGGTGCAGAGCACGGATTTAAGCCTTCAGAACAACATTACAATGGCCATGAGAAGTGGTCTTCCTTAGACAAAGACAAAGAACCTCTCTCTCTCTCTCTCTCTCTCTGCCTTGATGCATTTGATTATGCTGAAGCGAGCACCAAGTTTAAGTCCCCGCAGAGCAGGAGGCAGGTTAGAGTCCATTCAGTTTAATTTTTTATAGATAGTTTGGTCACATTTTAATTGTAATCTTTGCATTGTTCATATTTGCCGAGGTATCATGCTGTGGTGTTTAAGTGGCCTCCCTCCCCTGTCACAGCGGAAAAAAATAAAGCAGCTAAAATGTCGAGTGCAACCGCTGACTACATGCATATGTTTGTGTGTGGGCGTCAGTTGTAATTATTGGCTACTTCTTTCCCACACTGTGTTATTGATATTCTGTTCCAGACATCTGTGGCCTGTTTTCAGTGGCCCGTCCCTTTGTGCCATGTTTCCATGGTAGTGTCCTCTAGAGGAGAGACTAGCTGGGATAAATGAAAGGGTTCAGTATGTGTGTGTGTGTGTGTGCATGTTGATGCATACTGTGTAAATCACTGGCAAAATCACAGCCAGTGATTTGTACTATTAATGCAAAAACATACTAAAGTGTTCAAGTGTGGTGTATTTTTCATTACTGCCACTTGGAGGCAGCTGATGCACACATTGCATGCTGATACCTCTGTGCTGCTGCATGTTACTTACTCCGTAGTTGCTTTCCATGACCACATGACCCAGCTTAACCCTGGTGTGACCTGGACAAATACTAGGTCAGGACAAACACTCTAGTTTGTTTAGACCAAATATTGTGTGGTGGTGAATGGACATGGAATGATATGAACATTTCATTAAAGATTATCTTCACCAAATAACTGCGATGGATGATATAATTGTGATAATTGCAAAAATCTACTTTAATGTCTTAAAATGTCTCAACCACACACTGAAATTGCTTGGTGTATTGGAAAGATTTTTGTCTTCTTCTTTCTTTAGATTAGTAAAAAGAAACAATGGAACATTCTGTCTTGTGAGTTCTTGGCCTTAAGTGCCATGAGATAAGATCTGTTATGATTTGGCACTAAACAATGAAAATCAATTTAATTTTGATTCAGCCTGTACTCTAGTTTTATTCAGTTCATGTACAGTACCAGTCAAAAGGTTGAGTGCATTTTAACAGTCTGTGCACATTGAGGCATGCAGTATGTGTGAATTTTTGGATCGCAAATAATTTTTATCTGTCCGATATCAATTTCAGCGATTCTGACCAGTATCCACAAAAAATATGGTTCCCACTGTTTTGGAATGGAGCTTTGAAAAAAGGGAAAAGTGTAGTGGCTATTGCTAGTAGACATAGGGATGGTGGTGTGGAATTAAACAATTGCAATTCATGATATCACACAATAAATAGTGAAGTAAAAAAATGCCCATTTATAATCTATTTATTACTATATTTATACTTTATTATATTTTCGCTCATTTTACATCTGTCTGTCCCAAATGATATATCCAATATGGATTACTGTCATATGACACGTCTGGCTTGGGTTGCCTCTCCACCTTTTTTGGTTTAGTTTCCTGTTTTTATTTTGTACTTGCCTTGTGTTTCCTGGGAGAGTGTTTGTGCATTGTTTTTCAGGAGGCTGGCTGGCAGGTGAGGCATGGACACTAAACATCACAGCTGTTTCCTATCACCTAATCAGTTCCCTCCTACTTTAAACCCTAGTTTCCTGCTTCCCCATGTCAGCGCATCTCATTCAGTTCCCCGGTAACCTGTGTCATGTCACTCGTTCCGCTTGATCTTAGCTTAGCTGTTTGTTGTTTGAGTTTTTTCACTGGACTGACCTTTGAATCAAATGAATTTCAGTTCATTAGCAATGTGTTCTGCTGTTCCTCTGGGATGAGACACAATATTGCCTCTTGTCTCATGTCTGCCACACACAGTGAATGGACATCTTTGTTACCAACTGAAGTTCTGTGACGTAATAACAAGCTACAATGCAGTAAAGTAAATATGCTCAGGCATTTGTTGACCTTTTCACTTATTCGTGTTGCCTAACATAAGTTGTGGCCACAAATCATAATGCAATACTTTATTCTGTTTCTAAATGTGAAATGCCTATCATCTGACAGTGTTTTAATCCATAAAGTGTTCTGTGCAGGACAAATATCCTCCTTTTGTTTTCCTTGTTGGGAAATGTCACAAGTAGACATAGGATGATGTACGATTTTGTGTTATGATGTTCCTGACAAAAGCTATTAAAATGATGCTTTATTTGTGACTTTAAATGTCTCTTCAACACCATAAAATCACTTTACTAATGAAACAGCCTGTAAAAAGTCTGAGTTTCACCTGAATTTTGAGGGAAAACTAAACCCACCCCCACCAATAGGGACTGTATATGCTGCTTGAAATGTCACCCACAAACCTGCATAAAACCTAATTCTATCAAAAAAGCCATTGTTCCATTGGGTTTTCGAGGTTACTGTGTCCTTAAATCCACTTTGAGATGATGATTAATCTTGTACTTAGGGCACACCAAATCAAGGGCTTTTAAGTCTTTTGATGCCACGCCTCATATAAACATCATGCATCAACTCATCTCTTCATCTTTTTCCTAATTCTCACCTTCTTCTTAAGTTAGGTAGTGGGCAGCCTCCCTCTGGCTACTTAAAACAATATGGCAAGAAGACCCTGCAAGATAATTAGGTTGTGCTGTGGGTGTAAGATTGGGTTTTTAAGATCTCAAGTCTCCTTAAAATAGCTTCAGAATTGTATTGTACAAGTCCAGTTTACAATAGCCTGTTCAGTGGAAGAGAAAATATTAATTTCCTTCTGTAAATGTTATAATTATTTGATTATTATCTGCGATTCTGGGGTTGGACTGCTTATTCCATCCTTATTCCATTGCATTTCTGAATTACGTTATGTCAAAATAAATGGAGTTAAAAGTGAAGGTGAATATCATCTGTTGCCCAGAGTATTTAGCTTAAAATGCCCTTTTGAGAGGCCCTTTAGAGGTGAGAGGCCTGAGGCCCTTTGCCGTCGCATACTTCACACAACCCATGCCCATAGTTGTCACGCAGCTTATGCACAATACAGCAGTCAAGAGTAAACAATGACTGCATTGTCCGGTGACCAAGGGCACCGAGTGGAAACAAAGGGGTCTTTGCCACTAAAAACACCAGACTGCAATTAAACCTCATCACAGTGAAATCCCCTCAGAGGCTCCACTCATTACTGAAGACTCATCATCCTCATTCTTCTGTTTTTACATCTTTCACATTTTCTCTTTCTGTGATTATAACCTCCATGCTCCAGGGTGTACCCCACCTTTAGTCCTATGTAAGCTGGGATTGGCACCAGCGGCCCCTGACCGCCAGAATAAATAACTCCATACTGACCTCTGCTGCCAATGAACAAACACTGACATAACATTCTAGAATTTAATGTTTTCCCTCACTGTAATTATTCAAACAATTATTTTTTCCCTGGTGGCTTTGCTGGTGTGTTGTACATAAATACATCGTGCTCACGAACAAGGATCTGAATTCTCAGTAAACTGCATCATGAAACAATGAATCAAACAATCTGCTGTTTGATTCACATCATGTTGATGAGTTATTACAGTCACAGCATATAAGCATTTCACAGACAATGTGAAGTCAGCTGTTTAATCACAGATGCAGGAAAACTACACATAACATAACATGGCACAATCAAAGTCAAATATTCCCCTCCCCCTGCTGTTTTAAGTGCAGAACTGCAGCTGTAAGAGAAACTTCTGAACACCACATGTGGCCTACAGAGCATGAAGATAAAATCAATAATGGTCCAGATCTGAATACCAGGAAAGTGGTAGTTTGTTGGATGTTACAACTGGAAGAGTGAATTTTCATATAACAGAACCTCAACTCGACGCGTGTGCAGGTGACACATTAGGAATTATTTGAAGGACGCTTCTGCACTCTCCAAGTGCTTCTAGTTTCTCTATGGACTTCAGTGCAGGAAAGTGAATGCTTCACAAAGCGACAGAGCCTTCAGTTCATGTATAGTATGACAGAAAAGGCTGGTCAAGATAAAGGAGCAAATAGATTATTTAGATATCAGAGAATTATGAGTAGCTTTAGATTTCAGGAGGTGAGATAAGTGGCTACAAGTGGACAATCCATGTCTGCCATGGATTGTCCACTGGCAGACAATCCATGTCTCAGCCTGGTTCTCAACACAGGGGGCATTGCCTCATACAACCACACTTCAAAAAACTTGAACTATTACTTGAAACAGGAACTAGAGATTGAAAAAGAGGACTCAAGACTAGGGCTGCTGCACAAGACTTTACTCTATATACTGTACTGTATATGTGGTGCCAGCTCTACCAGAGGAGCGATCATACCAAAACATACCTGATTCCCACTGAGCTGCAGCCATGACTCAGGCTGTTGTCTGGCAGCCTGACCCTTCTCTTCCCAGAAGTCCTGAAATAAATGGCTGCCATGATGCCTGTGTGGGATTCAGTGGAAAAGAAAGACTTCTATGGTCCAACAGCCCAGGACAAATCTTTTTAGACATTTGGTTCTTTAGAAAAAATGGAACTGGACTGAACAGGAGAGTTCCTTCTTTTGAAAGAATGATATTCTTGCTACAATAATTCATTATGTTAACTAGTCTGTATTTATATCACCATTTTCTAGTCTTGATGACCACTCAAAGCCATTTACACTACAGTTTTGCCATGACCCATTCACTCAGACATTCATGCATTCATTCATTCATCTATGTGCAGATCTTTCTTCTATGACACGTTTTTCATACACAGTTGCACGCTGCAAGCACAAGAGTCAGGTGCAACGTTGGGGTTAAGTGTCTTGCCCAGGGACAAGCCCTCAACGTTTGAGTTGAAAGATGACTTGCTTGTATACTTCCTAGCTTTAAGCAACAGATTGTGACTGCTGGACACACAGTCTTAATCATTCTATAAAGAGATACTTTGTGTTTTGCACTGTGCATGATTTCAGCTGAAAAACTGCCCCAAAAACCAGCTCACATACATAACTTTATTGTACTCTGGAGAATGCTTACGCCTCAATATAAAAGCATATCAGGATTCCCAAATCTTGGTTCTTATCACATTCAAGAATTTTTCAAGGACTTTCCAGGACCAGTTCCATCAAATTCATGGACCAAATATGCTGACACAACTTAAGATGGGAGGAAATATAAAATAAATGATATTTTCAAGGTAATTAATGTTGAAGTTTGTAACAACACCAAAGCTGGCATCCAACAGTTAAGGGAATTACATTTTAGTCCAACACACTTCACACCAATTACACACTTTCCATGTATGTATGTTACATATCTCATAAGTTTCTCCTAAACTGCTGCCTGGGAACGTACACATTTGGATGCTAACTGCAGCATGGTGATTCAGTACATGATGTATTCTACAAGCGGAATTAGCTGCCTTGTGGTCCCCATCGTTCCCTCTTCTGCGCTTGCTTTGAGTTTGTTTTATAGCAGATCCACCTCTGCTGTCCTCAGGATCTTCGCAGTGAAATGCTGTCGTTAGACTGTTCCTGACAGTTTCAGCACCTGGAACACAACACCTATCCACCATCTTTATTTTTTATAAGAACAGCCACTGAAGAGATGAGTTGCATGACACACTGCTAAGTATATGTGCAGCTGGTTATATGTGGACGTTGGGAGGGATCATTTCTGCCAAAATAGGGTTGTTTTGGTTGTGTGATATCAGCTAGTCCTACACAACACCAGAGCGAAATCAGAATAGTGTGAATATCCCTAAAGCAGTCCAAAATCAACCTGACAGAACATGCAAAAAGACAACTAGAATTACAGACGGCGGGTTTGGGTCATAGCTCACCATTTTTTATGACCCGAGTGATGTACAGTGATAAGTCTGATCTGTTGGGACAGGCCATTGTCTGGGTAATAAGGTGTATAGTTCTGTCTACATTGGCAGTGATGGAGGAACCTGTTGAAACAAGGACTGCCTTAAAATCACTAGAGACACTTGGTTGTTGTCCTGGTCCTGGTATATAACATAGCAGACCTACGAGCATGAATTAGTTCATGCTTTTCAAAACAATCTTAAAGGGAAAGTTCATGTTTGTCCTCTTTAAATTCCTTCTTTTTACACAACTTACTTTGTTACATTGCTATAAGAAAGTGTTCCTCCAGGACATTTGCACTAGTGGTAAATGGATATGGGTTTTTAAATGGCCGATGCTGATGCCAGTCTTTAGAACTCAGAGCAGCAAATGGCTGATATACAGCACGTGTCAAATTTTCTTCTAACAAGAACAGATAGATAGCTCAACACAAGTAATACTCCAAGTGGTTTCTCCCAATTCAACACAAAATGCCACTTTTAATGACTACTGCTCTCTCAAAATTATTCAACCCCTTCATGACAAGCATCTTTAGTACTTAGTAGAGCACCCTTTCAAAAACATGTATAATGTTTGTACATTCGGTCAGGTTAGGTCCATTGTGTGGCGGTGTGCTCAGTCTCAGCGGCTCTGATCAACCCTCCATCTGACCTCAAAATTTCATTGTGCAATTTCCATTGTACAGTGACAATAAAGATTCTTCTTCTTCTCTGCTGTAATGACACCAGCTTCTGGCAACATTCCTGAGGAATCGTAGCCCATTCCTCATGGGCAAAGGCAACTAGCAACTGTGATGGCCACTCTAGTATCTTCCAGGACTTCTTCTGAAACCAATCCTTGGTGCACTTTGAGATATGCTTGGGATCAGTGTCCTGTTGGAAGCTTCAGCTTCTTCACAGACGGCATGATATTTTCTCCAAGGATTTCCTGATACTTGATCCACACACTGCAGGTTTCCAGTGCCAGAAGAAGTGATGCAGCCCCAGAGCATCACTGATCCACCACCATGGTTCACTGTAGACAGGGTGTTCTTTTCTGCATGTGCTTCATTCTTCCTCCTCTAGACTTACCACTGATCCATAGGTCTGAAAAGTTCCAGTTTTGTTTCATTGCTCAACAGAGCAGAATTCCAAAACCTCTTTGACTTATTTATAAGTCAGCCATGAAGCCCTTCAGAGTTTAGTATGCACCTTACTGTGGAAACTGAAACGTCAGCTGCCACCAAGTCCTGCTGCAGGTCTTTTGCAGTCAGTGGAGAGTTTTTGAAAACCTGCCTCCTCAAGACTCTGGTAGCAGGCATGGTTGGCTTCCTCTTTCTGCCATGTCCAGATAGAGTAGCCACTGTTCCTTTAACTTTAAACATGCAAACTATGCGGAAGAACTGTAACTATCTTTTTGTATCCTTTTTCTTGTTTGTTCAAGGCAATGATCTCTTCTCTGAACTTTCTGGACAATTCTCTTGACATATTTCTAACATGCAATCAAATATTACCATCAACAATCCAGGTATTTGAGGTGATCTATCTCAAGCACACCTGATGCAACTAATTGCAAATGTGTGCTGTTATAATTTTTGCCAGTAAATCTAAAATGCAATGGGGGTGAATCATTTTGATCTACCCTCTAATTTATTGTTCTGACATTGATCAGTGACTTCATCTTGAATGCAACTGCAACTGGAGGTTGACATTTTTCTAAATCCCATTTCACATAAAACCTATGCTGCAGTGTAGTGGAGGTTGCTTATTGAAAATGGTATTTTCACTACACAGCAGGATTTTCTAGCAGAATAAATCATGTGAGTTGGAGCTAAAGGCTTCTGTTTGCTTCATTAAGAGCAATCCACAGGCACACAATTAGGACAAAACAGGCTTAAAGCTTTGCTTGCTCTGTGCCAGCCACAGAGTCTTAGCCTCCACTGGAACCTGTCAATCAAACACACACATTGATGCCTTGTTTTCAGATGCTGCTTAGTTTATTTAAGGGAAAGAAGCAGATGTGTTGAGAGCCTTACTCTTCAGGAATCCTTTGTTCAGCCCAAAGAAGTTGAAGCAAGGACAATATTGAATACTCTAATGTTCTGGTGCTAGACCTTTATCAAGCAAAAAACGGTTTACTGTTATTAAGAAAAACATCAAACCAACATTTTTTCTGCTGCTAAATTCTATCACCGCCTCCCTGAACAGAGACAAACAGAGACACTACAGATTATAGAGCATCAGATCGGAAGCTGAAAGAGGTGAAGCACTGTGAAAGAACATCGGTCCCAGGTCATAGGTCAAACCTCAGTACAAAGCTGTGGACACATGAGATCACGGGTTGACTTTCACTGCTGTGATGATGCAGCACAGCAGTGAACATGTAGTTTTTCATAACACTGCCAACGCTTGTGAATAGAGGAGGGGCCCGGAGTGTTTTTTGTTTTTTTTTTCCTCGAACCTCATTTCGTCAGTGAACAAGATGGTGACCTCCGCATATTCATGACAGTGTGTGGGCTGTTGCAGCATGCTTAACTCACAGGATCAAGCTTTCCATTGAAAAGTGAGGGGCTTGGTGTTAAGCACTGTTTAAATGGAGACAGAGAGCAGGGAGCTGGATGATGCTGTATATGATGAGCAGAGTGCCACACACTGCTGTCTGTTAAGAAACGCCATGAAGAGCCTGGGAAAAACACTTGAAGCTTATTCTATGTCTTTGTCATTAAGAGTAAGGCAAATTGCCATAGGCTCTTCAGATGAGTCATGTTAAAAGATGGTTTGACCAAGACTCAACAAGGGGTCAAATAATGAGTCCTTCTTTAAAGGGATGGTTCAAGGATTTTAAAATGTGGTTGTAAGGATTGTGACTGAGCTGTGCAGGCCACTTGCTCTCAGTGAAGGCATGGTTGCCAGAAGAGACACAAGAGAAAACAGATGTAATAGATTTTACTGAATCAACGTATGCAAATCGTTGCTCAAACATGCCTTTCTATTTTTTTCTTGTTGTGATGCAGCTTTCAGTGATGCAGCTTTCAGTGGTGCTGTAAATAAGTACACCAGACTCCTGTTAAATTTTGAGATTTTAGAAATATCCTTGTGTTTTCAGGATTTTTAAATCTATATAACTGATCTACAGTTTCAGGCATTGTTCAGTTTGATTCCTGTATTGGACGTTGTGCTAATGACTCTTCCAATGACGTCACTCACTGACCGATCAGTGGCCAAGACATCACATACAGTATTGGCTCAGCTCACTTGGAACCTCGCCAGAGCAGGTACTAAAAAGAGTACCAGGTATACCAGTTACTATCGCTAGTGCAAAAACAAAAACCGAGTGGAGCCATGTCGTGCCGAGCTGTGCTGGAACTATGTAGTGGAAAATAACTGCCCTGCTCACAATAGGAATATGGTCTCAGTCTGAATCTGCCGTGTGTTATTTAGATATGGACGAAGCTTTTCATGGTTATTAACCTACATTTTATTGCAATCCCATTTCAAGATCATTTTATCCCCCAACTCTACTTGTCATCTACCACATATGAATCTAGTGCATTTGTCTGTGCTCATTCTGATGATCACAAAATGTATTATCTTTAGTAAAAGTCAACAACCATCTATTGTTCCAGTATGCCTGCCTACTGCAACTCTATATTTTTGCCTGGAATTTACATTCAAGAGCACTCCTGCTACGAGTAGTAGAAGTTAGTGTGGAGCCCTGGAACAGCACCAGTCACTTGCTTTGTTCACACAAATGAGTGAAAGACAGTGGGCCTTCCAATTTTCCTGGGTAACCAACAGTTACAAGAGGAAATCATCCTGCATCCACTCCTTCATTAGCATAACAAGCACAGCAGAGGCACAGCTCCCCTCCACTTTCCTCCACCCCTTCCGTTCTCCGCAAGAAGCCACTCAACACAGTGCTTTGTTCTGTCAAATTGAATTACTGGTGAGAGGGACATTCACATGAGTCTCTGACCAGAGTGAGAGAGCATCAGCAGACAGACCAGAGTCCTTCAGCAGAACCTGGTCTGTGTTTATCGTACCTACCATTGTAGAAAACAATCCCCAGTTTAAGCCAGATCTTTCCAGAAGGGCATGGACAAATTTCAGCAACTTTCTCTCCAAAGGTTTCTTGTCTGAGCTTTCAAAACTCCAAAAATATGCGGTACACCTCTAATGACACTTTTTCAAAAAAAGTGATTAACGACAAATCTTGTGGTGTTATTAGAGACTTAATTATTGGAGACTCATGAAATATTACGTGAAAGCACAAATCATTCAAGGTCTTTGCACACCGGGCGGGTTGAAAGTGCAAACGATTGGATGCAAATTATGACGCATCCTCCCATACACATCAAGCACGATGCAAAGAAACTAAAAAATAATGAGGACAAGGGGGAAAATATTGCATGTCTGTGCTCACACACGCTGCTACTGTTTTGTCCGGCTGTTGCAGCTCAGTGCGAGGTCAGTAAAAACTATTTAAAAGCTCAATTTACACCCAGTATCCCTCCCCTTGTTTATTAACAACAGGGTTTTGAGAACTAAACACAATAAAGCGATCAGTTTTACCACTTTTTGTTTCCAATACAATAATGATATCACTATCTTGAATTCCAACCAATACTAATATTACTCTAATATAGTCTTCATTTGGGCTTTATAGAGATTTTATGCTATTGACTGGGAATCAATATTACTCCTTTTTTTCCTGAATCAAAGTCAGTGAGCCAATAACCATGCAGCAAGCGCTTTGACCAATATGACAGCACTAACGTTTTCCACTGATAAAAGACCAACTAAAACATAAGATTTTGACTGTAAAGTGTTTTAGTTTGTGTTGTGTGTTGTGTTAAAACAGATCAGTTGATCAGCAACTGGTGTCAAAGTCCAAATATGAATAATGATATGCACAGAAATACCCAGCCCTCCCAACTTAGCATTTGTGCTGATGCATTTACAACATAGCTATGATATAATGCTCCAACTGCATTCACTCACATCCCTGTCATACAATGGTGGTGGTAGACATCTCTGTTCACAGCATGTTAACTGAGTTTAGAGAAGCATTAATGTCATTGTTAGGATTTATGGGTCACGTTGGATTTTGCCATTTACCTTTTCCTGATATAACAGATTCTGACCAGTATTTGACCGATACAGTCATTCCTTACCATGACAGATGCAATGTGTCTTGAACGGAAACTGCAGGTAAAAGACACGGTTCATCATTGTCAGTCACAGTGGAGTGTAAACACTTGTGCACATCCTCTGCGAGGCCTAATGGCCAGCGAGAGCTGAAGGATAGCACCAGCTGGACATTGCCAGGTTCAACTGGATGGAGAGAGGAGACTCAGTGGAAAGCTCATTATTATGGTGTGTAAAAAAAGTGTGAGAAAAGATTCTCAGGCTGATTTTTGAGTAGAGTCCCTGGACAGTATCCTCTTCTTTACAAAGCTTATGTTATGTTATTTGTAAATACAAAGGAATCATGTCAGTTATTTCCTGTGTCCTTCTCTGCTCTACCCTTCCTTTTTTCCCTCCCTCTCACAAACATATACTCACACACGCTTCTGCAGGGCCAAAGAAACCTAATGACCAGGCAGCAAACCAAAACCACAGATCCAGAAAAAGAAAAACAGTCAGTCAGTGAGTGAGTGAGTGAGTTGGCCTCTCCTCCTCCACTCTGCTCACCTACCAGCCCCTTCCAATCCCTCTCTCTTCCTCACTATTTTCAACAGCAGGAAGAATGTGGCTTAGAGGTGGATCAAAGTACCAGCTCTGACTCTGAGGCTCTGGTTCACACACAAGTGATGTCATAGAAGTGTATATTCAGGAGCCCCGTCAGAGACTCCACACTGTGACCAAAACAAACAACTCTGCGATGACATTCAAAGTAACACTCCTGTGACACATTTTTAACTGTCAGACAGGTCAGCGGGCAGCTGTGTCCTCATCAGACAGACTGCAGAAATGATGCCCATGATGCAAAATGAAACGCAGAGGCATGAGAATGAGTTTCGTATTTTGGCTCCTTCATGTGAAGCACATGCAGTTGGTTCCAAAAGTCTAAGACCAATTTAAAGATATAAAATGCAATGAGAACCAGGTTGAGACACAGGGGCTTGCTCTCACCGAAAACTGTCTACCAGTATTTACCGTATTTACCGCACTGCACTATGTGACGTACTACACAAGAACTTCTTCACCTCAACCGACACAGGTCTTTTTAAAAGAGGTACATACCAACACATTACGGTGAGACGTGGCTGTTGGCTGGGTGGAGTACCGGACATCAGGTTCATTTGAGCTGCATATTTTGAGACATAACCTCAGTGTGCTGGTGCTGAGATGGCCGGCTAACTGTAACTCACACAGCCTGTATATAATTTGGACTCAAGTTTCCACAACTTTGCCATCTACGGAAGGAAAATACAAAGTATTTCTAAACTGGAGTTTTTAGCTCCACTTTCTCTGTGGCTGAGCTGTAGTGTGTACTCTCTGCAATCATTACCACACTGTTGTTCTCACATCTTTCATTCATTTTAGCTGAAGCTGAATTTAATTTTCTAGGTGACTGTTGCCTGTTAAAATTTTATTAAATCAATCTATTTATATAAAGCACCTGTATTTCTTTATAGTACTGTATTTATGATATTTGTTTACAGCCTAACACTAGTTTAATGGGTAAAGAAAAGACAGCTATTTAACTGTCAAGGGCATCAGGACAGTGAGTGTCACACACTGTGTGTCCATGGTGATAAAGCAGTGTATTGTGATTCTAGGGATAGTTGTACCCTATGGCTAGAGCAGAGTTGTCAAACTGCTGGTCCACAGGCCAAATGTGGCCCCCAGTCAATTACATGGGACACGCCACTTAAAGCAACACCATGTAATTCACCCTTCGATTAATATCTCTAAATATACTGTATTTTGAACTTATTGTCTACTTATAACAGTTTGATTAGCATCCTTGTCAGAGCCTGAGATGGTCTCCATCACCTGTACTATGTAACTTTTTGGTTCAGGTCACTCTAAGAAGCAAAGTGAAACCAACATCACTGCTTCGACTGTTTACTGCATACGTCACAGTGCGAGGGTTTGGGGGAGAAAGTTATACAGGAGTTGTTCTTTCACTGGAAAACGAAGAGACAGCACAGATACAAAAGAGTTTGAAGATTTTGTCAGAGGAGTCAAAGAAAAAATGTGAGAGTGATAGGATAAGATGCCAGACAAGGGTGAATATTGGTTCTGCCTCCACTTGCTGGCATCAGCTGAGAGATGCCGAGGGATGTTGGAGTGATAGTGACCTGGTCTTGTTACTGTTGGACTAGTAAATAGACATTGTTTGCCAATAAACTAAACATGTCAGGTGGTGTTATTGAAGTCACGCTGTTCCCTGTTCATGTTTGATATTTACGTGGTGGAGCCTTTTTTCCCCTAGCTGCTAGTTATGCTTGTTGAAGACATGGCTAGAGTTCTCCAGTATTGTTGGTTTGTCAGTAAATGCACATGTTACCACGGAGTATGTTTAAAGACAGTTGCATCAGACAATACTGTTTTCCACCTTTAGGGGTATACCTAAAGGGCAAAAACTACATTACATACAAAACAAACAACACAAGAAGAAACACAAGTCTGTCAACCTGTTCAGGATCGAGTGTGGGTCTTTTTTTTTTTTTTTTTTTTTAAATATTACCTGTGGATGAGAACGTGCAAGACACGTGACCCCACATTGCTCCTGACGCCTGTGCCAGCAGCATGTGAATGGCTATCGAAGATGTGCGACAGAAAATATGTTAAATAGATTTAGATGTATGAATGTGTGAGTGAATGGGCAAATGGCAAAACTGTACTGTAAAGCAGCTGTAAGTGGTCAACAAGACTAGAAAAGGTGCTGTTGCTGCTGCTTAGGGGTACAGCTTCAAATAGCAATAGTAATAGTGATGATGAGAATTTGAACTTTTCACCACACTTTCTAAATAATATCAAATTAAGAATAAAAAGTAACAACCCTATAAAGATCTACTGAATGTTATAAGTATCTGCAAACACAATGTGTCAGCAATCTGATGAACAGAAGTGGTGCTTTTCCACTATGCAGTTCTAGCACAGCTCAGCATAATATCATGCACGTCATTTTCCATTACTGTAGTACGTCATAGCGCGGCTGCACGAGACTGCTGACATTTTACACCTGACACAAACACGTGACGGTCAAAGCAGTTGTTTTCTTTGCAGTGAATCATTTTCCTCAGTTTTCTAAACAGATGAGTTCACTGAATGGTTCAGTACTTCCTGACTGAGCGGAGCACAGACTCCGTCTGACACAGTCACTGAAGTGAAATACGGCTGAACGGCTTGTGGTTGGGCTTACCATCTCCGTCTTTCAGCAGTGCTGTCGCTAAATGCACCAGACTCCTCTGTTAAATAATGAGAACAGGTACTAAAAAAAAAAACCAGGAACCAGGTACTATCCCGAATGGAAAAGCAACAAAAACAAGTAGACCATTGCTCTCAATTTTTTTTTATATAAAAATGCCATCTAGTGGACTCGGGTGGAACAGCTTGTTATGGTCATGCGCAGTTGCACATCTCCAAATATTATTACAGATTTCCATGCGTTAGGCATCGTTGGAAAGCTTAGAAACTACACTTTAAGAATCTGTTAACAGTGGTCACTGCTAACAGAGGTAAAGATTACTTTTGTAACCTCAGTTCTCTGAGAAGCGCTAAATGAGCTTCCTTAGTGCAACTTCAAAGCTGCAATGCTGACTGAAGGCTAAAGGTAACACCCCTACTCACGACTACATCACAGGAGGCTTTCACCTTACCTTAATACCTTTAATACACTTGTTTTTTCTCATATTGGGAGGAATGTGTTCATGCTCTGGGAGGAAGCAGAGGAAAAAGCCACACACACACACACAGACAGGTTTCCATGACTTCAGAGGACATTACATTGACATACATTAATTTCCTGGAGACTTACTCGAACCTTAACCATAATTACTAGTACCCTAACCCTAACCTCAGCCCAACTTTAAAACATGTCTTCACCTTAAAATGTAGTCATTAAAAAGTCCCCAAAGGGAAGACAAGTCCCCATAATGTGACTTTGTAAACAGACTTAGATCCCCACAACATAAGGAATACCAGGTACACACACACACATACACACTTAGGTCAGACTACAATAGAGTCATAAATTCTTACAATGTCAAGGCTGATATACATGATATACTGTACAAATATATTGGTCCTTACCAACACTGACTCAAGTGTGATGCTCCAGGTTTTATGGTTGTGTGAGTGACTGACACACAGTCAGCTGTGGCTGCACTGTGTGTGTCCTTCTCTGAGAAACAGCATGGCACAGGCAGGCTCGCTGTCACTGAAAATGCTGCTTCGAGTGGGAACACAAGATAAAAACCGACTTTGGTCACTTAACAAACGGCTTATAATAATGCTTATAATAATGCTTATAATAATGCTTAATATGTGTGCCCCTTTATCGAAAATATCATGTGCTTACTACACCACAATCCATAGAGAAAATCTGTATTTTGAGCTTGTAGGTTCTGCTGCTCTACTGCTGCCTTGTTTGTTAAGCTTTTGTTACTTAAACCAAATGAAGAATTTTCAAACACCAGTCACAAAATAACCAGTTTGAACTTACTGGTGATGGCAACAGTGGATTAATACACTCCTGTGTGTTGCAGTGTATAACCCTTGTTTTAGACTTTGGTGTGTGAGAGCGTGACTTGTTCATCAGTGAAATAAAGCAGTAAACGTAATGTGTGTTCATGTGCTGATGACCGAAGGACCAAGATGACTATAATTCAAGGCCAGTAATTTGGAATCTCAACTGAAAACAGAGGCAAGACCCAAGGAACAAAGAGTTGTTTTCTTTATTCAGTTTTAGTGGGTTAGCCAGGAATGTACTAGATTCATTATAATGTTCAAAGTTTTCCAAGCATAATCTCTCCAGTTGGAACTGGATTTGTGAATCAGCTTCATTCAAGTTTTCATTTTCTTATATCATTAAACAAGAGTTCCTCTGGGAATGTGGCATATGCAGTATTCAACGTTCAAATTTTAAAATGAAAAAAGAACACATGGTGAGGTTGCCAGAAATACTGTCCACTTCCTTCCAAAGTATTTGATAGAATTTGGAACTTTCAGCAATGACGTATTAAATCTCCAGTTTCTGGTGGGTGGTATGGAAGATTTTCTAGATATATTAGGCGAAAATTTGTCTACGTTTTGATTAAGCTGTCACAAAACGCCTGTCAGACCAGTCATTTGAACTTAATAAAACATCTGCCTATTCTGTCTGTCGGTGGAATAGGTCTGCCAATAATGTACAACATTTTAAAATGTTTTATAATACTTATCATATTAATTTCTTGCATATTAGTCTTTTTATCCATATTTTCTTCAAATCTTACATCATTACATCCTCAAATGTATTGTCCTGTCCACAAACAAAGGAATAAAGTAACCAACACTTTGAAGAGAATGAAACCAGAGAAACTGATTAATTGGTAATCAAAATTAAAAAAAAAAAATGAAAAGAACACAGTCTTTGTCATAGGCATGGATAGAATGAGGGACTATGGGAAATAGGACAGTTGAGAGAGTTGAGAGTCTCCTCACTGCCCATTCTTTCAGCTCCGTTGGTTGTGAAATGAGACAAATTCCTGAGCATCTCTCCTGTGTCAACTTTGCAACTGTGTGATAATCACCGGATGGCTGCACACAACTCTGTCACACCACCAACCCTCCTCCTCCTCCTCCTCCTCCTCCTCCTTTAAGAATGTGATGGCCTTAACACAGACACCAGTTTACTGATGAGTGTGTTCTGTGCAGAGGAGGTTGTTGCAGCCTCATCACATGGCTGCTCTCATTCAGACAGGGGGCTTTGCCGAAAAAAGAAGCAACAGTAAAGGCAAAAGAAGGAAAGAAAAATAACAGAATTCAAGCCACGGCCAGCCAGATTAGAATGTTTGACCATGTTTGTTAGTAAAACTAAATTCATTAATTAAACACCTACATCTGTGGTCAATTTTCAAGATATATTATGAATGAGTTATCTAAATGACTCCATTTTAGTGCAGCAAAGACACCCCAACCAGCATCAATGCATGCATGTGCGTGCATGTGTGCGTGCATGTATGTGTGTGCATGTATGTGTGTGCATGTAGTGGATGATCTTGTTGTTACTGGAGAGCCTTTACTCAGCACAATGGTTCCTTGATTATGTCAACAAACCTGACAGGCAGCTTAATGCACCAGAGCCTGATACAAATCAGTCTGACAATATAAGCACAGTAAAATCTTTGCTGAGATTAATTAGAGTGCCATCATTGTATCATTGTGTAATAAATGAATTATACCTTATTTAGTTGATGTCTGAGACACTTTTACAACTTTCACTATACATACAGTGTATTATATATTACAAAATAAAATTATTGCCCAAACATAATCATGGTGAATGAGTTTCTTTCAGCTGTTACTTAGAATGAGGTATTCAGTTGTTACCAATAAGGTGAAAAATAAAGTATTTATAAAAGCAAATCTGTCTAAATAAACCGGACAGGAAAAAATTAGTTTTCGCCATGACAGAGATTTTTTTTCTGGTAACCATTCAGTCATCAAACTTTAGGTTTAGGTAACACAAATGCAAAAAAAAGAATACAGAAATAAAATGAATTCCAAAATATTAACAATGCAATAAGATATATTTATGATATACAGTTGAGGACAAAATTATTAGCCCAACCTAAGAAATTTTTTTTAATTATCTCCCACATGCTGCTAATCCGAGCAAAGAATTTTTTATTGGTTTTTTTTCAAACATCCTAGTGTCATTTTGGATGCTTCCACTTTGCACACAGAAATGAAATTATTCCAAAAAAAAAAATAAAAAAAGAGCTCATTCAAAGAGAGCCACACAATACAGAACGAGTCTGGCAGAGGTACGAAGAGAAAGATTTCAAAGACTAAGATGTGTCTAAAGACCCCAGAACAACTGCCAAGACACTAGTGAAGGACTTAGACAAGTCAGGAATTGTAGTCTCAAAGAAGACAGTTACTAGAGCTCTGCAAAGAAATGGTCTGTGGGGTTGCAGACCATGAAGAACTCCACTTCTGTAGAAGAGACACCTTCAAGCCAGACTGAAGTGTGCTAAGGACAACCTGGACAAAGATTATGCATACTGGAAGGATGTCCTTTGGTCAGATGAGACCAAACTAGAGCTCTTTGTCCACAGAGACATTGCTTATGTTTGGAGAAAGAGTGGAGAGGCGTATAAGCCAAAGAACAGCGTCCCCACAGTGAAACATGGTGGTGTGAGAGTATTATGCTGTGGGGATGTTTCAGTGTGTTTTGACCTGGGAATCTGGTCAAGATGGAAGGAATCATGAAGAAAGAAGGACATGTGAAGATTTTGAAAGAAAACCTGAAACAGTCAGCAGCAAAACTGAGTCTGGGTCGTCACTTTGTCTTCCAACATGACAACGACCCAAAACATAGAACTGCCTCCAGAAGACCATCGTGAATTCATGCAACCAACCCTCCCCCCAACAGCTACTCCCTGTCATGGGCGCTGAAACATTCAATCTGAAGAAGAAGAAGCACCGCGGAGCAGTCAGTCAGCTGGTAGCTGGCCAATCACAAGACACTCAGTGTTCTGGAGGGCGGGCATTAGCTCAGAAACAGAGCGCCTGTTCAGAGGCTGGCAGAGAGCAGCAATAATCTGTCTTAATCTGAAGAGACTATGAGGTTTTTGGCCATAAATATTATTTATCGATTTTTGGTTCAAAAAGACCATTTTATGTGACCTTTAAGTGGCACAGTATACAATTGAAGATATTTCTCTCCACAGATGACATATGCTTGTGCGTGATCCTTCCGCTGATGTTAGCTGTTAGCTCTGCCGCAGCTTGTTGTCTCAGCTCCATCTGAGCTAACAGCTAAGTCTGTAGATTTGTTTGTTAATTTGCCATAGAAGGGGTGCAATCAGAAATAATGCATGTCACGTGCCCTCTTCTGGCCAATGCAGTACTTACATCACACTGTCTAGGCACTTGTAGAATGCATATATTGTAGGGCTGAAACGATTCCTCGAATAATTTGATTACTAGAATTACTCGAGGCAAATGATTATTATTTAAATATATTTATTTCAGTTACACTATGCACTCACTTATGTTTGCGGTCCGCCAGGATGGTTATCAACGTGATCACCAGAGCTCTCAAGTCTCACACGCCACACATGACATTTCTCATGCTGTTAAGTGATAAAACTCATCGCACATAAATTAGTAATCTATGAAGGGATGATGCAAAGGCAGATTGCTGTGCGTAATCCATTCATACAGTTGTTTTGAATTAGCAACCTATCAGCCAATCAGAAAATAGTATTTCCTGTTGCCAGGTAAAGTCTGAAACTAGGTTTCCATTGCAAGTACCCGTTCCATGAAAGCGCACGGATGCACATGAAACATTGAATGTGTGAACATGTTTCTGATGAGATGGAAGTGAAAGAGCACGGTCAGGTAATCGCTTCAATTATATCAATTTGTTGTAAAAGCTGCGTATTAAAGTGTAAGTTTGAAGTGTAAAGAGTATGAACTGGACATTTGCCTGTTTATTTTGTTTTTTTTTTTGGTAGTGTTTGTGTCATCTAATTAGATTTAAAGATGTCAGGAAAGAAGCAGAAAACTCTAATTTCATTCTGGACGGACAATGACCAATGCTGTTTAAGGGGACAATTTGGGGTCAAATGTCTCTTTGATCCATTTGTCTTTTTTTGTTCTGAAAGTTAAAAATAAAACAATTTATTTGGTTTAGTGGAAATTGTCCATTATTAGATTAACATATTATCTTGAGACACTAATTAATCCAACACCCCCTTATCTCACTCCACACTAGGTTCCAAACTTGAAAGCCCTGGTGATCACCTCAGATGAAGTTAGCCTACACTGCTAACATAACTGAAGTGTGGAAAGACAAAGGCAGCAGCGATCAAGGGGAAGATATACAGCGTAAGTTTGTTGTGTTTGTTTCTTGGTTTAGTTTGTAGTGGTCCCATACTTTTGACCACTACAAACTAAACCAAGAAACAAACACAGTACAGAATATAGAATATCCCAGTTTTTTATCAGATTACTCGTTTAATTGCCAGAATAATTGATAGATCACTAGATTACTAAAATATTCAATAGCTGCAGCCCTAATATTTTGATTTGGAATGGGTTTTTGAACGTCCCTACCAAAGATCACTGTATTTCAATAAAACAGCACCATTACATAACAAGCTCCTACTGTTGTCACATAAAAAAAACTCAGTGGACCTGAACTCTTCACAGCTTTTCCCACATTCACACAGTGGAAGGGGCCTCACCTGCACCAAAGAAAAGCTGAAGACATGCAGTGTGCTGACGTGCACTGCATTGGCCAATGCTCACATCAGAAACCCAACTTTCTCTCTCCTCAAGAAGAATGCCTGAACTCATGGGAGCGAGAGAGGGCAAAAGTTACACTGCAAGAACATCAGGATTTAGTTGAAATAACAGATGCATGTCTGAGGGTTCCTGATGAGAGAGGTTTCTTATTGGTGGCTGCTGTGTCTCTCCACAGCAGCCTGAACTCATGGGAGCGAGAGAGAGAAGAGAGAGGGAGAGAGAGAGAGGAAGCCCATCCTGCAACCTCAAGCTGTTTGTGATGCTCTGTTTGTACTTCTGGCAAGCAGTTTACTTGCAGTGCATGGTGATGCATTACAAACAGACTGGAATACCACCAATAAGAAACCTCTCTCATCAGGAACCCTCAGACATGCATCTGTTATTTCAACTAAATCCTGATGTTCTTGCAGTGTAACTTTTGCCCTCACTCTAAATAAAAGGTTGCATTTTTGTTTTGAAAAATCGTGGGTCATTATAATTGTCAAACATTTGACATGTACACACAATCTCAAATGTCCATAAGGTTGCACATTTTTGCAACCTTTATAGTAATTATATTTTAAATAGATAATTATACAAATACAATAGAAACAGCTATAATGAATCCTTAACATGACCATTCAGATTTTTTGAAGTGTGGTTGTATGTATACTGATACATAGTCAGCACTGACTGTACTGTGTGCTTCCTCTGCAACAAGAGTCTGTTGAAACTGCATGGCTGTCAACTGGACCACAAGGGAAAACAATTAACCAAAGGCTAACCTAACAAAATGTATCCCTGCTTCAGTCTTCAGTGTCTTAAAGAATATATTCACCTTGTTATCTCACCATGAGACAGCATTTTCTGAGTACTTCTGATATTTCTGAGTTTGTACACTGGTAACCCTAACATACCTAAGTCCATGCAAGGAAACAGGAGCTGTTGAGATAAGACTTTTGTTAAGTAGCAAAAATATTGTTTTCATACACCTGCATCTCAAGCTGGTTCTTAGCACAGGAAGTAGAAACAGCACGGCCAGTGCTGACTATGTATCAGTGCCTTATACAATCACACTTCAAAAGACTCTAACTATCACTTTAACCCAATCCAAATCTGCATCTGCATGCAAACTCCAAACAGAAAGGCTGTGGTTGAACTTGGATTCAAATGAAGGACCTTACTGTTCTGCACTACTATGTGGTGGTGCAGTGGGAGTTTTCAAAAATGACATAATATTATCATATATGAATAATAATAATAAAAATGCCTGGGCTCAATGGCTAGCAATGTGATGTGATCCAGCTTTGATTCTGTGAAGAAAAGCTGAAGTTCTACACTGGATATTGAAATCTGCTCTCAAGTATTGTGGTCAGGCACAGACTGAAAGACACTGCTCTCCCTCACGCTGGCTTAGTAAAAAGACCCACAGAGAGGGTGGAGGTTTGGCACCGGTGTTGTCCTGGCAGATTTACATACTCAAAGCCTTTTGAGATGGTTTTAAACACAAATGCAACCGACTACAGCAGAGCACAGTGAGAAACTGCCACTGGAAAAGAAAAGAGAAATGCCTGTCTGTGCAGACTTGTGGATCAGCTGTAGTTTCTAGGTCTGAGGTTTATCCTCACCACACTATTTTTGACTACAAACATTGGTGCTCAGTGAAAAAAGAAAAGAAACATAACTGTGGTGTACTGACACACCCAGACCATTTTTAGCTGTTCAAGCATTTCATTGTATTTGATAAAGAATGGCTTAACATCACAAGCTTTACTGTGAAAAGCAGCTGAGCCGTTCTTCAACCGGCTTCATTTTTGTTCTGCTATCAACTGTTCAGCACTAGAGAACATAAAAGTGCAACCTTTTCTTCACAGGTTTACTGGTCCATTACATAACATTTCAATCTTGTCACATAACAAGTATTAATCCAACATACTGTACATCCCTAATCAGCAGCAAATGTTAAAGAAAAAATCCATCCATCCATCCATCCATCTTCTGCTGCTTATCCAAGGTCGGGTCGCAGGGGTAGTAGCTTAAGCAGAGAAGCCCAGACTTCCCTCTCCCCGGCCACTGTGTCCAGCTCTTCTGTGGGGATCCCGAGGCGTTCCCATGCCAGCCGAGAGACACAGTCTCTCCACTGAGTCCTGGGTCGTCCTGGGGCCTCCCCCCAGTGAGACGTGCCCGGAACACCTCACCAGGGGGGCGTCCAAGAGGCATCCTAGCCAGATGTCCGAGCCACCTCATCTGGATCCTCTCGATGCGGAGGAGCAGCGGCTCTACTCTGAGCCCCTCCCGGATGACCGAGCTTCTCACTCTATTTCTAAGGGAGAGCCCGGACACCCTGTGGAGGAAACTCATTTCAGCCGCTTGTGTCCACGATCTCATTCTGTCAGTCATTACCCACAGCTCATGACCATATGTGAGGGTAGGAACGTAGATTGACCAGTAAATCGAGAGCTTCGCTTCTCGGCTAAGCTCCTTCACCATGACAGACCGATGCAGAGCCCACATTACTGCGGATGCCGCACCGATCCGCCTGTCCATCTCCCGCTCCATTCTCCCCTCACTTGTGAACAAGACCCCGAGATACTTAAACTCCTCCACTTGGGCAGGATCTCATCCCCAACCCGGAGAGGGCACTCCACCCTTTTCTGGCTTAGGACCATGGGCTCAGATTTGGAGTTGCTGATTCTCATCCCAGCCGCTTCACATTCGGCTGCGAACCGCTCCAGTGAGAGCTGAAGATCACGACCCGATGAAGCAAAAAGGACCACGTTGTCTGCAAAAAGCAGAGACCCAATTCTGAGCCCACCAAAGCGGACCCCTCAACGCCCTGGCTGCGTCTAGAAATCCTGTCCATAAAAGTTATGAACAGGATCGGTGACCCTTACTGGGAACGGATCCGACTTACTGCCGGCAATGTGGACCAGGCTCTGACACCGGTCGTAGAGGGACCGAACGGCCCTTATCAAAGGGTCCGGTACCCCATATTTCCAGAGCACTCCCCACAGGACTCCCAAAGGGACACGGTCGAACGCCTTCTCCAAGTCCACAGAGCACTGTAGACTGGTTAGGCGAACTCCCATGCACCCTCCAGGACCCTGCCGAGAGTGTAGAGCTGGTCCACCGTTACACGACCAAGACGAGAACCACACTGCTCCTCCTGAATCCGAGATTTGACTATCCGATGGACCCTCCTCTCCAGGACCCCTGAAAAGACTTTACCAGGGAGGCTGAGGAGTGTGATTCCCCTGTAGTTGGAACACACCCTCCGGTCCCCCTTTTTAAAGGGGGGGGGGACCACCACCCCAGTCTGCCAATCCAGAGGCACTGCCCCTGATATCCATGCGATGTTGCAGAGACGTGTCAGCCAAGACAGCCCTACAACATCCAGAGCCTTAAGGAACTCTGGGCGGATCTCATCCATAAAATAAATAAATAAAAAAAATCACATTTATAATATAGAGGTTGTTTTGGAGATGTTGAGTGAAAAACAGGTTAAAGAGTGTTCAGGTGTGGTTCTCTAAAGGTACTTGACACAAAACATTGAGTACACTCCTGACTCATCCCTGCACTGAGTACCAGCTTGAATTATGGATGGATGCTCACTCTCTCTGAAAACATGGACAAAAGCCTTGCCTAATAAAATCTATGCCTGCATAAGTGTACAGTGTCTTAAAAGATGTTCCCTGTTTTAACTTAAGTTGGTCACCTTTTGCAATTTCAAGCTCTGTGTGAATTGATTTGTTATCAAATTCACATATAACACATATAAATACTTCCATCAGAAGTGTAAGCATCGCTGTAGATGCTACTGTGTCAGTGTAAATGCGGATGGAACCGAGCATAAATATAGGTTTCTGGAACTATCCCTTAAAGACAGATTAATAAATCAAGCCCAATTAACTGACCTAGTGTTTCTGTTTTGAACCGGAGTGGACTATTTTACAAGAGAACACTGAACACAACACACCGGATCTTTTCCCTCCATAATTCAAACAATGACGATTGGATTACAATTTACGAGTGTTTAATTCTGTGAAAATGAGTGTCCTATATTCACGTCACTGCAGTATCTACTCTCCCTAAAGATCAGCACATTTCTGTTCATTGAGTTTAAGCACTCTGGAAATACAAGGCTGAGATACTGAAATGATTCTGTGCAGTAATGACCTTAAACTAATGGTGAAAGGATACAAAAAAATGTAATGCAGGGAAAAAAAACGTTTTTTTTGCATGCATTGCCTTTCAGATAGAAGGAGACCCCACAAAAACCCAACACATTAAGCAGTTTTACTGCTGGTGTGTGCTGCTGGTTATAAGCTAACCACAGCTAACCAGACTGAAAGTAACTGCTTGTAGTTCTGCAAATGAGAGGAGGTTCCTGATGGATCCTGATGATCCTTAAAATGTTCCACCAGTTCGGAATGGAGTGTGGCCAGTAGGAACCGGGATATTCCCATCACATGGGGGCCAGAGTATTCACTCCCACATGCTGCACATGAATGTGCCTGAACAACACAGAGGCCTCTAAAGGCTTAGGCAGTCAGATACTTTACTGTTCACTTTAACTCCTGTGATTAAAACAACTAATGGCTTTGCAGGTTCTTGTTGAACCTGAGCTAAGTCACAGCACAATTTCATACGTCCTTGTCTGACAAAAGATACCAAAACTACAAAACAACAAGCCTCCTTTGTACAATAACTGTGAACTAAATTGATTAAAACCACACATTTGTAGCTATAACTACACTCCCCAGGATATACATAAAAGCTCAAGGGGAACTCATCATATAATAGTACCTTCTAAATACCGAAAACATTACCAAACCATATAAATGTAACTGTGGACCCATAAGGAAAAGAATTAAGAAAGCAAATTTTGAAAACCATAATAGATATATAAATATATAAAGTGAATACACTGCCTCAACTATTACATTTTTTCTGGTCATTACCAGTCAAAGTAACCAAAACAAGATTGGGATAAGTGAATTTCTTTATATGAATTTCTTTAGATTAAAAAAAGGGGGTAGACCATTACTATGCTTGACAGACTTCTACAAGGCTGCACAATTCTTAAAGTGTGGTGCACAATTAGAATGTGGTTTATTTGACTGGGTCAAAGGGTTAAGTAACATAATTTAATCACAGAAGTTCAGTATATAATCATATGATACAATGTGATTAATCAGATCACAATCAATGTAATTTATCAACTTCACATTTAGATGGTTAATGGTCTGTATTTTTTCCTGATTACCACTCAAAACTGTGTTACACTAAAGTTTTGCCATTCACCCATTCAAAAGTGTGACACTTTTAAAAATAGTTTGTAAGAAGAAAAATGTGTGAATTGCAATAAAAAAAATTGATAATTAAACAATTCATTAAATAATAAACTGATGCAGAATAAAAAAAAATTGGCAAAAATCTACCTAATTAATCAGCCCAACTGATTAATCTGTCTATCTCCTATCTACTTCTACTATCTAATCTACTTCTATACTGGACCTACTGTATACAAATGTAGGGTATCATCTCTTCTTTTTAAAGCTCTGCGAGCTGCAACTCCAAGCACCTGCTGCTCATGAGGTCACAGATCTCTGCCTTCAACTGAACTCAAATTGTGTTTATAGAGCATGTTTTAAACAAACAAGGTTGACCAAAGTGCTGTACAGACCCACGTCAACAAAATAGCAAAAACATAAAACAACACAGCACATAATAGCAGTAAACAGGGGAATACTATAATGCATCCCTTGCTGCCACCGCAAAAGCTTGGTCACTGCTGGTCTTGTTTCCAGCAGCAGCTGGTTGTCTGACCCAAGAGCCAGATTCGGAGGTGCCAGTCCATGTAGTGGTTTGAAAACAAACATCAAGATTTTAAAAATCAATCCTAAAACACACTGGTAGCCAGTGGAACAAGGTTGTTATTAGGGTGATATGAGTTACAGAGTTAAAGTAATTCAGCCCTGAGTAGCTTTTGATCTTTGCTAAAAAACCTAACTAGGTAAAAGCTTGTTTTATCAAGTAATAAGTTATCTGATTTTTCAGCTTCATAAATGTGATTATATTGTGGTTTGTTTGTGCCTCCATGACGGTAAACAGAATATATTTGGTCTGTGGACAGAACAAAACATTTGAGCATATAGTCATTTTAATTTTATGGACAAAACAGTTAATCAATGAAATAATCAACAGAGCTATTAGTTATAAAAAAAAAAAAAAAAAATAGGTTGCAGCTCAAATCAAATCCAAATCACTCTGACAAGTAAACAAATAAAAAATAACATCACACACCCGCTGCTCACAAAAGTGATGTGACATGAACACAGCACCATTAAAGAAGTGATAATCGTTTGCTGGTTCACAAAACCCACAGAGGCCACACGGCTGTTCATCATCAGCTTCATTCACCATTACTTCCTGCAACATCTGAAACTCAAGTGCTGACCCCAGAGCACTGTCCTTTTTGAAAAGACGCAGCAGCAGCTGAAAGACCTGCAGAGCAGCAGAGAACTGTCACGAGGTGTAAAACATGAAGGAACCAAATGTAGTGTCGAAAAAAGGGACAATAGAGTCTTTCATAAATAAAACTAAGCCAAAAAGGTAAAACTCGAACCAAAAAAACATCATGGAGCAGAAACACAGAGAGCTGACCACAAACACATGAAAACCAGAACAGAGCAGACTGAAATGTGAAGTGAAATAACCCTAACCCTAACCCAAAACAAACAACACTGGGAAGCACAGAGACTAAATACACCAGGGAGGCAGGTTCAACAGACACAGGACAGGAAGCAAAACTCGACAAGGTACACACACCAGGAAGAGGTACACACAAGTACAAAATAATACAAGAAACCAAGAAAACAGGAAGCCGAAAACCCAAGGCAAACAAAAAGAACAAAAGGACCAAACAGAATAAATGCTGTGACAACAACACTGATCTTTTGAAAAACTCAACACCCCACCTTTTTAGTCTGTTTTTATTATTTTATTTTAGTATTTTAATCTCTTTGAGCATTTTTTTAAAAATCCATTTGTATTTAGCTACTTTAACCTGACCTCAGCGTTTCCTCTTTTAATGTTGTTTTGTTAGCCTGGTGTGTGTTGTTGTATGTCGTAAGGGTTGATTTTATTGTTTTTGTTGATGACAATGTTGTGCATAAAAGCACCTGCATGCAGAGGAACCTCTTTGTTGATGTATGGAACAGTGATTAGCAAAGCATTCTGCAAGAGCTATGTGTAAGTATGGGAGGGGTACATACCTGTACTAGAATATATAAGGTGTATCACCATTCAGCCAAAATACTGTATATCAGTATATGATTTTTGGTCCATATCAGTACAAATGATGCAACTGATCCACCCCATCCTCTCATGCCTGCAGACAGAAGATTCAGCCACAATTCCATTGACTACTATGTAAATAATAGTTCCTAACTTCCATGAGCTTTGGAGATATTTTAAGAAATTAAAGCTAATTTTACAATTATCAAAATAATATGAATCATTCTTATTTCATGACAAATTTCATAGCACCCCATGCCTTAAAACATGCTTAGTTTTTTATTTCCAAAAACTGAATTTATTCATGGCTATCAGATAATTGTAACAATTTTAGAATGCAATTTAAGATTAAAACTTTGGACGTGAGTTTTATTATGAAACAAAACCTAAACCTAAAAACCCAAACCTGTGCTAACAGGAAACATCTCTTTGTAATCACATTAGTAAATAGTGAGGCTGATAAATGAAGACGGACTCTCAAGTCACTCAGGTAGATATGATGCAACAGAAACGGTAAGGCTGAGATTAGGACATCAGACCATCAGCAGAGATCCTCTCAGGTTGACCCTGATGACAGCAACATCGCAGGTCAGCACAGTAAAAGCCAGCAATCAAGGTCAAAGTCCCAATGCATTTGCCTCACTGCCCCTTATAATACTGACATGGCAGTAAAAATAAAGAAACAAAAGAAAGAAAAGTGAAGATTACGTTTGTGTTTCCTTCCTACCTGTGTAGGTGCAGACTGGCATCTCAGTTTCTGGAGACAGAAAAAGGAAAACACACTGATGAACACAATATTCACAGTAATTGTTGACAGATATGGATCCAACGGACGTTCTCAGTATCAAAAGCTGTGGTCAGTCTGGATTCACAACAATGCAACAACTGCAACACACATGACATCTGTAAGATCTGGTGTAGTGTGGTCTACTGTAGTGACCACTCGCTCCTAAATGGAGATGGTGACTTGCTAATTAGATAATTCTCAGGGAGGCAAGTAATGTTCATTTTGGGCTGTGCATGGATTAACCAATACTGAGATGCTCGAGGAGAAAAATTTTGAATGCAGTAGTTGGTGTTTGACCAGAAAGAGGCAGTAAATACACCCATGTTGTCACAACATGTGCTGTATAATTTCAATAGTTAACACTTCATCGAATATTTGCGCCTGGATCAACACATAACATTACTAAATGCACATATACACTGGTTTACACCTAAAAAAAAAAGTTGTTTAGGGAGTAATGTTAGAATCCGACTCCCATCTTGCAGTTGCAGACACACTAACCTACAAATTGGCTGCAGACTCAGGACCAGGTTGTTGAAAATACTGTTTGCTTTCATTTCATTTCACCTTTGTTCTATGCTTATATCTGTGATGCATTAGCATTCAGTGCTAGTAAATTGCTAGACTTGAGCATGTGGAGCCCAGCCCACTCTACCCCACCACATAAATACAGATACACACTCAAAACGTCCAGGGTTGCCAGACCATCAGTGCGATTACCTACATAAACAGGACACCCACGATGAATTGTATTATATTGACATAGTTTTCTACCGAGAATGTATTTTATTTGTAAAAACAAATTGCATGACAAAACTGTGTTGATTCATTTTTAATGCGCATTTTTATTCTTGTATTGAAATCCTGGCCCTTTTGTGGTGAGTATACAGCTACTCTGGTAGCTGATGTCACAAAGTCCTCTGGCAGGAAGTGATGCTGTTCACCTCAATAGATACAGTATCTACTAGAAAACACATAAATCCGACTCTTTGTGGGCTGTTTTCATCATAAACGTGAAGATGGTGGATAGATGTTGTGGCGTAACAGTCAGAGACAGGCTAACAGGAGAACATTTCACCAGATCCCCACAGATTCAGGGAGAATCTCTGCTATGAAACATGCTCACAGGGGACAGAGGACGGAGTGATGGGAACAAACCCAAGATTTCGTGGTTAACTCTTGGAAAATCATGGACTCAGACTAGAGTTAGACTAGAAGAGCTAGTCTGCACAGCACTTGGGGATGGCGATATGACGTTATTTATGATGAAGGATTAGAATGTGTTGATAATCTGCCAAAGCAGAGTTTGTAGTATAAATCGTCTATAGAGCACGTTGCTCTTTTATGCTCTTGCACGGATGCATCCGTTTTTTTTTTTACCACAGCCAAATCATATTATTTGCTAGTCTGATTCATGCCCTCCATAGAGGAACAGTGATTGACCAATCATAGCAAACTGTGGGCATTGGTATGGATTTCTTCTTCCCCAGTCTGTTTGAGTCAGAGTGTTGCCAAAGCCATGGTTGAAAATGAAAACAAAACAGAGAAGCTCATGTCGTCCAGAGCTCTCTACCACAGTTTTATGAAATTAGGCTTTTGTTTTCCTTGTGCCCCCCCAAAATACCTCAACTGTGAGCAGGGACAAAATGGTCCTTATACTCACTTATACTAATACTCACCTAATAAAATGTGCATTGTTGAGTCTGTGATATCTAATGAATGAATTTGCTGCTTTATCTTGGTGTTAGTCAGCCTTTTCTGACTGGAAAATGAAGTTTCTGTTGCTTTGTAAATCACTCACTCCTTGCACCAAAATCCACAGAAGAAATACTGTGATTTTACATCACTGAACACAGGTTATTAATCAATAAGTTCAAATGTGTTATTTTGTCATTTTGGCATATAAGAGAGAACATACAATTAAGCCGATGTATTATTAGTACAGTAGGTAAGTCTTTTGTGAAGTGGGTATAATGTGTTGTTGTTTTTTTTTTTGTGTGTGACATTGGCAGCCAATTACTTCACAAAGAGTGAGCCTCCATTTTCTCAAGCTGGTTCTCAGCACGGGGGTATGCACATTGTAGTCACCACAGACTACGTGTCAACTCCACTTCAAAAAACCTGAACTATCACTTTATTCGCAAGAGTGATAAATGAATGCGTGTGACATTTCAATTCGGTCAGCACGAGGGCCAGCGTTTTATACAGATACCTTAGTTACAGCACCACCCTAATGGTGACCAGTCAACCTGTCAAACAAAGGGCACCACCTCCCTCTCGTTATCATGACTTCAAGTCAGTCGCAAACTAGACATATTTCTGAAAAGATTTTAAGGAAAAAAATAATAAGCAAAAGAAAAAAAGGGGGAAGATGTGGCTGCAACAAAAGCCAGCTGAAGGAGATGCTCACTTTCTTGCCTTTTCTGGTTGATGCTTTTTCAATCGCACATGGAGGAGCAGTTTGAGCGTGAGCCAACAGCGATAACCTGGATAGTTACCCTAACTTAACGTAGTCCTTTTTTGGCCCTAACTCTAGCCTCATGCAATTTTATCCTTTTATTATTATCTCTGAGTGACTAAATGTGCCAACAGTCTGTCAAAGAAAAGAAAAGAAAAGAAAAGAAAAGAAAAGAAAAGAAAAGAAAAGAAAAGAAAAGAAAAGAAAAGAGTGAAGAAGTGTTTTTTTCTTTTCTTTTTTTGAAAAACTACCTTTGACTGGTTCTAGAGTTTATAAGCCATAGCTTTTATGAAGAACCAGTAGTATACTTGATACAGCACACACAGTACTGTCTATTCTGTGTTCCTTTTTACATGAAACAGACAATCTATCAACATTTACATTATCTCTCAGCACTGGTAATGGACATACCGAATTACTTGTGAAGCATTTCTAAATCGATTGGGTGAAGTGTCATGTTTCGAGCTCATTCAGTTCAACAACCTAAGCCACAGCAGATGATGAATAACAAACCGAAAACATTTAATTGAACAGAAACACGGATCCAAATAAAATGTTAAAGAGGACTGTTGTGTCTATACTCTTTCATCGTTAAATATATAAAAATTGTACGAGTAGTCTTTTGAGGAGGAGGTATTCGAGATTAAGGTTCCAAAAAAAAAAGGTTCAGGATTTATTGCTTAGACAAAAATATTCTCCGTGATTGACTTCAGTTAAACAAACAAGAAAATAATGTTGTATTATGCTATGCTATGCTATTATTATGCTATGCTATGCTATATTATGCTATGCTATGCTATGTTATTATGTTATGCTATGTCATATTATATGTGTTATGTTTGGTTGTGTTAGTCTGTACTGTATTGTTCGCCCTTCTTTCCACTTCTGAGAAAGAAGGGCTTCTCTGTTTACCTGAGCTCGAGCAAGCGGTTTTGAAAAGTCCAGTTTAGTTACGTAACTAGCACATTTGACGTGCAACGAACCCTCCCCCAACAGCTACTCCTGGTCATGGGTGTGAACATTCAACCTGAAGAAGAAGAAGAAGAAGAAGAAGAAGAAGAAGAAGAAGAAGAAGAAGAAGAAGAAGAAGAAGAAGCACCATGGAGCAGTCAGTCAGCTGGTAGCTGGCCAATCACAAGAGACTCTGGGGGGCGGGCATTAGCTCGGAAACAGAGCGCCTGTTCAGAGGCTGTCAGAGAGCAGCAATAATCTGGCTTAATCTAAAGAGACTATGAGGTTTTTGGCCATAAATATTATTCAGTCCTTTATTTGCACCTGTGGGTAGATTAAATCTTAAAAACTCTCAGATAACAAACTAGCACACTGACAATGTTTTGGTGATATATTGATATTCTGTTTAGAAATGTACTTCCTTCATTCTGTTTCTATGGTAACCAATAAAACCCACCACATTGCTACAGACACACGAGACATTCTTAGACATGCTGGGATATTTAGTCCCTCTAGCATGTTCTGAGTCTGCCCCTGGTCTCCCGTCACAGGTTTGAGTGTCCTTCTGATCCTTGGTGGTATGCTGTGCTACGGGCAGGACCCTATTTAAAGGGACAGTCCAGGTTTTTTGCAGTGTGGCTCTGTGCAAGCCCATGCGTGAACAATTAGCCTGAGACACGGACACTCACTCTATTCGAAAACCACAACTGATTTTATTCACATCACCAAAGGCTTATTGTTTCTCCCTTTGGCCAACAGCATTTACAAATATACTATCTTTTATGTATTTGAAAACTCAGTGGTAGAGTGGATGTTACAGGTGGACCGACAGTGGTAGAGGCAGTTGTAAAGGCAGATAGAATAATAATATTCTAGGCATAAAAAAGCCATCAGCCATTAGAAAATTTTAAATTAAACCCCATTAAATGGAACAAATAATTAATTGGTTTACCTTTACGGAATCTGTCAGTAGTAATAAGGTGAAAATTTAAAATAATAGCCTGGAGCAATTCTTCTTCTTTTTCCACATTAATACTTAAAGTGGGCAAGATCATCAGAATTTCTTTATCAGTAAGTCAAAAAAAAAATCTCTCAATTCCAAGATGGGTTAAAAGAGGTGGGGAGCAGATTGTAGACACATGCTGACACCTGTGTTGTTCTAAAACATAAGGAAAAAAGAAAAGCTACTTTGGCTTAATGAAGATGGCTTTTTGATTCTCATTCCAGAATCGTTTTAGTACAGGCGTGTGTGCAGACAGACAGCCATGACCTGAGAGGGCTGGCTGGATGTGAACACAGAAGCACCTGCGGGCAGATTCAAGACATGACTTTGCTTGTCCCTGCAGTCGCTAATGCAAACACAACAACATGAGCCAGGTCCATGCACATTTTTCACCTGGAGGATCAAGCTCTTTCTTGACACACCCTCTTATTTAGTTTTATAATGGTTTTAGTCAAGTCAGTGTGAGTTATGACAGATTAGTTTGATGCACTGCACCGTTCATGTCAGGACGACAACGTTAAAGTCTCATACATCCTGCAACAATTTATCTTCTCCTGGTAACTGTTTTGCACTACCACGTATACAATATTAATTAATCTTCTTATTTATGTGTATGTATCTGGTAACTAAAACACAGTTTTAAATGTGGTAAACAAAACATGCTGCTAATGTTGTAAATTATGTTCCCATTTAGAAGAAAATACATGAGAAAATGTGGCACCTATGATTGGACTTCAGTGTGATTTAAGGTCCGAGGTAATTTATGTTCTGATAATCTGATAAAGTACAACATGAATGTGTCTGAAGTTCACACAGTCTTGCAGACTCGGGCTATGATGCCACACTACTGTGACATCATTGTTACCATTCAGCCTCGGAACAGGTTTGACATGCATATCTCACATGCTCACAACGGGTTTTGACTGAGCTAATGATCTCAATCTGTAATCCAGTCTCGCTGTGCCACACTCATCGGTGCCTATGATAATATATGCATTACATACAGTAAAGCCCAATCCCACGGCACGCACTAACCTCCAGCACCAAGCATCAGGCCACTCCACCATTAAGTGTTAACATGTGAGTTGACCATGAGAGAACTTGATGCACAGATGAAAAACCCATCACATCAGAATTAGGAACAGGGAAACACAGTAAGATGCCTCAATAGTAAGTAACCGTACTTTTTATTTTATTGTCTAACTTTCAGGGTTTTTTTTTTTATTGAAGTACCTTGCTTTGGTTGTTCATAATTTCATTGCTCGACTGGCTTTACTAATTGTTGATGTTGATGATGATGGCGTGCTGCCACATAAGAGAGTCAGCGTTTGCTTTTCTGACTTTAAATATATGTTTCTCTCAGCCTGAAGTCATTTAATAATAACACTGTATCTCTCTTTTAATTATTATTATTTATTTACAGTATTTATTTTGTTGTTCCAAGCAAGGAGCCTTTTGTTCACTGTTTGAACTTGTAAGAAAACCTTTATTGCTGTGACGTTTTGGTACTGGGCTTTCATCAGGCAAACACTCAAAATGAAATAAATGCTGAAACCATATTGTACAGTAATGTAAAGGCAATAAATAAAATGTTCTTGCAGGTTCAGAAGCACATGAACAGGATGAGTCTCTTCTGCTCATGTGTGCTTGGGCCTAACGTTAAGTTCTTGAGCATGATCCTGGTGCCTCCACTGGAATCTGCTCTACACACGAGATTCCAACAACAAGGGAAAAGAAAAGAAAAGAAAAGAAAAGAAAAGAAAAGAAAAGAAAAGAAAAGAAAAGAAAAGAAAAGAAAAACAGCCTCTTTCCAGCTTCATTTCCTTCCTTCGTCTTATTAAGTCTGTGCCCGAGGCTGAACTTCTTCTACAACATTTCACAGACAGAGAAAGTTCAAGTGATCAAGTCTCACCTGGTGCCACCTGAGCAGAGCCCAGCAGAGCAGGTACGCCGCCAGGCTGAACTTGGCGCTCCGGTACCTCTCCGGCAGACAGGGGAGATACATGAGCAGCTCCGAGCGCACTCCGCCGCCCGGCTCCTCTCCCTCTCCCTCTCCCTCTCCGCGGCCGGAGCCGCTCTCCTCCTCCTCCTCCTCCTCCTCCTCCGCCGCCGCCGCAGAGTCTCTGCTCGTGGCCGGGCTCTCCATCAGTGTCCGAGGCTCGGGCTGAAGTTTTCACACAGCTGTAGGAGCAGAGCTGCAGAATGGATCGGTGCCCTGAAACTGTGTCATGCCGAAGCCTAACTCTGGAGGACACAGCTGCAGCCCCACTGAAACTTGACTGACACGCGAGGCCACTTCCACGGCAAATGCTTGTCCTGTTCCTAATGAAGGGCTCACACAAAGAAGTCCTCTTCAAGATTCGAACCCGAGCTGAGCGTCTGACACAGCAGCAGTCTACTCTTTCAACTGGAGGATTGCTGTCCTACAGCGCCCCCCGGTGGCAGTTTTAAAGGTTTAAAGTTTTAAAGGGTTATTCCAGTTAAACATCATATATGACCATTTACCACACCAAATGTTTAACTGGAATAACCCTTTAAAAAAAAAAAAAAATAAAAAAAAATATATATATATATATATATATATATATAACTGTATATATTCTATGTCCAGTTGAAAGATGATCCATAAAGATGAACGTCCACCATCCAAACACAAATTTGCCTAACTGCTTACATTATTAAAGGGTTATTCCATCCAGAATTGATTAAAATTACTTTCTATGTTGATTCAGTATTCTACATTTGCTCATATAATTCCAGGAGATATGAGGCGGCTGCCGGCGCAGTGTTGAGGCAATAAAAAACAGAAATAGGCAGAGCTCGGTGAAAACAACCCACCTGTCTGATGAGGCAATAGACGGCATTACTTTGAAGTAATAATTAAAGTAAGAAATTTAAGAATTCCACAGAGAAACTGCAGAGAACTTTGGAAGTCTGAAGAGATGTTATTAGAGAAACACAAATGGATGCAGCAGAATGATTATTCTATGATTTACCCCATCTTAGTTATAATATTGTAATATTGTTTGCTCCAAGCTTTATAAACTTCTTCTGTTTTAAGAATGCTGACAACTTCTTCAACAAATGTGTGTGTTTATGTATGAATGTATGTTTTGGCATGTGTATTTTGTTTGCTTTTATATTTTACTTACTGTTAATCACATTTTACCTATTGTTTATATAGTGTTTAATTACTTTATATTTCCCCTGAATTTTGCTACTTTGCACATGCCTGTGGCTTCTTGACCTCTTCTAACAATTTAAGGTATTTTTGTGTGCTAAAAAAAAAAAGACAAAAAGCAAAAATCAAGAATTGTTGATAGTGAGGAACATAGAATTGAGATGACCAAAGTGCTTATATGCATGTTGCACCAGCAAACAAAACTAAAAGCAAGACGTGAAAGTAATATCACTGAGAAACAGGATATTGATGGGGAAGTCCATTCACAGATGACATCACCATGGCGTCCAGTTCCACTGTAAGGAACCTTGGAGTTATTTTTGACCAGGATATATCATTTGAATCACACATTAAACAAATTTCCAAAACAGCCTTCTTCCACCTGCGGAACATTATGAAAATTAGAAACATTTTATCCTTAAAGGATGCTGAAAAACTAGTTCATGCTTTTGTTACATCAAGATTAGATTATTGTAACTCAGTACTATCTGGATGTTCTATTAGGTCTGTTAAAACTCTTCAGTTAATTCAAAATGCTGCAGCACGAGTTCTAACAGGAACTGGTAAGAGAGACCACATCACCCCAGTGTTAGCTTCTCTACACTGGCTCCCTGTACAGTTTAGAATTCAATTTAAAATCCTCCTCCTCACGTACAAAGCACTTAATGATCAGGCCCCATCATATCTTAAACATCTAGTTTCACCTTATCAGCCCAACAGATCACTTTGGTCCCAAAACGCAGGTTTACTTGTAGTTCCCAGAGTCCATAAAAGTAGAATGGGAGGCAGAGCCTTTAGTTACCAGGCTCCTGACTGAAGCCTTGCATCCAGAGGGCAGAGCTGTGGAGACACAGTGAGCAGCAGCAGGTTGGTGCAGCAGCAGCAGCAGCAGCTCAGGTTGGTGCAGCAGCAGCAGCAGCAGCAGGTTGGTGCAACAGCAGCAGCAGCAGCAGCAGGTTGGTGCAACAGCAGCAGCAGCAGCAGCAGGTTGGTGCAGCAGCTCCTTCTGCTTAATCTGGAGTTTTAAAATGAAGTACACGCTTTGGTAACAGTGTCTTTGTGCTAATGTTACTGACAAACCTCGTTAAAGCCTTTCTCTCATAACTTGAAACTTAAAGCTAAGCTAAGCTCATGTAGCTGCTAACTGCTGGGCTTCTGAGTGGAACTACAAGCTGCGACTTGCAATTTTATTTAAGATGCAGGCAGAGTCTGTTCAATGTAATAACCAGCCAGAGTGCACACACATGACTCTTATAAACCAAGGCATTCGACAAGAAACTTCTGACTTTACCCAACCATTTGTCATCGGTTTTACTTAAGTATGTTCAAATTGATTTATGTTTGCATATTCACTTTCATTTGGGAGGTTTGAATGTTTAAAAATACTTATATGCATCAAAAAGTTTTTAAAAATGTTTAGAGAGTTTAGGTCGTGTGCACTGATCTGCCTTCACACAAATGACTGACATGATACCACATCAGACGTTTTTTAAGTGATTCCTCTGCTGCATTTTTTTTTCTGACTCAGTTGTGAGCAGGTCACACGTTGACCTGTGGATTTTACAGGATGTCACACACTACAGAAATATTTTCTGCCTTGTGAAAAAGAATCTGACTAAAAATTCATAAAGAGGACAGGAGCTGATGTACAGTATGTGAGAAAATGATCAGTCATCTCTGGAAGGTTTTACTGTTTTAGGATCAAACACTAAAAATCTAATTGGAATTTGTCTCCCTTAAAACGATGGCCACAGTGAGACAGACAGTGTGTGTTTCTTCACAGATCCTTCTGCTTGATCATGGATGAGTATGTTGACCTCTGCTGCTCATTTGGGTAAGATGAAGATTTGGGTGATTTAGCCCAAAATGTTATCACGATTAAAAAAGTTTGAAATGATTCTATATTGATAGTTGAATTTTGGGTAATTAAATATTACCTGAAATTCCATGTGACATTTTAAAAAAAGAAGGAATGAAAATTCTTTATGCATACTAGTGTTGGTTCGTTGGCGAACGATTCATGATTCATTCACCCACACCACGTACGTACTGGTGCACTGACTAAACTTAATATGTAGCCCTGAGTGAATCAGCGGCTTAAACTGTCAGAATCACGCTCAGCAAATCCAGAAACAATGCCGATTCTTGGCCAAGTGTAGATCACTTTAAAAGAACCAAAACCCCCCGAAAAATGTGTTAATCTCCAATATTTATTAAGGAAATTCCGAAAATCTTAACATTTAACAGTGGAATCTGGTGTATTTAGCAGCAGCACTGCCGACAGCTGGTGATAGTGAGCTGAATCACAACCCGTTCAGCTGTGTATCAGTCCAGTGAGTGAGTCAGGCGTAGTATGTGCTCCGGTCATGCAGGAAGAAGTGAAAGATTTGGTCAACAAATCTTTTTAATGAACGAATTCAAATGATTTGGTACACTGAAAAGACTTGTTCCCATCACTAATGGACACTCGTTAAACAGGAAATCATTGCACAAATCTGAGGCAAAACATTTAGTAGCAATTTGTGTTGTCGACGTAGTACACAAAAAGAAAAAGTTTTAAAGGAAGCAGGATATGTTTTATATTTTCGATTCTTTAAAGTTGCCACCTTTTGCTTTGATAGCTTTGCACACCCTTGGCATTCTCTCAGTCAACTTCATGATGTAGTCACCTGGAATGGTTTTCCAACAGTCTTGAAGGAGTTCCCAGAGGTTCTGAGCACTTGGTCTTGTTCAAATAGCTCTTACACAGCCTGGAGGTGTGAAGTCATTGTCCTGTTAAAAAACGAATGATGTCCCACTAAGCGCAAATCAGATGGGATGGCATGTCACTGCAGAAAGCTGTGGTAGCCATGCTGCGTAAATGTGCCTTGGATATTGAGTAGCAACAGTGTCACCAGCAAAGCACAAGGCGTACCATCACACCTCCTTCTCCATGCTTTATGGTGGGAACCACAAATGACGGAACCATAGATCACCTTTTCAGTCTAACAGAGACATGGTGGCTGGAACCAAAAATCGCAAATTTGGACTCATCAGACCAAAGGACAGATTTCCACTGTTCTAATGTCCATTCTTTGTATTTTTTTAGCCCAAGCTTGAAGCAGGAGTTGAAGGAATGAGTATGAGGGTGGTGAGACAGATCTTTCAGTATGTACTGGGCTCTTCTTAGACAGTGAACAGTTCTTCCACGAAGGGGAGGAAAACTGATGATCCTCTGGGTAGAGTTGATAATCCTCCAGAGTGCTTCCTTCTTTACTGCTGTGCAACAGGCAAACCACTCACTGACACAGTGGGCTCTAATTTTGTGGCGCACGCACGCAAAATGAGTTCATTTCACATGCAAACACTAGTGACAAGGGCCAGACCATGAGCTTGGCAATGCGTCCTTTATTGGTCCAATATTGGTAACCTCCTTTTGGCTCCGTTTGCATCATCATCCCATGGAGGTCTGTTTGGACCAGGACATCAGTTTCCTCCTGGGAGAAGTTTGGCCGTCTGACACTGCTGCCGTCTCCTTCGTCCATGGCGAAACGGAACCTGCACTGTGTCTCGCCCATGGCGCTTTAAAAGGTGAGGAGTGGAGCTCATTTGATTGGTGAGGATTTGACCCGATTTGACCTTGACTGTGTTAAATCCAGTCAAGACTTCTCTCCCCCTCTTTGCCACTTGTGCCGGTAGGAGGGACGGAGGAGTACTTGCTCCAAGCTGCGCCCGCCGCGCTGTGCACGAAGCTTGCAAAATGTGGCTGGACACACCCCTGCGTCTGGGGTACGAAATTAGACCCAGTATGTTAATATGTTTCCGAATGAACAGTGATTGAAGGACACAAGCAGTTTCTGTTTGATCCTTTATTTTCTTTAACTGGTTTCATTGCACCTATTCACATTTACGTCTATTGATAGACCAACTTTAGCCTCTCTCTCAAGCATTAAAACATGATGCGATATGTCAGGATTATTTGAATACTCAAAGTTCTTCAAAACTGTGCAGAAAAACAAGCCTATAGAGTCTCATCTACTGTCATATTCATTCATTCATCGTCTACCACTTTATCCTCCAAATGAGAGTTGTGCGGGCGCTGGTGCCAATCCCAGCTGATGTCAGGTAGAAAAGGACCATGTTTCATGTTTCATGTTCCATTCTTCAGACTCCCTGTGTGGATAGCATCACTGATCCACAGGGCCCGGAGTCTCAGGAGTGACCCTGCCCGCAGGAAGAAGGTCTACAGGCTCCTGCAGAGGAAACTGGTCAGTGCTCATGTAAAACACATCACATACTACTACATGTCACTGCTGGTTGACACTCATGGAAGGATATTTTATTAGGTTTAGACGAGGCCACTGACTCAACTGCACCAAAGGCCATTTTTGGTAAATGGTAAATTTGAACAAATGTTTCACATAAAGTCATAAATTAGTCAGTGATGAGGCAGGGTGGACCTCCAACATTTTAGTTGAGATTCATGTGTATATTTTTCAAATAACATGCATGAAATTTATGTCTTGGAAGCAATTAATTTACCAATTCAAAATGATGTTAGGTTAAACAGATAGGGCGTTTAATTACTTGCTATATTATGCATACATTTGGGTCAATATGGTTTGCAGTCTTTAAAAAGTGGGTTCCCAAAAGGTCATGCTGGCTTGTTTTGAAAACAGTAGTCCTCTTATATCTGGGTTAAAGCTCCTCTTGGGTGAACAATTAATTGTTTTATGAATGAAACTGCAATTTACCTAAATGCAATTAGAAAATTGCAAATGTCACCATTTAATAGTTATTTTCTGATTTGTTATATGGAGTAAGCCTGTTTAAAAAAAATGCAATAAACATATGTTGCAAACAGTGCATATCCTTGTCATTGCATTGCATTAGTTAAATTAGTTAAGTTACAATTTCGATGGGTCTTATGTGCAAATTTACTCTGTTCCAACCTCAAAACCAAAGTCGATGCGTTTCCCTTTTTCATTCAGCCTCACTCTTTGTCCCCTGGGGAATTTTGAGTAATTCCAACTACCATAACACGGTTTTGAATATAGCAGACATTTGTTTGTTTTGAAAAGTTGCACATAAAGTTGATTTGATGACAACTCATGCACTCCCCTGTTTGCATCATAATCTGATATCACCAAATATTACACACCGGATCTTTAACATACACAAACACCAATGGACCACATTTATCTTAATCCATTTTATTTCCATGCACTGATGTGGTGAATCCCATCCAGCTTTTATTTGTAAAGCACTTTAAACCAAAGTGCTGTACAGAATAAAAATAAAAGAAAGAATAGATAAAAGACATAAAAGCTAACAAAATAAAAATAAACTGAAAGACATAGAGGGTAAAGGGTAAAAGTAACAGCCATACACTGAAACACAATAAAAACAAATTAAATCAATAAAAATAAAATAACATCAATGACTGTAAATAGTGTCAAAGGCTAATGGAAAGAGATGAGTTTTAAGAAGAAATTTAAAAGCAGACAGCGAAGAGGCCACTGTGTAAGAGCTGCAAACGCACGGTCTCCTGTGAGCTTCTGGTTAGTTTGAGGCACAGTCAGGAGCAGCCGATCAGCCGACAAAAGGTGTGAGGGTGCAGCAGCTCAGAGAGGCAGGAATCACCTTAAGCCTTCAGCAGTTATTGTTTCGCCTCTTCCAACGTTTTCTGGCTCTTCTCACCTTTATTCCAGATGTTTCACAAGGCTGGGCTGAAGGAGGGAAGCGTGCATCAGCCCACTTATGTTTACCCTGAGGAGGTGAAACTGTTGGTCCGTTCAGTCTTTCCACAGCATGTGTGTGACTACCCTGACCCCTGCCATGATCAGGTGAGAGTCCACCCTGTTTGCACCTCATTGGCCGTGTCTTTTTCAGCAAAATCTCAGCAAAACAAGAGGAATCTCATCAAGTCCAGACGTGACAGTCACGTAGAAATGGGCTCTGTGGAGATATGACCTGATCACATGTCATGTGACCCTGTCGTGAAAGAAAGTACTCACAGAAAGTTGGTCATCGGGAATTTTATAGATAGATTTCACAATCAATCAATCAATCAATCAGACTTAATTAATACAACACCTTTCTAACATGAGAATAATGGAGCCCATGCATGATATTTTTAAGGTGAGGCTTTTTTAAGTGCTTCAAATTTGTTTTCCTTATGCTGACAACCATGTAGACTTAGTGGAGCCTGGATAATAGTAAACCACTCACTCACTCTCTCATTTTCTACCGCTTTATCCACTGAGGGTCGCGGGGGTCGCTGGTGCCTAACTCCAGCTAACATAGGGCGAGAGGCAGGGTCCACCCTGGACAGGTCACCAGTCCATCACAGGGCCACATAGAGACAGACAACCATTCACTCTCACATTCACTCCTACGGGCAATTTAGAGTGTCCATGCACAAGGGTCCTTGTTCCGACCGGGTCGTCAACCCAGGACCTCTTGCTGTAAAGGCAAGAGTGCTAACCACTAATAGTAGGCCAATGGTAAACCAATTTATTTATAAATAATAAATAAATTAAATTAACTCCAAAATAATGACAATACAAAAGTAAGACAATAATTATGATGTAATTAGGTATACTGTATTTCATTTAATATTGACAGGGACTTAATTTCAACACATCCTTCATATTATTTAGTTATTATTATGGAGTTGGAAGTAGACTACAGTGAAGAGTTACGAAGCTTAACCAGGTTTATTTGACCTGGTCAAACCTGTGTTAGTTCTAACATTATCTGCTTTGAGTAATTCATAATTATAGAGTTGACTGCATTGGTTTAGTTGACGCACATATTATACAATTTTTATTAAACTATTGTTGTGGAAATAATGTTTTATTTCTGTACAGTTGATCAAATCATATATATCTTAAACATATTTCATTTTTTAAGATAGTTTTTAACTAATAGTATTATCTTTTTTGATTATTATTAGTTTATTTAATGTAATACTGGAGAAAATAGAAAGGACACAAAGCTCTCCAAGACTGCTCAGTGAACCAGTGTCAGTACAAATCTTGCAAGCTTTTCATTTGTTAGTTTTTTGTTTTTTTTTTAAATAATCCTGAATCTGAATTTCTTCCCTACATCGGCAAAAAAATTCATCCAAATCTTCCCTGTTTACGTTTTGCTTTTTTTTTAACTATTCTTATAATTGATTAGCTTGTTTAGAATATTTTTTCTAATAATTAAAACATTTGCTCTATAGAACAAAGCAATCATTAAAACTGGTTAATTTTTGGTTTTGTTACTACTCGACAGATGAATTGATTACGACAATACACGTTAGTTGCAGTCCTCATGCAATGGTGTGTGTGTGTGTGTGTGTTTTTCAGGTGGTGTACATTACTACAGAGGATCTGCACCAAGTTAAGAACTAAAGAATAATTCTCTTCATTCCTTTTACCAGTTATAGTGCTGAGCATCTGCACATAATATACTGATAATGCACGGTTGTGAATGATTGTTGAAAATATTTTTTATTATTGCAGTGTGAAGTTTATTATCTGCATGTTTTAAGCTGTGTTCCAGTGACCTGGTGTTATTGGCAGTTCTGTGTTCTGTATGTCTACTTTGTCTTTTCACTAAGGTGAAGTAAAACGTTTTAAGTAAAACCACCTTGGTCATGTTTGTCTATGTCAGTGTTTCCCTTGTTTGTAAGCATTTGGTGGGGGGAGCTGTACAACAAAATCAGGTGCTGGTCCTCAGTAGTACATATGTGTAACATAAAACAGCTCTGATCTAAAAAATGATGTAAGAAATAATTTGTAGTGAGCATAAAATAAATAGATTCTGTATTCTATTAAGTTTTAAGGGAACATCTGCGCGGTATAGTCTAATTTTTGCTCTGTATTATTTGAAGTGTGGCCGTATAAGTGACGGATGAGTTGCTAAAATATATGTTTATAGACCTACAGTGTCATTTATGCGAGCGGCAGCAGAGATTGTTGATAAGTGGGGCTGTGTGAAAGTTAGGAGTGAATTATCGACCCGAATGTGTTGAGTGTTCTGAAGCGAAAGCTTTCTATGCAAGTAAAATGCCTCTGCTCACATCATCAGGGATGAGGTAGGAAAAGGCAGAGTGAGTGTCAGAATGGAGAGAGTGGAGTGTGTGTGTGTGTAAGCCACCATAGCTCCCTGACCTTGACCCTGACTTACTTTGTCATTGGTTTTCTTGGATGTAGGGTTGGTAAAGCTACATGTATAGTTTTTTTGTTTATTCCTCAACTATTGTGACGTCATCTGCATCAACTGTCATGAAGACAATGCACCTTGATACCGGTAGATGGCACCACGCTGTGGATTTGGTTGGGATCCACAACACATTGAGTCCATAGCAACTGGACTTCAGTTTGTTTCTGACCTGTCCCTCTATGGATGGGGTGATGTTTTCATGTCACAATTATTTTGAGAAAAACATCTGCAATAGGCAATATTGTAAAAAATGTTAAAAATAAGCTTTAAACTGTAAAATACAGTATAAATCACCCTTATACTGTATTAGACCCAACAATCAGGCAACTTACCAGGATGCAAAATGTTCCCTAATTTTTTGGCCCAGTCATGTTTGTTTTTTATAAGAAAAGAGGTTTTTGCCATTTTAATGCAGGTTTTAAGTAGGACAATATTATTTTTATGTCTGTACCATTAAGTAGTAATTTTTATTTCATCTTATGGTTATACAACAACAATAAAAAGAAAGTCTGATTCTGATACCAAGTAACTGTTATCTTTCCACTCAAACTCACTCTTTCACTTTGTAACGCTGTGATTGGTGTAGGTGGTCAATACCTAAGCTTGGGATAGCACAGACAGGCGACAACGTGGAGGGATTTCCATTCCGCTGTTTTATTTAACAGTATAGAAGATTGGCCATATGAAGCCAGGTCTCACCGCATTATCTATAAAGTTCACGTATGAACAGAGCACAGTTCTACCGCAGAAACAGCACAACAAAAAGAGGCGCCATACCGTGGCGTAAACTAGAATTACAGCAATACTCTGGCTGTTACAACTTCTGTTTGTTAATACAGAAGGCTTTGCATGAAAGGCTTTGTCGTTCTTTACATATCGTGTGTGTGTGTTCAAGTCACACATTTATACACTCAATAAATAATCAGTCTCATGTGGTCCATTTTTCTGACTTGTCCTCCACAGTGCTGTTTTATTTCCAGAGCAAAGTCCAGCAGCAGCAGTCACTTCCCCGGGATGATCACCCATCCTGTTGTGTCACGCTCGTTGTGCCTCTGCTGACCCTGCTGACTCTCAATAGGGTTTGCCTCCGATAGCATCGAGTATCTCCCGCCTCTCTGCAGCAGTGGGCATTTCAGGTTTCACTCCCTGTCGCCTCCTTTCCACCATCACGTTGTGCTGCACAGAAACAAACAAAACACCAAAGGCTCAGCTCTGAGGTTCCTCACTTAGATATACAGTACATCACATGCAATGGAAAGGAATTGTATCTTTTCAAACAACAGAAAAAAGCAACATGTTAGTGCGTATTAGCAGTGGAACAGGGGCTTTATGTAGCAGTTTTGTGATGGTTGCTCCAATTATTAAACACACTAGACACTTCAGGAACCAGGATCTGCACTTAATCTCTGCATCCAGCACAGTGGCTTCCAAAGTTCTCTTTTTTCCAGAAATGAAATTATTTCATATGAATCAACAAAGACTACAGTGAACAAAAGAAATCATATGCACACTTGTACCCTTACAATGCATTTAAAAGTAAAATAACTACTCACTCTCTCACTCATTTTCTACCGCTTTATCCACTAAGGGTCGCGGGGGGCGCTGGTGCCTAACTCCAGCTAACATAGGGCGAGAGGCAGGGTACACCCTGGACAGGTCGCCAGTCCATCACAGGGCCACATAGAGACAGACAACCATAACTAAATAAACTAAAATAAAATTGCAAAATAATTCACAGTTCAAAATTAAATATCTATCTAATATCTATTAAATATTTTTCCACACACAAAATGATTAAATAAATTCAATACAAAAAAAGTGCCCATTCTCTGCTGTCAGGCAACTAATTAATTGCAGTCCTTTTACTACAAATTGATTCAAACCATTATTTATAACATTTAAACATAACACACCTATGAGAGTAGCACAGGGGACAGTCAGTCTCACACATATGCAAAGAAGGCAAAACTTCGTCAGGTACAGCCACTGTTACGGACATTCATAGTAACAAAATACCATGCCAAAACTCAGAAATACATTTATTGGCATCTTTAGTTGTATCTACACTAAGTTTTATCAGAAACAAGCAACATTTAAACGGGTTGCATAACAGATAAGAAAAGCATCACAGTACACGTCCTGACAGCACAACGGCTTTTCAAGTTCTGCCCAGGAATGAAACCCTGCGTCTTGTATTATGTCCCCCATGCTACTACTGGTGAAACGGAACTTTCAAGACACTTATTCCATTCTTGTAACAATGCATGAGAAATTGAACATTTCTTAACTAATGGGATCTTAATAAAAAAAAAAACAGAAAAGGGTTTTGAGAACGTTCACAATAAAAATAATAATAATAAAAGAAAATGACAACCAACTTTAACTCAGTTACATTTACATGTATTAAAGCAAAGCCATCCTCACAGATACTTTAATACAAAAACCTTTGGCTACTTTCTTAAACATGTTTTGTCCACAAACCAAAATTATTCCTTTTTTTAATGAAGAAACCAGAAACAAATTCACATTTATGATGCTGAAAAATCTGAGCTTGTTTAGATTCAAAATGAAATACTCTTGGTTATAGTAAAAGATTATTATCCGTGGCAGCCCTCGTGTGCATACTGTGTGGGGAAGAACTATCCCAACTCTACACCAGGTGTAGATGAACTTGAAGCTAATGAACTGATCTCAGATCTGATCTCAGGTAATAACCACATAGAAAACTGAAAAAATACAGTCAGACATTTTACAGCATGTGCATACACTTGATCACAACTACAGTGAACGCCCAACCCTAACTCTTGACCTAACTATAACATAAACTCAATTCTAAACCCAAAACCAAGTCTTAACCATTTAATGTTGCTGGGAGCCTCACAGATATTATTCCCAACTCATTAAATTGGTGTGTTTTATTATTTCGCTCAATGTTTTTTCTACCATCACATGTCATCATGTCT